>CM075875.1:13612902-14170539 GCA_038021265.1 Cyprinella venusta
TGATTCTGACAGAGGGCCACGAGACTTCGACCAGCGCGCAAAAATGGAGGCTCTAGACCCTTCCAGAGCCGAGATATCGGATGTCAAAGTTTTGACCTGAAAAAAAAAACATAAGGGGTAACACTGTCGTTTTTGGCCGAAATTTGACCTCCCCTCCGATCTTCTTGAAAACTCTGGATTCTGACAGAGGGCCACGAGACTTCGACCAGCGCACAAAAATGGAGGCTCTAGACCCTTCCAGAGCCGAGATATCGGATGTCAAAGTTTTTGACCTGAAAAAAAAACATAAGGGGTAACACTGTCGTTTTTGGCCGAAATTTTGACCCCCTCCGATCTTCTTGAAACTCTGGATTCTGACAGAGGGCCACGAGACTTCGACCAGCGCGCAAAAATGGAGGCTCTAGACCCTTCCAGAGCCGAGATATCGGATGTCAAAGTTTTGACCTGAAAAAAAAAACATAAGGGGTAACACTGTCGTTTTTGGCCGAAATTTTGACCCCCTCCCGATCTTCTTGAAACTCTGGATTCTGACAGAGGGCCACGAGACTTCGACCAGCGCGCAAAAATGGAGGCTCTAGACCCTTCCAGAGCCGAGATATCGGATGTCAAAGTTTTGACCTGAAAAAAAAACATAAGGGGTAACACTGTCGTTTTTGGCCGAAATTTTGACCCCCTCCGATCTTCTTGAAACTCTGGATTCTGACAGAGGGCCACGAGACTTCGACCAGCGCGCAAAAATGGAGGCTCTAGACCCTTCAGAGCCGAGATATCGGATGTCAAAGTTTTGACCTGAAAAAAAAAACATAAGGGGTAACACTGTCGTTTTTGGCCGAAATTTTGACCCCCTCCGATCTTCTTGAAACTCTGGATTCTGACAGAGGGCCACGAGACTTCGACCAGCGCGCAAAAATGGAGGCTCTAGACCCTTCCAGAGCCGAGATATCGGATGTCAAAGTTTTGACCTGAAAAAAAAACATAAGGGGTAACACTGTCGTTTTTGGCCGAAATTTTGACCCCCTCCGATCTTCTTGAAACTCTGGATTCTGACAGAGGGCCACGAGACTTCGACCAGCGCGCAAAAATGGAGGCTCTAGACCCTTCCAGAGCCGAGATATCGGATGTCAAAGTTTTGACCTGAAAAAAAAACATAAGGGGTAACACTGTCGTTTTGGCCGAAATTTTGACCCCCTCCGATCTTCTTGAAACTCTGGATTCTGACAGAGGGCCACGAGACTTCGACCAGCGCGCAAAAATGGAGGCTCTAGACCCTTCCAGAGCCGAGATATCGGATGTCAAAGTTTTGACCTGAAAAAAAAACATAAGGGGTAACACTGTCGTTTTTGGCCGAAATTTTGACCCCCTCCGATCTTCTTGAAACTCTGGATTCTGACAGAGGGCCACGAGACTTCGACCAGCGCGCAAAAATGGAGGCTCTAGACCCTTCCAGAGCCGAGATATCGGATGTCAAAGTTTTGACCTGAAAAAAAAACATAAGGGGTAACACTGTCGTTTTTGGCCGAAATTTTGACCCCCTCCGATCTTCTTGAAACTCTGGATTCTGACAGAGGGCCACGAGACTTCGACCAGCGCGCAAAAATGGAGGCTCTAGACCCTTCCAGAGCCGAGATATCGGATGTCAAAGTTTTGACCTGAAAAAAAAAACATAAGGGGTAACACTGTCGTTTTTGGCCGAAATTTTGACCCCCTCCGATCTTCTTGAAACTCTGGATTCTGACAGAGGGCCACGAGACTTCGACCAGCGCGCAAAAATGGAGGCTCTAGACCCTTCCAGAGCCGAGATATCGGATGTCAAAGTTTTGACCTGAAAAAAAAACATAAGGGGTAACACTGTCGTTTTTGGCCGAAATTTGACCCCCTCGATCTTCTTGAAACTCTGGATTCTGACAGAGGGCCACGAGACTTCGACCAGCGCGCAAAAATGGAGGCTCTAGACCCTTCCAGAGCCGAGATATCGGATGTCAAAGTTTTGACCTGAAAAAAAAAACATAAGGGGTAACACTGTCGTTTTTGGCCGAAATTTTGACCCCCTCCGATCTTCTTGAAACTCTGGATTCTGACAGAGGGCCACGAGACTTCGACCAGCGCGCAAAAATGGAGGCTCTAGACCCTTCCAGAGCCGAGATATCGGATGTCAAAGTTTTGACCTGAAAAAAAAAACATAAGGGGTAACACTGTCGTTTTTGGCCGAAATTTTGACCCCCTCCGATCTTCTTGAAACTCTGGATTCTGACAGAGGGCCACGAGACTTCGACCAGCGCGCAAAAATGGAGGCTCTAGACCCTTCCAGAGCCGAGATATCGGATGTCAAAGTTTTGACCTGAAAAAAAAACATAAGGGGTAACACTGTCGTTTTGGCCGAAATTTTGACCCCCTCCGATCTTCTTGAAACTCTGGATTCTGACAGAGGGCCACGAGACTTCGACCAGCGCGCAAAAATGGAGGCTCTAGACCCTTCCAGAGCCGAGATATCGGATGTCAAAGTTTTGACCTGAAAAAAAAACATAAGGGGTAACACTGTCGTTTTTGGCCGAAATTTTGACCCCCTCCGATCTTCTTGAAACTCTGGATTCTGACAGAGGGTCACGAGACTTCGACCAGCGCGCAAAAATGGAGGCTCTAGACCCTTCCAGAGCCGAGATATCGGATGTCAAAGTTTTGACCTGAAAAAAAAAACATAAGGGGTAACACTGTCGTTTTTGGCCGAAATTTTGACCCCCTCCGATCTTCTTGAAACTCTGGATTCTGACAGAGGGCCATGAGACTTCGACCAGTGCGCAAAAATGGAGGCTCTAGACCCTTCCAGAGCCGAGATATCGGATGTCAAAGTTTTGACCTGAAAAAAAAAACATAAGGGGTAACACTGTCGTTTTTGGCCGAAATTTTGACCCCCTCCGATCTTCTTGAAACTCTGGATTCTGACAGAGGGCCACGAGACTTCGACCAGCATGCAAAAATGGAGGCTCTAGACCCTTCCAGAGCTGAGATATCGGATGTCAAAGTTTTGACCTGAAAAAAAAAACATAAGGGGTAACACTGTCGTTTTTGGCCGAAATTTTGACCCCCTCCGATCTTCTTGAAACTCTGGATTCTGACAGAGGGCCACGAGACTTCGACCAGCGCGCAAAAATGGAGGCTCTAGACCCTTCCAGAGCCGAGATATCGGATGTCAAAGTTTTGACCTGAAAAAAAAAACATAAGGGGTAACACTGTCGTTTTTGGCCGAAATTTTGACCCCCTCCGATCTTCTTGAAACTCTGGATTCTGACAGAGGGCCACGAGACTTCGACCAGCGCGCAAAAATGGAGGCTCTAGACCCTTCCAGAGCCGAGATATCGGATGTCAAAGTTTTGACCTGAAAAAAAAACATAAGGGGTAACACTGTCGTTTTTGGCCGAAATTTTGACCCCCTCCGATCTTCTTGAAACTCTGGATTCTGACAGAGGGCCACGAGACTTCGACCAGCGCGCAAAAATGGAGGCTCTAGACCCTTCCAGAGCCGAGATATCGGATGTCAAAGTTTTGACCTGAAAAAAAAACATAAGGGGTAACACTGTCGTTTTTGGCCGAAATTTTGACCCCCTCCGATCTTCTTGAAACTCTGGATTCTGACAGAGGGCCACGAGACTTCGACCAGCGCGCAAAAATGGAGGCTCTAGACCCTTCCAGAGCCGAGATATCGGATGTCAAAGTTTTGACCTGAAAAAAAAAACATAAGGGGTAACACTGTCGTTTTTGGCCGAAATTTTGACCCCCTCCGATCTTCTTGAAACTCTGGATTCTGACAGAGGGCCACGAGACTTCGACCAGCGCGCAAAAATGGAGGCTCTAGACCCTTCCAGAGCCGAGATATCGGATGTCAAAGTTTTGACCTGAAAAAAAAACATAAGGGGTAACACTGTCGTTTTTGGCCGAAATTTTGACCCCCTCCGATCTTCTTGAAACTCTGGATTCTGACAGAGGGCCACGAGACTTCGACCAGCGCGCAAAAATGGAGGCTCTAGACCCTTCCAGAGCCGAGATATTCGGATGTCAAAGTTTTGACCTGAAAAAAAAAACATAAGGGGTAACACTGTCGTTTTTGGCCGAAATTTTGACCCCCTCCGATCTTCTTGAAACTCTGGATTCTGACAGAGGGCCACGAGACTTCGACCAGCGCGCAAAAATGGAGGCTCTAGACCCTTCCAGAGCCGAGATATCGGATGTCAAAGTTTTGACCTGAAAAAAAAACATAAGGGGTAACACTGTCGTTTTTGGCCGAAATTTTGACCCCCTCCGATCTTCTTGAAACTCTGGATTCTGACAGAGGGCCACGAGACTTCGACCAGCGCGCAAAAATGGAGGCTCTAGACCCTTCCAGAGCCGAGATATCGGATGTCAAAGTTTTGACCTGAAAAAAAAACATAAGGGGTAACACTGTCGTTTTTGGCCGAAATTTTGACCCCCTCCGATCTTCTTGAAACTCTGGATTCTGACAGAGGGCCATGAGACTTCGACCAGCGCGCAAAAATGGAGGCTCTAGACCCTTCCAGAGCCGAGATATCGGATGTCAAAGTTTTGACCTGAAAAAAAAACATAAGGGGTAACACTGTCGTTTTTGCTGAAATTTTGACCCCCTCCGATCTTCTTGAAACTCTGGATTCTGACAGAGGGCCACAAGACTTCGACCAGCATGCAAAATGGAGAATCTAGACCCTTCCAGAGCCGAGATATCGGATGTCAAAGTTTTGACCTGAAAAAAAAACATAAGGGGTAACACTGTCGTTTTTGGCCGAAATTTTGACCCCCTCCGATCTTCTTGAAACTCTGGATTCTGACAGAGGGCCACGAGACTTCGACCAGCGCGCAAAAATGGAGGCTCTAGACCCTTCCAGAGCCGAGATATCGGATGTCAAAGTTTTGACCTGAAAAAAAAACATAAGGGGTAACACTGTCGTTTTTGGCCGAAATTTTGACCCCCTCCGATCTTCTTGAAACTCTGGATTCTGACAGAGGGCCACGAGACTTCGACCAGCGCGCAAAAATGGAGGCTCTAGACCCTTCCAGAGCCGAGATATCGGATGTCAAAGTTTTGACCTGAAAAAAAAAACATAAGGGGTAACACTGTCGTTTTTGGCCGAAATTTTGACCCCCTCCGATCTTCTTGAAACTCTGGATTCTGACAGAGGGCCACGAGACTTCGACCAGCGCGCAAAAATGGAGGCTCTAGACCCTTCCAGAGCCGAGATATCGGATGTCAAAGTTTTGACCTGAAAAAAAAAACATAAGGGGTAACACTGTCGTTTTTGGCCGAAATTTTGACCCCCTCCGATCTTCTTGAAACTCTGGATTCTGACAGAGGGCCACGAGACTTCGACCAGCGCGCAAAATGGAGGCTCTAGACCCTTCCAGAGCCGAGATATCGGATGTCAAAGTTTTGACCTGAAAAAAAAACATAAGGGTAACACTGTCGTTTTTGGCCGAAATTTTGACCCCCTCCGATCTTCTTGAAACTCTGGATTCTGACAGAGGGCCACGAGACTTCGACCAGCGCGCAAAAATGGAGGCTCTAGACCCTTCCAGAGCCGAGATATCGGATGTCAAAGTTTTGACCTGAAAAAAAAACATAAGGGGTAACACTGTCGTTTTTTGGCCGAAATTTTGACCCCCTCCGATCTTCTTGAAACTCTGGATTCTGACAGAGGGCCACGAGACTTCGACCAGCGCGCAAAAATGGAGGCTCTAGACCCTTCCAGAGCCGAGATATCGGATGTCAAAGTTTTGACCTGAAAAAAAAAAACATAAGGGGTAACACTGTCGTTTTTGGCTGAAATTTTGACCCCCTCCGATCTTCTTGAAACTCTGGATTCTGACAGAGGGCCACGAGACTTCGACCAGCGCGCAAAAATGGAGGCTCTAGACCCTTCCAGAGCCGAGATATCGGATGTCAAAGTTTTGACCTGAAAAAAAAAACATAAGGGTTAACACTGTCGTTTTTGGCCGAAATTTTGACCCCCTCCGATCTTCTTGAAACTCTGGATTCTGACAGAGGGCCACGAGACTTCGACCAGCGCGCAAAAATGGAGGCTCTAGACCCTTCCAGAGCCGAGATATCGGATGTCAAAGTTTTGACCTGAAAAAAAAACATAAGGGGTAACACTGTCGTTTTTGGCCGAAATTTTGACCCCCTCCGATCTTCTTGAAACTCTGGATTCTGACAGAGGGCCACGAGACTTCGACCAGCGCGCAAAAATGGAGGCTCTAGACCCTTCCAGAGCCGAGATATCGGATGTCAAAGTTTTGACCTGAAAAAAAAAACATAAGGGGTAACACTGTCGTTTTTGGCCGAAATTTTGACCCCCTCCGATCTTCTTGAAACTCTGGATTCTGACAGAGGGCCACGAGACTTTGACCAGCGTGCAAAAATGGAGGCTCTAGACCCTTCCAGAGCCGAGATATCGGATGTCAAAGTTTTGACCTGAAAAAAAAAACATAAGGGGTAACACTGTCGTTTTTGGCCGAAATTTTGACCCCCTCCGATCTTCTTGAAACTCTGGATTCTGACAGAGGGCCACGAGACTTCGACCAGCATGCAAAAATGGAGGCTCTAGACCCTTCCAGAGCCGAGATATCGGATGTCAAAGTTTTGACCTGAAAAAAAAACATAAGGGGTAACACTGTCGTTTTTGGCCGAAATTTTGACCCCCTCCGATCTTCTTGAAACTCTGGATTCTGACAGAGGGCCACGAGACTTCGACCAGCGCGCAAAAATGGAGGCTCTAGACCCTTCCAGAGCCGAGATATCGGATGTCAAAGTTTTGACCTGAAAAAAAAACATAAGGGGTAACACTGTCGTTTTGGCCGAAATTTTGACCCCCTTCGATCTTCTTGAAACTCTGGATTCTGACAGAGGGCCACGAGACTTCGACCAGCGCGCAAAAATGGAGGCTCTAGACCCTTCCAGAGCCGAGATATCGGATGTCAAAGTTTTGACCTGAAAAAAAAAAACATAAGGGGTAACACTGTCATTTTTGGCCGAAATTTTGACCCCCTCCGATCTTCTTGAAACTCTGGATTCTGACAGAGGGCCACGAGACTTCGACCAGCGCGCAAAAATGGAGGCTCTAGACCCTTCCAGAGCCGAGATATCGGATGTCAAAGTTTTGACCTGAAAAAAAAACATAAGGGGTAACACTGTCGTTTTTGGCCGAAATTTTGACCCCCTCCGATCTTCTTGAAACTCTGGATTCTGACAAAGGGCCACGAGACTTCGACCAGCGCGCAAAAATGGAGGCTCTAGACCCTTCCAGAGCCGAGATATCGGATGTCAAAGTTTTGACCTGAAAAAAAAAAACATAAGGGGTAACACTGTCGTTTTTGGCCGAAATTTTGACCCCCTCCGATCTTCTTGAAACTCTGGATTCTGACAGAGGGCCACGAGACTTCGACCAGCGCGCAAAAATGGAGGCTCTAGACCCTTCCAGAGCCGAGATATCGGATGTCAAAGTTTTGACCTGAAAAAAAAACATAAGGGGTAACACTGTCGTTTTTGGCCGAAATTTTGACCCCCTCCGATCTTCTTGAAACTCTGGATTCTGACAGAGGGCCACGAGACTTCGACCAGCGCGCAAAAATGGAGGCTCTAGACCCTTCCAGAGCCGAGATATCGGATGTCAAAGTTTTGACCTGAAAAAAAAACATAAGGGGTAACACTGTCGTTTTGGCCGAAATTTTGACCCCCTCCGATCTCTTGAAACTCTGGATTCTGACAGAGGGCCACGAGACTTCGACCAGCGCGCAAAAATGGAGGCTCTAGACCCTTCCAGAGCGAGATATCGGATGTCAAAGTTTTGACCTGAAAAAAAAACATAAGGGGTAACACTGTCGTTTTTGGCCGAAATTTTGACCCCCTCCGATCTTCTTGAAACTCTGGATTCTGACAGAGGGCCACGAGACTTCGACCAGCGCGCAAAAATGGAGGCTCTAGACCCTTCCAGAGCCGAGATATCGGATGTCAAAGTTTTGACCTGAAAAAAAAACATAAGGGGTAACACTGTCGTTTTTGGCCGAAATTTTGACCCCCTCCGATCTTCTTGAAACTCTGGATTCTGACAGAGGGCCACGAGACTTCGACCAGCGCGCAAAAATGGAGGCTCTAGACCCTTCCAGAGCCGAGATATCGGATGTCAAAGTTTTGACCTGAAAAAAAAACATAAGGGGTAACACTGTCGTTTTTGGCCGAAATTTTGACCCCCTCCGATCTTCTTGAAACTCTGGATTCTGACAGAGGGCCATGAGACTTCGACCAGCGCGCAAAAATGGAGGCTCTAGACCCTTCCAGAGCCGAGATATCGGATGTCAAAGTTTTGACACGAAAAAAAAAACATAAGGGGTAACACTGTCGTTTTTGGCCGAAATTTTGACCCCCTCCGATCTTCTTGAAACTCTGGATTCTGACAGAGGGCCACGAGACTTCGACCAGCATGCAAAAATGGAGGCTCTAGACCCTTCCAGAGCTGAGATATCGGATGTCAAAGTTTTGACCTGAAAAAAAAAAACATAAGGGGTAACACTGTCGTTTTTGGCCGAAATTTTGACCCCCTCCGATCTTCTTGAAACTCTGGATTCTGACAGAGGGCCACGAGACTTCGACCAGCGCGCAAAAATGGAGGCTCTAGACCCTTCCAGAGCCGAGATATCGGATGTCAAAGTTTTGACCTGAAAAAAAAAAACATAAGGGGTAACACTGTCGTTTTTGGCCGAAATTTTGACCCCCTCCGATCTTCTTGAAACTCTGGATTCTGACAGAGGGCCACGAGACTTCGACCAGCGCGCAAAAATGGAGGCTCTAGACCCTTCCAGAGCCGAGATATCGGATGTCAAAGTTTTGACCTGAAAAAAAAAACATAAGGGGTAACACTGTCGTTTTTGGCCGAAATTTTGACCCCCTCCGATCTTCTTGAAACTCTGGATTCTGACAGAGGGCCACGAGACTTCGACCAGCGCGCAAAAATGGAGGCTCTAGACCCTTCCAGAGCCGAGATATCGGATGTCAAAGTTTTGACCTGAAAAAAAAACATAAGGGGTAACACTGTCGTTTTTGGCCGAAATTTTGACCCCCTCCGATCTTCTTGAAACTCTGGATTCTGACAGAGGGCCACGAGACTTCGACCAGCGCGCAAAAATGGAGGCTCTAGACCCTTCCAGAGCCGAGATATCGGATGTCAAAGTTTTGACCTGAAAAAAAAACATAAGGGGTAACACTGTCGTTTTTGGCCGAAATTTTGACCCCCTCCGATCTTCTTGAAACTCTGGATTCTGACAGAGGGCCATGAGACTTTGACCAGCGCGCAAAAATGGAGGCTCTAGACCCTTCCAGAGCCGAGATATCGGATGTCAAAGTTTTGACCTGAAAAAAAAAAACATAAGGGGTAACACTGTCGTTTTTGGCCGAAATTTTGACCCCCTCCGATCTTCTTGAAACTCTGGATTCTGACAGAGGGCCACGAGACTTCGACCAGCGCGCAAAAATGGAGGCTCTAGACCCTTCCAGAGCCGAGATATCGGATGTCAAAGTTTTGACCTGAAAAAAAAAATAAGGGGTAACACTGTCATTTTTGGCCGAAATTTTGACCCCCTCCGATCTTCTTGAAACTCTGGATTCTGACAGAGGGCCACGAGACTTCGACCAGCGCGCAAAAATGGAGGCTCTAGACCCTTCCAGAGCCGAGATATCGGATGTCAAAGTTTTGACCTGAAAAAAAAAACATAAGGGGTAACACTGTCGTTTTTGGCCGAAATTTTGACCCCCTCCGATCTTCTTGAAACTCTGGATTCTGACAGAGGGCCACGAGACTTCGACCAGCGCGCAAAAATGGAGGCTCTAGACCCTTCCAGAGCCGAGATATCGGATGTCAAAGTTTTGACCTGAAAAAAAAAACATAAGAGGTAACACTGTCGTTTTTGGCCGAAATTTTGACCCCCTCCGATCTTCTTGAAACTCTGGATTCTGACAGATGGCCACGAGACTTCGACCAGCGCGCAAAAATGGAGGCTCTAGACCCTTCCAGAGCCGAGATATCGGATGTCAAAGTTTTGACCCGAAAAAAAAACATAAGGGGTAACACTGTCGTTTTTGGCCGAAATTTTGACCCCCTCCGATCTTCTTGAAACTCTGGATTCTGACAGAGGGCCACGAGTCTTCGACCAGCGCGCAAAAATGGAGGCTCTAGACCCTTCCAGAGCCGAGATATCGGATGTCAAAGTTTTGACCTGAAAAAAAAAACATAAGGGGTAACACTGTCGTTTTTGGCCGAAATTTTGACCCCCTCCGATCTTCTTGAAACTCTGGATTCTGACAGAGGGTCACGAGACTTCGACCAGCGTGCATAAATGGAGGCTCTAGACCCTTCCAGAGCCGAGATATCGGATGTCAAAGTTTTGACCTGAAAAAAAAAAACATAAGGGGTAACACTGTCGTTTTTGGCCGAAATTTTGACCCCCTCCGATCTTCTTGAAACTCTGGATTCTGACAGAGGGCCACGAGACTTCGACCAGCGCGCAAAAATGGAGGCTCTAGACCCTTCCAGAGCCGAGATATCGGATGTCAAAGTTTTGACCTGAAAAAAAACATAAGGGGTAACACTGTCGTTTTTGGCCGAAATTTTGACCCCCTCCGATCTTCTTGAAACTCTGGATTCTGACAGAGGGCCACGAGACTTCGACCAGCGCGCAAAAATGGAGGCTCTAGACCCTTCCAGAGCCGAGATATCGGATGTCAAAGTTTTGACCTGAAAAAAAAAACATAAGGGGTAACACTGTCGTTTTTGGCCGAAATTTTGACCCCCTCCGATCTTCTTGAAACTCTGGATTCTGACAGAGGGCCACGAGACTTCGACCAGCGCGCAAAAATGGAGGCTCTAGACCCTTCCAGAGCCGAGATATCGGATGTCAAAGTTTTGACCTGAAAAAAAAACATAAGGGGTAACACTGTCGTTTTTGGCCGAAATTTTGACCCCCTCCGATCTTCTTGAAACTCTGGTTTCCGACAGAGGGCCACGAGACTTCGACCAGCGCGCATAAATGGAGGCTCTAGACCCTTCCAGAGCCAAAATATCGGATGTCAAAGTTTTGACCTGAAAAAAAAAACATAAGGGGTAACACTGTCGTTTTTGGCCGAAATTTTTACCCCCTCCGATCTTCTTGAAACTCTGGATTCTGACAGAGGGCCACGAGACTTCGACCAGCGCGCAAAAATGGAGGCTCTAGACCCTTCCAGAGCCGAGATATCGGATGTCAAAGTTTTGACCCGAAAAAAAAAAACATAAGGGGTAACACTGTCGTTTTTGGCCAAAATTTTGACCCCTCCGATCTTCTTGAAACTCTGGATTCTGACAGAGGGCCACGAGACTTCGACCAGCGCGCAAAAATGGAGGCTCTAGACCCTTCCAGAGCCGAGATATCGGATGTCAAAATTTGACCTGAAAAAAAAACATAAGGGGTAACACTGTCGTTTTTGGCCGAAATTTTGACCCCCTCCGATCTTCTTGAAACTCTGGATTCTGACAGAGGGCCACGAGACTTCGACCAGCGCGCAAAAATGGAGGCTCTAGACCCTTCCAGAGCCGAGATATCGGATGTCAAAGTTTTGACCTGAAAAAAAACATAAGGGGTAACACTGTCGTTTTTGGCTGAAATTTTGACCCCCTCCGATCTTCTTGAAACTCTGGATTCTGACAGAGGGCCACGAGACTTCGACCAGCGCGCAAAAATGGAGGCTCTAGACCCTTCCAGAGCCGAGATATCGGATGTCAAAGTTTTGACCTGAAAAAAAAAACATAAGGGGTAACACTGTCGTTTTTGGCCGAAATTTTGACCCCCTCCGATCTTCTTGAAACTCTGGATTCTGACAGAGGGCCACGAGACTTCGACCAGCGCGCAAAAATGGAGGCTCTAGACCCTTCCAGAGCCGAGATATCGGATGTCAAAGTTTTGACCTGAAAAAAAAAACATAAGGGGTAACACTGTCGTTTTTGGCCGAAATTTTGACCCCCTCCGATCTTCTTGAAACTCTGGATTCTGACAGAGGGCCACGAGACTTCGACCAGCATGCAAAAATGGAGGCTCTAGACCCTTCCAGAGCCGAGATATCGGATGTCAAAGTTTTGACCTGAAAAAAAAACATAAGGGGTAACACTGTCGTTTTTGGCCGAAATTTTGACCCCCTCCGATCTTCTTGAAACTCTGGATTCTGACAGAGGGCCACGAGACTTCGACCAGCGCGCAAAAATGGAGGCTCTAGACCCTTCCAGAGCCGAGATATCGGATGTCAAAGTTTTGACCTGAAAAAAAAACATAAGGGGTAACACTGTCGTTTTTGGCCGAAATTTTGACCCCCTTCGATCTTCTTGAAACTCTGGATTCTGACAGAGGGCCACGAGACTTCGACCAGCGCGCAAAAATGGAGGCTCTAGACCCTTCCAGAGCCGAGATATCGGATGTCAAAGTTTTGACCTGAAAAAAAAAACATAAGGGGTAACACTGTCATTTTTGGCCGAAATTTTGACCCCCTCCGATCTTCTTGAAACTCTGGATTCTGACAGAGGGCCACGAGACTTCGACCAGCGCGCAAAAATGGAGGCTCTAGACCCTTCCAGAGCCGAGATATCGGATGTCAAAGTTTTGACCTGAAAAAAAAACATAAGGGGTAACACTGTGGGGGGGTTTTTTGGCCGAAATTTTGACCCCCTCCGATCTTCTTGAAACTCTGGATTCTGACAGAGGGCCACGAGACTTCGACCAGCGCGCAAAAATGGAGGCTCTAGACCCTTCCAGAGCCGAGATATCGAAGGTCAAAATTTGGACCCCAAAAAAAAAACATAAGGGGTAACACTGTCGTTTTTTTTTTTTTGGCCAAAATTTTGACCCCCTCCGATCTTCTTGAAACTCTGGATTCTGACAGAGGGCCACGAGACTTCGACCAGCGCACAAAAATGGAGGCTCTAGACCCTTCCAGAGCCGAGATATCGAAGGTCAAAATTTGGACCCAAAAAAAAACATAAGGGGTAACACGGTGGGTTTTTTTTGGCCGAAATTTTGACCCCCTCCGATCTTCTTGAAACCCTGGATTCTGACAGAGGGCCACGAGACTTCGACCAGTGTGCAAAAATGGAGGCTCTAGACCCTTCCAGAGCCGAGATATTGAAGGTCAAAATTTGGACCTTTAAAAAAAACATAAGGGGTTACACTGTCATTTTTTTTTTTGGCCGAAATTTTGACCCCCTCCGATCTTCTTGAAATTCTGGATTCTGACAGAGGGCCACGAGACTTCGACCAGCGCGCAAAAATGGAGGCTCTCGACCCTTCCAGAGCCGAGATATCGAAGGTCAAAATTTGGACCCGAAAAAAAAAAAACATAAGGGGTAACACTGTCATTTTTTTTGGCCGAAATTTTGACCCCCTCCGATTTTCTTGAAACTCTGGATTCTGACAGAGGGCCACGAGACTTCGACCAGCGCGCAAAAATGGAGGCTCTAGACCCTTCCAGAGCCGAGATATCGAAGGTCAAAATTTGGACCTGAAAAAAAAACCACAAGGGGTTACACTGTCAATTTTTTTTTTTGGCCGAAATTTTGACCCCCTCCGATCTTCTTGAAACTCTGGATTCTGACAGAGGGCCACGAGACTTCGACCAGCGTGCAAAAATGGAGGCTCTAGACCCTTCCAGAGCCGAGATATCGAAGGTCAAAATTTGGACCTGAAAAAAAAACATAAGGGGTAACACTGTCGTTTTTTTTTCTGGACAAAATTTTGAGTTTCAATATCTCAGCTCTGGAAGGGTCTAGAGCCTCCATTTTTGCACTCAGGTCTAAGTGTCATGGCACTCTATCAGAATCCAGAGTTTTGAGAAGATTGGGGAAACTTAATTTTTTGCCAAAAAAATAAAAAAACATAAGGGGTACCACTGTCGTTTTTTTTCTGGACAAAATTTTGAGCTTCAATATCTCAGCTCTGGAAGGGTCTAGAGCCTCAATTTTTGCACTCAGGTCTAAGTGGCCCTCTATCACAGGGGTGGGCAAACTACGGCCCGCGAGCCACATGTGGCCCGAGCCACATGTGGTTGTTTAATCCGGCCCGTCGAGTATTTAAAATATTGTCATAGAGATTGCATTTGCATGGGGAGCGTTGTGCAGCGCGGTCTGTAGCGGGAGAGCGAGGGGGGAGCCGAGCAGTAAGCGGGCCGTGCTGACAGAGTGGGGAGAGAGAGAGACTGGGAGCTCGTGCACGCACTGTCGAGAGAGAGAACACGCTGGGCTGCAAGCTGTTTCAGTGGAAAGAGTGTTGCTGCATTTGTGACCTGAGAAGCTGAATCCAGCGGGAAGAGTACTGTTTTATATGTGATTTGTTTTTGAAATATTCTGAATTAATTGTGTGAGCGCGAGCAAGTGCTGTGGGGAGAGAAAGTAACTCAATAAAGTGCGTGAGCCCCAGTATTCGCCGACCCTGTGTCTCCTTCCATCACCCATTCACCGAACCAACATCCCTGTCACACATTCATTTTGCCTTTTTCCTGCAATACTTGAATAAACCAGTTCATTCATTCAGAGCTGTTGTGACTGTGCTGCGGTGCGGTGTGTCACGTGACAAGCGATGACGCGTCACCATGGAAACCATACAGTGAATAAATAACGGTTGCATTGCAAAGCTCATGTAACCCCTCACACACCCGGGTCCAACTCGCCCCGCTCCGAGCAGGTCTCGAACCCGGGTCTCCGGCATGAGAGTCAGGCGCGCTAACAAGGAGACTAGAGACTGCAGCCTCTAGCGTCTGTCGCTAGAGCGCCTATTGAGATCGGGGAGTGAGGTTTACTCGCACAGCAACTACTAGCTGGCCTCCGTTACACTCACGCCGCAGAGTCAGACCGTTTTTTGTAATTTGTCATATGCAATTTATAACTAATATCCCAGGAAACAGAACGTTTGCAAGATTGAATCATTGACATTTCAGCACTTCCTTCATTGGGGTGGCAGTGGCTCAGTGGTTCATGTGGGTTGTCTACAAACCGAAAGGTTGGTGGTTCAATCCTCGGTTCCACCTGACCAAGTGTCGAGGTGTTCATGAGCAAGACACCTAATCCCAGCTGCTCCCGACGAGCTGGATGGCGCCTTGCATGGCTGCCGTCGCCGTCGGTGTATGAATGTGTGTGTGAATGGGTGAATGTCAGGCAAATTGTAAAGCGCTTTGGTGGCAGTCCATTTACCATTTCTCAAATTTTTACTCTACTAAGTGTACACTTGCTGGTGTTTTGTTTCTAATTTACTATTAGGCTCATTAAATAATACCAAGGATAAACAATATTTAAAAAGAATATAAATATATATAACATTAAAATAAATATAAAATTAAACAAAAAATAACCCCAAAATATAACAATGCTAAATGGGGATATCTATAGCATATAAATTAATATACTATGTAAATTACGTGATCCACGTAAATGGCCGGCCCTCTGTCAAATTTTAAAAAACCCAGTGTGGCCCTAGAGCCAAAAATTTGTCCACCCCTGCTCTATCAGAATCCAGAGTTTTGAGAAGATTGGGGAAACTTAATTTTTTGCCAAAAAAATTAAAAAAACATAAGGGGTAACACTGTCGTTTTTTTTTTCTGGACAAACTTTTGAGTTTCAATATCTCAGCTCTGGAAGGGTCTAGAGCCTCCATTTTTGCACTCAGGTCTAAGTGTCATGGCCCTCTATCAGAATCCAGAGTTTTGAGAAGATTGGGGAAACTTAATTTTTTGCCAAAAAAAATTAAAAAAAACATAAGGGGTAACATTGTCGTTTTCTTTTTCTGGTCGAAATTTTGAGTTTCTATATCTCAGCTCTGGAAGGGTCTAGAGCCTCCATTTTTGCACTCAGGTCTAAGTCTCATGGCCCTCTATCATAATCCAGAGTTTTGAGAAGATTGGGGAAACTTAATTTTTCGCCCCCTGAAAAAAAACGTAAGGGGTAACTCTGTCGTTTTTTTTTTTCTGGTCAAAATTTTGAGTTTCTATATCTCAGCTCTGGAAGGGTCTAGAGCCTCCATTTTTGCACTCAGGACTAAGTGTCATGGCCCTCTATCATAATCCAGACTTTGAGAAGATTGGGGAAACTTAATTTTTCACCCCCCCAAAAAAACGTAGGGGGTAACACTGTCGTTTTTTTTTTTCTGGTCGAAATTTTGAGTTTCTATATCTCAGCTCTGGAAGGGTCTAGAGCCTCCATTTTTGCACTTTGGTCTAAATCTCATGGCCCTCTATCATAATCCAGAGTTTTGAGAAGATTGGGGAAACTTAATTTTTCGGCCCCTGAAAAAAAACGTAACGGGTAACCCTGTTGTTTTTTTTTCTGGTCAAAATTTTGAGTTTCTATATCTCAGCTCTGGAAGGGTCTAGAGCCTCCATTTTGCACTCAGTTCTAAGTTTCATGGCCCTCTATCATAATCCAGAGTTTTGAGAAGATTGGGGAAACTTAATTTTTCTGCCCCCGAAAAAAAACATAAGGGGTAACACTGTCGTTTTTTTTTCTGGTAGAAATTTTGAGTTTCTATATCTTAGCTCTGGAAGGGTCTAGAGCCTCCATTTTTGCACTCAGGTCTAAGTGTCATGGCCCTCTATCAAAATCCAGAGTTTTGAGAAGATTGGGGAAACTTAATTTTTCGGCCCCCGAAAAAAAAGGTAAGGGGTAACACTGTCGTTTTTTTTTTTCTGGTCGAAATTCGGAGTTTCTATATCTCAGCTCTGGAAGGGTCTAGAGCCTCCATTTTTGCACTCAGGTCTAAGTCTCATTGCCCTCTATCATAATCCAGAGTTTTGAGAAGATTGGGGAAACTTAATTTTTCGGCCCCCGAAACAAAACGTAAGGGGTAACACTGTCGTTTTTTTTGGTAGAAATTTTGACGTTCTCCGATCTTCTTGTAACTCTGGATTCTGATAGAGCCACGAGATTTCGACCAGAGTGCAAAAATTGAGGCTCTAGACCCTTCCAGAGCTGAGATACCGAAACTCAAAATTTTGACCCGAAAAAAAAAAAAACGTAAGGGGTAACACTGTCGTTTTTTTTTTTTTTGGTCGAAATTTTGACGTTTTACGATCTTCTTGAAACTCTGGATTCTGATAGAGGGCCACGAGACTTCGACCAGAGTGCAAAAATGGAGGCTCTAGACCCTTCCAGAGCTGAGATATCAAAACTCAAAATTTTGACCCGAAAAAAAAACGTAAGGGGTAACACTGTCGTTTTTTTTTTTGGACGAAATTTTGACGTTCTCCGATCTTCTTGAAACTCTGGATTCTGATAGAGGGCCACGAGACTTCGATCCAGAGTGAAAAAATGGTGGCTCTAGACCCTTCCAGAGCTGAGATATCGAAACTCAAAATTTTGACCCGAAAAAAAAAAAAACGTAAGGGGGAACACTGTCATTTTTTTAAATTTTGACGTTCTCCGATCTTCTTGAACCTGTGGATTCTGATAGAGGGCCACGAGACTTCGACCAGAGTGCAAAAATGGAGGCTCTAGACCCTTCCAGAGCTGAGATATCGAAACTCAAAATTTTGACCCGAAAAAAAAAAACGTAAGGGTTAACACTGTTGTTTTTTTTTTTTTGGTCCAAATTTTGACGTTCTCCGATGTTCTGGAAACTCTGGATTCTGATAGAGGGCCACGAGACGTCGACCAGGGTGCAAAAATGGAGGCTCTAGACCCTTCCAGAGCTGAGATACCGAAACTCAAAATTTTGACCCGAAAAAAAAACGTAAGGGGTAACACTGTTGGTTTTTTTTTTTGGTTGAAATTTTGACGTTCTCCGATCTTCTTGAAACTCTGGATTCTGATAGAGGGCCACGAGACTTCGACCAGAGTGCAAAAATGGAGGCTCTCGACCCTTCCAGAGCTGAGATATCGAAACTCAAAATTTTGACCCGAAAAAAAAAAAAAAACGTAAGGGGTAACACTGTTGTTGTTTTTTTTTGGTCGAAATTTTGACGTTCTCCGATCTTCTTGAAACTCTGGATTCTGATAGAGGGGCACGAGACTTCGACCAGAGTGCAAAAATGGAGGCTCTAGACCCTTCCAGAGCTGAGATATCAAAACTCAAAATTTTGACCCGAAAAAAAAACGTAAGGGGTAACACTGTCATTTTTTTTTTCTGGTCGAAATTTTGAGTTTCTATATCTCAGCTCTGGAAGAGTCTAGAGCCTCCATTGTTGCACTCAGGTCTAAGTCTCATGGCCCTCTATCAGAATCGAGAATTTCAAGAACATCAGAGACACTCAAAATTTCGACCCGAAAAAAAAAAACGACAGTTATACCCCTTGTCGTTTTTTTTTTTTTTTTGTGTGTGTGTGCGAAAAAATACGTTTCTGCAATCTTCTTGAAACTCTGGATTCTGATAGAGGGGCATAGGGCTTAGACCTGAGTGCAAAAATGGAGGTTCTATACCCTTCCAGAGCTGAGATGTGGACATCCCACGTAGCATTTATGCCATTATAAAAATAGTGGGTTCACGGATGGTGGAATTTTAGGACGGCGCTTGGTGCTACGGACCCCAGGAGGCCTGCTGAGTGCAGTAAAATAGTTTTTATCACGACGGGAACTTTCGTTAAAATGTCTATCAAATATACTACCCAAAACCCCATTCAATAGATTGCAGGCGTGATGGTGTCCAATTGCAGCATGTTTAATGGCAAGTGACATTAAACAATGTCCTGGCCCTTCCAAGCTTTATATTGGCTGTAAATGTTTTTTTTTCTGTTTTGAAAGTCCATAAAAGTGCATCTATCCATGATACAAGTGCATCTATCCATCATAAAAGTGCATCTATCCATCATAAAACTGCATCTGTCCATCATAAAAGTGCATCTCTCCATCATAAAAGTGCATCTATCCATCATTAAAGTGCATCTGTCCATCATAAAAGTGCATCTGCCCATCATAAGGGCCGTTACATAGTCAACGCGAGCTACGCGAGCAAGCAACGCGAGTGACGCGAGCGACGCGCTCCCTTTCATAGTGTAAAAGCAGACGCAAGCGTCACGAGCGATGCGTAAAATGCAATACACCGGTCATGCAACAGGGGGTAGTAGATTTTTCACTGCAAACCTGAAAAGCGGTGAAGCTCGTGAAGGCGTGCGTGGATCTTCACAACTTTCTGGCATCCACTGAACGTGCCATACATGCCCGCCACCTTTGTGGATGCGACACCGGAGAGTGGCAGCACGTTGTGGGGGACCAGAACATGGTTGACGGACCACGGTTTTCGGTCGGCAGCAGCAGACCCTCCCGGAGAGCGTCACTTGTCAGGGAGCAGCTGGCTGATTACTTTTTATCAGATGCTGGCCAGAGCCGTTTAAAAACATATTTATATCATATTTGATATTTAGCCTAACATATATCATATTTAACGGCTCTGATGCTGGCTTGTTTCCCCACCAGTACAGTGTGCTGCGATTGGGTAGCACTGACCAATAAATTGATAAAAGTTCGCTTTGAAGCATGAGTTTTTTTTTTTATTTAACACTTTACACATTTTAACTTATTTGGTATTATGTGAAAACCATTACACATAATTTGGTATTATTTAAATTATGTAAAAACATTACACATTTTAAGTAACTTGGTATTTTAATTCATATCCATAAAACATTAATTCATATAACCAGGCTGGTAAATTTGTCACGGGCACTTTTCCAGCCCGTTTTCACCCGATTTACTGTCTTTCCCATCGCGATTGCAACCTCTCTCCAGGCATTTTGCAACACAATTTTATTTGAGTGTACTAATTGTGATGAACTGTCCTATAAAAGCGGATGAACCATGGGATGAACGCGTATATAAGCTCGTATAATTTTTCCTCCTCACCCGCCATTGTATTCAAACCTTCTTCTTCTGTTAACAAACATATTATATTTGAATTAATGTACAATTCTTGCAATGTCGCCCCCACCGATAACGCATAGTATTGCGTGCGTCTGTGCGTCGCGTATCAAAAACTAGGACGACACATTTGGCTACGCATCGACGCATAATGGCGGCCAACGCGTAGCGATGCACAGCCTTGCGGACGCGTATGCGTACCGATGCGTTGACTATGAAACGGCCCTTAAAGTGCATCAATCCATAATAAAAGTGCATCTGTCCATCACAAAAGTGCATCTGTCATCATAAAAGTGCATCTGTCATCATAAAAGCGCATCTATCCACTATCCATCATAAAAGTGCATCTATCCATCATAAAAGCGTATCTATCCATCATAAAAGTGCATCTATGAATCATAAAAGTGCATCTATCCATCATAAAAGTGCATCTGTCCATCATAAAAGTGCATCTGTCCATCATAAAAGTGCATCTAATGGACAGACACGTTAAAAAAAATCCTGATTTAAAATGTGCAATTCTACAGTCGATTTTTAACTTTAATAAGTTCAATCTTTCAATTTTACATACTAACTATGAAATACTGGCAAAAATATATACAACATGTAAACACACCTTAGAAAATGTTGCTTGCTTCTGTGTTTGGAGTGAAGTGCTGCCATGCTTCTCTTCAATGTAGAGTTGTTTTAAAAAATAATTACTACATGCAGACCTTTACTGGCATTTGATTGGATGACAAACGTCCAATCTCATGGACTGCAGGCTTTAAACTAGGTGAAATGCTCCAGAAGTTAAAAAAGGGGGGCTGACATGTGATGTCCATTGTAATGGACACGGGGTCTGAATGGGTTAATCTCTCTACGAGAAAAGGCCTCAAACAAAACAAAAAACAAACATTAATTTAGAAATAACCGTAAAATGCAGGAGAATTTTCGCAAAACGAACTGGATGTCCCTCTCGAGTGTCTGTAAATTGTTTCATTAAATGATTTTGTGTATATATATGTATAACGTCTATCTTGTTTCGTCATAGTGCGACTTCATAAGGGGTTTAAAGAAATGAGCGTCAGAAACGTCAGTCCAGTCAGAACATAGTCTACGAAAATTAAAACGCCATTAATTAAAGTGAACTGCATAAACGGCTAAATTAAATAAATGTTTTAAAATTCAAATTCTTTAATCAGCATCAGCTGAAAAACGAGGACACAATTTTCTTTAGAAAAACAAGGCCAAATCCATTAGCAACACCCAAAACCACACCAGCTGCTGTTTGAATTGAGTATGAAATCATTTTGAATTTTATTGAACATTGATATTTATAGTACAGTTGAATAAATAAATCAGTGATGCTCATACAATAAAGAAGTGAAATATGCGGACAAGAAAAGCCTCCCTTCTAACTATACAATAAATATTAACGTTTTTGAGCAAATGTACAGGATTGTGAAGATGGTTACTTTAAAAACGTCTCAAACAGTAATAAAAGCAAACAGTAATAAATTACTTTGATCGTGACTGCAACTTCTGAAAATAAAGTTGTTTTTTTCTCCATTCTTTTTTAAGGCTCAAACAGTGAAATGAAATGTACAACATGACCGTTTATTTCTGTTTAAGCACTCGCAGTATTTCACTCTTCTCAGTAAAGAAAGCTCTAAAATGTTTGGTAAACATATTAAACATAAAAAAAGTCAGTAAAACACACAAAATTTTTTTTAAATGCAACAAGTCCCCCTTCACAAATATTCTACACACAGAAAGTTGAGTAATTAAAACATTTCAGCTCTTGTTAGAGGAGAACAGGCTGATAGATTTTCTTAAAACTGAAACGTGATATGATTTTGAAACCCAATCCTATTCACAAACAGAAAATGTCCCCAGTTTATGCGCTGTACCGAAATTTGAGTGATAATATCCTGTAAAGAAAGAAAGAAACTGTGAATATCTTAGTGTTCAGATTAATCTAAACTACAATGAATTTAACCAAGTCAGAAAGTTTTCGAAATTGTACAGCTTTTTGCATCTCCTCAAATTTTAAAGTACCTCGTTTGTGAAATTCAACAAACCAAACAGTAACAAAGTGTTTGCATTTGTGAATGTGAAACAATAAATCTCTCTTGTATTAATGAAACAGGATGCATCTCGGGCCATTTAGCAGTTCTTCAGCCCTTACATAACAAAAAGATCAACACATGAAGATTTAAAACAAAAATAATAAAGTGTATGGTGTAGTCTCTATGACACAAATACATTTCAAGACTTTGTAGCGTACACGTCATCTTGCTCCTTTGTTGCTTCGGAAATGACCATCACTGAAGAACGCACTTCTCCTCTTTCTTTGCCATCTTGCCTTTGTTCTGTTCTAGGGTTCTCTCCAGGTGCTCATCTTCCTCTTCAGCCCTGCCGACACACACACAGGACACACAGGATCAAAGGTCACACACATGGACACAGGAGAATGCCACCTGCACCTCCACCACCTATGACCTGTACTCTGGCTTCAGAGTCACTTCAGCTCTAGAAACGCTCACAAGCCCTTTCTACCTGAAACACCTAAACATGCTCAGTGGAAAAGAGAATGAGAGTGACTGCAAAACTTTGGCCTTTAAACTCTCCCTGAACCACGCTACAGGGCCTAAAGGACTAATCCTGGCTCTAGCAATCCAACAATGCCTTGCGGCAGGAGGACTTACTCTTTCTCCTGGGCATCCAGGTCTCGGACCAGCGCGTCACGTTTGTTGACCAGTATGACCAGCTCATCCAGCAGCAGCTGCTCTCGCCGCTTCTGTGCCTCCGTCTTCTGCCAGTCTGGAAACAAGGGAGAATGTTAGAGGAAAAAGGTCAAGCTGATCACTAATCACTTCTTAAAGTGATAGTTCACTTAGTTGATTTACTCACCAAGACAACTATCAAAAACGAAGATATTATACAAATTCATTTATCAAAATTCTTCTCAGAAGAAAGAAACTCACAAAGGTTTGGAATGACATTATTGTGAGTAAATGACGACAGAAACTCAACATTTTGTGCGAACTATCCCAAAGACGTCATATACTGGGTTTTAGTGAGAAAGACATCACTGTCCCGTGATAAAATATTCAAAAGAGAAAGCGTAGCCCGTACCGTTGTGGAGTCATTGTGAAGTGTGCACCTACAGGTGCCTGTATGGAGAGCAGTCACACGGTGGAATTCAGACGAAAAGGATCTGATAACGCGAGTGAATGTGAGGACAGTGCTTTAAGTACACTAACTGCTTTCAGACGCATTTAAGATAGCATGAATACATTAAGATTCACACTAAAAACACATAGCAAAAAATGTGTTCATAAGTACATGCTAGTTCCATAATCTGGAAGAAATGGACTTGTATGTGTTTTTGTAATGTATAAAAGGTGCGTAACTTTAGCAAAGGTCTCTGTGAGGTGACCTGCTCATGTCCCTCTGCCAACAACAGGTCTGAAATATCAGCCAGGCAGACAGGATCAGGCCTTACTGATACCAGTGCAGATTAGGGCCCTGCTCACAGCCAAGGGGAAGTTATCTTACCGGGCCTATTCTTCAGTCCGCTGTAAGAACAGACTGTACTTGTGTCTTTACACTGCTTTATTAGCGCTCCCTCATGCACAAAAAGAGACTCACAAAAATACAAATCAACTTCTCTTATTACATAGAGCCGCCAATTTCCATCAGAAAAAGAAAAGATAAACGCACATTCGGCCTTCTGAAAAGTCAATACTTGAAATAAACGTACTTCATTCAAAAATAAATGTGTTATGTGAAATTGCAGTGTGGTGCTGCGAGTCGTCGGTCCTCGCTCTCGTTTAACCTCTCCGCCTTTGAAGTGAAGTGCCTTTCAATATTTGAAAGTTATTTGGCCCCCAGCAGCTAAATGAACGTCTTTGGTGTTCTGACACTAGGCTTCAGAGAGGGTAATGCTAAATATTTGAGAGGATATGTCTTAGCTTTAACAAATTTGTCAAATTTGAACAAAAGCTGCAGGAAAGTTAATGAAAAAAGGTGCATTTAGCTATTCGCAAAAGTGAGAAAAAACATCACGTTTAATTTTCTGTTACGCTAGCAATGCGACACAGGCCGGCCATTTCTAGTGCGCCTGCAGTGCCGTCCGTATTTAACATCCAACAGGCCTGACTGTTTATCCTGCCTCGCTCTCCATACGTTCGGTCTTTCACGACCCTCCTCTTTAATTTGCTCTGTCGTTTCTGCTACCCCTCCGTCAAAAACGACAATGCCTACTCTACAAAGACCTGCCTGGAGGGTAGGCTGCGACCAACAAAAACTTCTCCTGCATTTCCAAAGAGGGAGAGAGAGAAAAAGCCCCTCGACTCTTTACCTCCTCCTCCTGTTCCCCTTCAGCATTCTCAGCCAAAAAGCCACAGATCCTCCCCTGCACCTCCAGCAGAGGCCGCATGCAGCTGTCAATCAAGCGGAAGCGGCACCGCCCCCCTCATTAAGAAGGTAAACAATGAATATGGACGCAGAGGGACACGGCAGAGTAAACGAGCCATCGCAACTCGCCAAAAAACACTAACGGAAGCTGCTGCCTCCTCTCTTTTCCCTTGAAGAAGAGATGGGTGAAGACTATTTGGAGTTGGTGGTGGGGTGGGGTGGGGTGGGGGGGTTCAATCCTTTTTGGATTACTCCCCTCTTTCTCTCTCTCTCATCGCCCTGGGCAATCACGTTAAAACTCACATGGTCGGTGCTTATTCAGATAACCCTAACAATGCACACCAATGGTAACCATGTGAGCACTCACAACCCACAGAAGAATGCGCTGGTTCAAATCCCCATGACCCTCCTCCACAGCAAAATTTATTCAAGAGTGCAACCTGCTCGGCAGCTTCAGGAGCCACAGAGCTTCTTCCGAGAGTTCTGCTGAAAGATCACTAAACACAAGAAACTTCACACACCCACTCTGCTCGCTATAGTGTCTGGACACATGGAGCAAACTTTTGGACTGAATGGAGTTTTTTTGGTTAGAACTTTTTTTTTTTAAAGAAATAACTGGAAATAAGTAGTGTTAGAGGAATCCAGGGAAAAATGCATGATCTTATTACAGCAGATTTAGGCAAGCAGTGGGCAGGCTGGGAGCGCCAGCGTAAGATGGAGCTGGAGAGAGGCCAGCTGGGAATGAGACAAAGACCAACATGGAGAACCATGACAAGGAGGGTGACGGGACGACAGTCCCTGGATTCTTACCAATCTACACCCAAACTACATCAGATACAAATAAAGTGACTATCAAAAACAAACCATATACACAATGCCTTTAAATAAATCTTTGAATCACTAATCTGCATCTTGTGTTTCTGTGCATGCATACGAGCGATGTTTCTAATTTGTTTTTGTTTTTTAAATGGAAACTACAGATGGTTAAACAACTGAAAAAAATTACACAGCCTTGATATCATCTACTGCTAGAAAATAAATAAAAACATTTTAAAAAAGAAATAAAAAATAATAATATAAAAAACACAACGGAATATATTACGACAACACGAAAAACTTGTGTGAATCAGGAGACTACACAAAAATAAATATCTATTAGTTGCTGTTGTATAAAAGTGGATATCGAGTGTCAAATGCAGAAAGCAACGGCTAAATGGAAATGAACACAGATTTCAGTGAATAGTGTAGAATGAGAAAGTGTCGTCTCGCCTTATCTCCAGTTCCAGTCAACTAGCAATCTTGAAAGAGTTTGCAACATCATCAAAGCTGGCCATTTGATAGGATTCTCACACTGCACCCAATCAATCTGAGGAATACGGCAGCCCAGACATGTAACAAAGCTCAAATAGATTTACAAATGGGGTTGTAGGGGGATAAGCCCTTGCACAGGATTACATATTGATTTTAAACATATAAAAAAGCTTATCATATAAAACCGTAACAACAAAACTGGGGGACCTATGCAGAAATCCCTCAGCAAAAAGGAGCGTCCACTTTCAAATATAACGCCCCGGAGTGCACCGCATTTGAGGAAAGAAAGAAATAGGGAGAGGGGAGGGGGGGAAAGACGAATTTGAGAGAAAGCGTGTGTGCATGGCAGGCAGATAAAAAGGGCAAAAAGGATCAATTTGGAGGCAGAGAAATAGGAGTCATGGCATATTGTGGAAGGCCTCGGCACTTTTCTTTGCCTCCCCACAGCAGAGCGCAGACTGAAGGGGTTATCGTTTAGCTGACATTAACACTCACCCTGTTTGCTCTACACTTTTAACCGAATCCTTCAAGTCTTTTCAACCTGCCTTTATAATTTATATAAAAAAAATAAAAAATAAAAATCCCATATTGGTGTCCACAGGCTCCAGACCTAATAAAGTGTAATGCAACCTGCAACAAGTGAAGAGAGTAATGATATATACAGTATTATTATTTATAAAAAAAAAGGGTAAGAAAAAAAAAACGGGTCCAGTTGGCAAAGGTTGTTCCATATGTCATGCTAGTCAGGGTTAATTCAGATCTGCCTTTTAAAATTCTGGTAACACTTTACAATAAGGTTCATTTATTAAACATTAGTTCATGCATTAACTAACATGAACTAACCATTTGTTACTGTATTTGTTATTCTTTGTTAACATTAGTAAATACAAATTTAGCTGTTCATTGTTTGTTCATGTTAGTTCACAGTGCATTAACTAATGTTAACAAGATTTTAATAAAGTATTAGTAAATGTTGAAATTAACATTACCAAAGATTAACAAATGCTGAAGAAGTATTGTTCATTCTTTGTTAATGTTAACTAATGTAGTAACTAATGAACCTTATTGTAAAGTGTTACCAAAATTCTAAATTCAATTCAATCAATCTATCTATCTATCTATCTATCTATCTATCTATCTATCTATCTATCTATCTATCTATCTATCTATCTATCTATCTATCTATCTATCTATCTATCTATCTATCTATCTATCTATCTATCTATCTATCTATCTATCTATCTATCTATCTATCTATCTATCTATCTATCTATCTATCTATCAAACCTTCATACCTTCATTTGCAAACACTTTTTGCAAACTTTTAAGTTGCTAAGCCAACATTCAAAGCTTGTCTTGATAGTTTTTTAGTTAAACATCAATGATGCATTTCAATTAATTTTAATTGTGCTACTTATTATTCAAATGTAAATTTAAATGTAAATTCAAAATTAAATTCTATCCTCAATTACAACACTCAATTCTAACCTCAACTACTTTTTCTAGAAGTTAGAAGATAGACAACATTTAAGGACACCTTATAATGGAAAAACAAATCCTCCTTGACAATTTGTTAAAAAAAAAAATACATAAAATGTCCTAAATGGTACCCAACCCTCTCCATGACATCTATACGAGCCTTCAATATTACTCATCTCCAGGTCACACTGACTGTAAACTCTCCTCTGCACAGTCGTGGGGTCAAAGAGGATGAGTATTTTTCTCTATCAGCGAGAGAGTGTGCACTGATACGGGAGAAAGTGTGTGTGTGTGTGTGTGAACGCCTCAGCCGCTACACTTCCAATGTCATCAGCTGACCAAGCAAATCAGCAATTACCTGTCTGCATTGCCTGGGTGCGAGAGCCGTCGGGGCTCCAAATAAGAAACTGATGCACGAACCTCCTTCACCAGCAGCTCAGAACTATCTCTGACTCGCTTCAGAAACACCCTGACTCTGAATGCCAAGTGCTGGGCCTCATGAGAAAGAGAGAGAGAGTGAGCAAGGGAGATAAAGTAAGAGAGAGAGAGAGAGAAAATAACTGCGAGTGATAATTCAACAGGTAGCAGTGTGTGGACTGATAGGGTTGTTACAAGCAGCAGGGACTGAATTACCACTGCCGTGGACGGACCCCGTCACCCTTGCACATCCAGACCAATATTTGGAACTCACTCCGTGTTTACTGATAAGTGGACACAAGGCCGAGGCACTTCAACAACTGAATGTTATTAGTTCTCGATATCGGGTTCAGCATTTAGCGTTCAGTATCACGGATATGACTCTCAGCGTGGAGGAATCTTTCCGAAACAAGACAGAAGCATGTCCAAATATTGAGATGAACAGTGTCGATCTGCCTTGGAGGAGTGTGTGGCGAGCGGCAGCATAACAAGATGGGGAGCTGTGCTCTCTGCTTGGCTATTCATGTTCACTGTCAACCTCTCCGAACTAATTAGAATTGATTTATGATGGATCAGCTAGCTTATCAGGTGCAGAAAGAAATTACCATGGCTAGCCAAGGGGTGAGAGGGTCACCATCGAATTGTAAAATCAATTTGCATTGATTGTAAAAGGTTCATTTTGCGAAAGAGGACACAGTCAAAGGGATTAAACTTAACCAGACAACTTTGATACAGCACAATAGGCTTTATTTTTTTTACTTTCCTTACCTGTCTGTATTACACACACTCAAAATGCTTATAAACACGAGCGTGTCCTTCAGCGCCCCGGGGCACATCACAGAGATTTAATATTGATGTGGAAATGACATGTGCACTTTTGGCTGTAACTCTTGTGATTTTGAGAGCAAATCGTATCTGGTATACAATCTCAGGGTGAATTTGTAAGATTTACGTTATTAAAGGGTAGTGTTTTCAAATCAGAGCTTGGTGGGCGGAGCCACGTCAGTGGTGTCAAAGAGCACGTCGCGGGCAGGTTTAATTAAGCAGGAGAGGATCTTTGTCTTTCACAGAGCGCCTCTCAAATTCACCCCCAAATCCCTCTTTCACTCCCTCTTACCTTCAATCGCCAGCATTGCCCTTAATTCTCGGTTCAGCAGCTCAAAGCGTCTCTCCAGATCGTGTTCCTTCTCCCTGGGCAAGTTGTAAAAGTTCATCAATATGTTAATTACTAAATCATTAAACACTTAAAGAAACCTTTAATAAACATTGATTCGTGAACTCGCCAACACCTTCCCTACCTCACATTAATCTACTGCAAATAAGCGATACACAAACCGGAACAGAGGGGACTGAGAGCGAGGAAATGGCGAATTGGGTGGGTGGGTGGGGGGGGGGGGATAAGCGGGCGGGCG
Organism: Cyprinella venusta; assembly: GCA_038021265.1. NCBI lineage: Eukaryota > Metazoa > Chordata > Actinopteri > Cypriniformes > Leuciscidae > Cyprinella > Cyprinella venusta. The sequence goes on from CM075875.1 coordinate 13,641,833, forward strand.
GGGTATCGCGAGGCAAATTAAATTTCACCACTTTCAAATGTATTGGAAATGAGCTAACTCTGTCCCTAATAGAATTTGTCCTTCACAGTCTGTTCAGTGACTAAAAAGAAATGAAAGAAAAAGAAATTATCAAGGCCTTTTTAATTGAGCACTTAAAAAGCCCTTTTCCAGTGATATAATGTGATTAGAATACTTCAATCTGTCATTTGTGAGAGCTTTGAAACTCTGTCTCTTTCTTCTCCTCTTCTCTCTGTCGCTCTTTATACCGAATGAACAGCCTGCCAGATTTCTGTACGTCTCACTCTCACTTTTAAAGAAAAGGATGAAAGGTTTAAAAAAATTAACATTATCATCGTACGAGGCACACACAAAAAAAGAGGGTAAATATGCAGGTTATTGTTATGGCTTCCTCCTTTAGGTGAATGAAGTCATTTTTTCAATTCTTTTTTTGGTCGATCCAATTCTCATAATGGGTGGAATAATACAGTCTTTGAAATCACATTATTGCAGACGCGTCCGTACTGATATGACGTTTTGTCCTCTTTACGGTGGAGGGCCGCCGGGGGAGGGGTGAAAGTGAATGAGGGGCCCGACCTTCTGACTGGGCTCAGGTCTCTTGGGAAAATCATTTCAAGTATGGGTCTCAACATATTATAGATGTGTGTGCTCAGAGACCCCAGCTTCCATTGGAGAGAGAGAGAGAGTAAACATTTAACTCACAGCAGAGAGAGCTGGTTCTGTCGGCGGATCAGAGCATTCTTCTTGTTGACCAGTGTGAACCATTCCTGCATCATGGATTCCTCCTCTTCCTTATTATTCCCTGAAGACACACACACAGAAAAAACTTAGCATGTAAAACATTTTTATACATTCTTGTCATATTATAAACATCATTCTGGACTTCCAGTGGGCTGTAAGTGGGTGCTGGGAGGCCTGCTTCAGAAAAATATAACTAAAATTAATATTTCAAAAGAAAAGAGTACAGAATTTAACATTACAATTTCATTCTGTTTTGTAAAAAGCACTAAGAAATCATCACCACAAATTATTTAGTCATCAAAAATTCCCACTAATTACCCGGAAAAGCTAGATGTCTGTAAATATTAATTAGCCAACCATTCAAGTCCCACAAATCTCCACCTTAAACCTCAATACAACGGTTTAATTTCCAAAGTGGCCTATAAAAACACACCTTAACAGAAAGGAACACGCACACTTTTGACCGACTTTCTCTGAAACGGATAAGTTAAGCACTTTTCTCACACCTCCAACGAATATAAAGTGCATCAAATGAGATTATCTGACAGGCTTTTCTCAACGGCGCAGACTGACACGCACATTAGGAAGCTATCCAGATGTGTGTTCACTACCATATTTAGCCACATATTAGACACTTCACAAGGCACTGGCATTGTCAGTAAAACAGAGATGCCTCTGGATTAGAGCAGGATTAATGAAGGCTGGTTACTTTCCTCCGCTGACTGGGATTAAAGCTTCAACTCCAGGTCTTTGTGCAGCCTCAGAGCTTCAGATCCGATCCCATCCAAAAGCACATCCTGTGCCTTAGGCCTACACGTGCGGATGCCGAACTTACGCAGTCGGAAACTACAGGTGGAGGCCCGTACATTGCTCAGGGGCTGAATGTATGACAGGTAAGAAACTCAATTACATAGTTTAATTCTAATGGCGAAAAAAACAGCTGTCTGATGTGTCTTATTCAAAAGTTTAGTGTGAGTAATATAAATACTTTTATTCAGCAAGGATGTATTAAATTGATCAAAAGTGAAAGTAAAGATTTTTAATATGTTCCAAAAGATTTATATCGCAAATAAAGATGTCTTTTGAATTTTCTATTCATCAAAGAACCATAAAAAAGGGAAATATTAAGCAGCACAACTGATTTCAACATTGATGATAATAGGAAATGTTTCTTGAGGACCAAATCATCATATTTTTGAGGGATCATGTGACTCTGAAGACTGGAGTAAATTCAGCGTTGTCATCACAGGAGTAAATGATATCTAAAAAAATATATAAAAGAGAAAAAAGTTTGGTTTTTTTAATGTAAAATGGAAAAAAGTGAAAGTAAGTTGATAACATACTGAGAGAGAAAGATTTAATCTATTGTGGGTTTTGTCTGGCCAAGCCATGCCATCTCGATTCAAAACTTTATTTGACCTCAGAAGGTATCAAAGGTAAGCAGACACTGGGGTTTGGTAGTTCGGGCCGCGAGGTAAACCGGTTAAGTGGGTTCAGGAAGAATGACTCCGATGTCAGTATCCTGAGCATTTTTGTGACACTAATTATGTCTTTGAAGAGGGATGAAAGAGGAGAAAAGATGAAAGATCCTTTAAGCTTATGTAATCACATCACCTACTCTATGCTCCTGTGATACCTGTCTGTTTCTGACAGCATCAACAACAGAATTAGCATCTGTACACAAACACACTCACTCTTTTTACTAATGTGAGAGGGCTTTAAGATCAACTTTTGTAGATCTTAAGATGAGAATTACAGTGCCACACCATTAAATAAAGATCTGCGCATCTGAATGATCCTGACTGATAAATGATAAATGACTTTGATGTGCATTTACTGTAACTGTAGTGCCAAAAACAAAGACAATTACACCTAGCATTTATGGTCATATTATACTGCCAAAAAAGGTTATTTAATCAATATAGTATGAGCAGCCAGCAGAGTGCTTGGAACCACATTCACATTACAGCATGACATTCAGTGTTTTATTCCTTTAAAAAAACAGTAACTACATATTTAATTTAAAAGGACACACATTTTCAGTAAAAAATATTTTGTTGACATCTTTTCATCTAGATAATATAGTTGCTATGCAACAGGTGAACAAGCCATAAATGTAACTATATCATGGATTTCAAAATCCTGTATTGACCAATCAGACACCAGGACTAAATATGTTTAAAAAACAAGCGAAATGACAGTCTGTCTGTGTGCAGAGAGCCATTACGAGGACGGGGTGGGGGTGACAGAGGGCGGATCTTCAATAAGGGGCTGATGTGGGAACTTGCACCTTGGATCTTTTTTCTATCACGCTGTTGCTTGGCACCATGTGACTGTGACGCTGGTCATGTGAGAGAGACAAATCCGCTAGCCACAACAAAGCCAGCGGCTGCCCCCGGTGGGACAACGGCCCTGTCACTCAAGCCCACCAAAACTCCCCAGCCCTCCACCAGGGGAGCCGCTCTAATGTCTGCCAGTGCCAGATGTGTGAAATTTAGCATTTGACGACAACGCGGAGTAGACGGGAGGGGGGAAAAAAGAGGGGGTCCGGGATTTAGGAATCAAGCCTGGATTATTGTAGTCAACTTTTAAATAGTGCAGCTCGGAAGGGATAAAGTGTGCAGTGACAGGTCATTGTAGCGACGCACAGTCAAATGAAACAAGCAAATAATAAATGGTAATATTAAGCTTGTGTGACATTGTAAGGGAATGACGGATTAGTAGCCGCATCCCGGAGGCCATTGCCTGAGCTTCAGCACTGACAGAGCCCTAACAGCATGAAAGAAGTCCTCGCTTTACCACTAAAACAAATAAAACGCACACAAACACTCTCATTCTACAGAAATACACATTCTACAGTGCCAACACTTAAACTATGACCTTTGATGGGGATGACCCAAATAACTGATGTCCTGAAATTGCAAAAAGTACAAAGCAAATATAAATAAATAAATGGTAACCCTTTACAATTAGTTAACACTTTACAAAAAGGTTTCATTAGTTAACATTAGTTGGGTAGTACTTGGGTAACTGAAACTAACAATACTTCTACAGCATCTATTAATCTTAGTTAATGTTAATTTAAACATTTACTAATACACGAACAAACAATGAACAGCTGGATTTGTATTAACTAACATTAACAAAGATGAATACATACTGTAATATATTGCTCATTGTTAGTTAACTAATGTTAAAAACCAAATAAATATATTTTTTTTAATATAAAAATGAATCTGATTTAAGATTATGTAAAAAAGCCATAATTTAGACAGTTTACACAGAAAATACAAGTCAAAATATTTTTGTGTTACAGTTACTGTTTAACTCCAAAATATGCTATTGTTGTTTCTGGGTGCACTTCATTTTTTCCTGCTGATTTTCATTTCTTCATTTTAGAAAAAAATATTTTGGTTGAAGTATATTGTAATGATAAACTAAAAGAATAATTTTAATTTAAATAATTAAAATGGTTTTGTGCACTTGTACACTCTTAGAAAAAAGGGTTCATTGGGGTTCTATATATGAAGCACAGGGTTCCTAACTCCAACGAACCTTTTATGCTAAAAAAAAGGTTCTATAATGATAAGACTTAACTTAATATCTCATTTTAATCATGCTGATTTTTGGAGGAGAAAAACTGAAATGGCACTCTTCATGTGATTTTGATTAACTACATAAAATTATATACATAAATACATTTTCTAACTCCCATATCTTGAATTTTGTGATCATTCACATGCATTGATAAATGCATTTTAGGGTCTTGATGTTTGTCAATAATACAAAATATTTAATCCGGAAAGGACAAAACAAATTATAATGAATGAACCCAAAAGGTTAGAACCTTTTTCCTGGTTACAAAGAACCCTAAAGGGTTCTTATTATTGAACCCTTAAAAATGGTTCTGTATAGAACCTTTTAGGGGTTCCAAATAAGTAGCGCTGATAGCATCTTTTAAGATTCTATATATAGAACCTTTTCTTCTAATAATGATTCATAAAATTCTACATAGTATGAACTAACATTTTTTTTCTATTTGTAAGATACAAATAACAAGAGAATTATAAATTATAATTATTTTATAATTATGCAGTTTCTATTACATTATTTGATGGACAACATTATTTTCTCCAGAGCAATGAATAAAATCCATTTAAAAATAAACAGATCCTGCTTCACTAGCTTGGCTGATCAGTCTCAATCACAATCCCTTTCCAAAACTCAAGAGAGACCTACACACACACCCTACAGTCCACACACACAGGGGCCAGGCTCGCCTGGTAGGCCCGAGGCCCTGTGTCCGTGGCAGGGTGATCTGGGCCCTGCAGCCCAATCAGATTAAGATAGTCATCTCAGCCACTGTTGCATTCAAAACAGATAGCATTAATGAAATCCTCACACATTTCACAATCTTCCCCTCTTTCCTGCTAACCTTTACTGATTATTTACTAACACTTAACAGCACACACACATAGACGAAAACAAACCTCAAGTCACCCAAATGTAAAGTTTCATGTGAATATATTAGCTAGACTATAGCTTTAAACAAACATACACCCGGTTCATTTCAAATACACCCCAAATAGCTCCAGGCAGGACTGTCATGAGTCCAAAATATTAATTAAATATCTGAGCTGCTTTAGCAACTGGTTATAAAAAACACAACTTGATATTGGGAAACATTAGTGTACAAGATCTTTCCAAAAGTTGCCAAAATGCTTAAAATGTTTTTATGATTTTGATTTGCAAGGCATGCATTTAATTATGTTAGACGCTGAGAATAGCAAATTAATTATGTGAATTGAAGGTTCTATTTTTTTTAAAATTAGAACGTAATTTAGATATTTACAGAATGATAAAAAGCAAATAACTCTGAAGTAAACCTCCACAACAGGGGGATTGTTTTGCTTGGCATTTTGTTTAATTACAAAATTCCCCCTCATTTGATTTAGATAAAAATCTTTCTAAAGCATTAAGAAACCAGAACAATTACAAATTAATCCTGAGTCCTGCTAAGAGCTGGGTGTCTTTACTGAAAAAAAAAAAAAAAAAAAAAAAAACGGCTGGGGGTGGAGAGAAGAGGCCATAAAGAAAAGAAAAAGAAAAGAAATATATTAAACCCTGTGATCACAGCAAGCTCTTCTCATTTCTTATCCACCCGTTTTCTGTTTAATCCAATACCCAGTAATCCAATTTGTCTATCGGAGTTTGAAGGGGAAGATCTCCACTCCTCCACCACTCAGTCACTTTTTGAACATTTACGATTTATTTTAAGTGGGCTGACTCGCCTAACTCATTCATTCTTTGCGTCTGACTGCCCGTTTCCCTCTTTTTTTGTTGTTGTTGTCAGGAGTGAGAGTGCGTGAAAAAGAGAGCGAGAGACAAATAAAAAAAATAAGTAAAAAGGGGGGAAAGAACAAGATGAATCTTGTGCGATTGAGAGGAAGCTCATTAAGGCCCAGTCAGGGAGTCTTTTTGAATATGCATGAAGGCAATAATCAGATCTTCACTTGTTACTGAAGGAGAGAGCGGTGAGAACAAAAGGATTGATTTAATTACTTTGAGTGGATCTGCAATGTGGAGAAGTCTTGTTAGCGTGGGCTGAATGGGCAGCACTCGCCTTGCGCCGCTCTGATGGAAGGTAGTTTAGCTTTAACCACAATACCTAATCTCAGGATAAAGCCCCGGCCATTGTACTTTAAGATGCCCGTCACTAGTCTCAAAATGGACCGAACACATTTTCTCTTGTTTAAGCCAACCTAGTTAACCACTAACCTTTTCCCCTGTTTGCTATTTATCTGGGGGATCAGCCTCTTTAGGTGACCGAGACCCTGAAAAATCAAAGAGATGTGTAGAAAATGGAGATCTTCAAAAGCTTCAATTTACTCAAGTAAAGGTTAATTATTCCGATATTAAAATAGAATTAAACCACTTAAAGAATATCATCCAAATAACTTAAACATAATGACATTACGTTACATAAATTACATAAAAAACCCACTGTATTAAATCACTTAAAACTTAAAGCTGAAAATGAATACATGTTCTTATGGTGGGTTCATGTGCTGTGGAAAACATGATATTTTTCACTTGTGAACTGGTGAAGTGCTTTTGTTGTTGTAATATGGTAAAAAGATGGAGATCCAGACCTCTATTTAGCTAAAACTATTTTAGATTGTTTAAGACAGTCATCTGCTACAGCAAGAAAATGATTCATCAAAACTTAAATGGTAAATAACATGCTGTATATTTTCTAGATCATGAATAGTACATATTTTTACCATTCACGACTTTCGCGTTGCTCTCCGCCATTTTGAAAAGGTCAAAGGTTATCTCATCTCGGCAACTCATGCATCAAAATATTCTACGAGCTGCCCAGTGGAAAATACCACATGAGGGGGTGTTCATGTGCATTTGGTATGTCCCATAATTACCATAGCACGTGAACGCACCATTATTATGAGCACTGATCAGATTGTATGTTTAAAGAAACGCGTTATCAATTCATGATCACAGACTGACACATTTGAGTAAATGGAACATGAGCAGTCAAAGCGCATTACAATTTAATTCCTCGCAGAGTGTCCCGTCACTGGGTTTTCAATTTCCACCGGGTATTATTGACCTTCAGTTGCTTGCTTTGCGGCTTATGAGGAAGGATTCATAAGCGGAGCGGCCTTACAGCGAGGAGAGAAGAACCGCAGGAGGAAAACAGGATCGCTTAAGTCGCCCTTAATGACAGAAAAGTCTTGGCTATACATACACCGTTATCATACATCCTTTCATGTAATTGTTTGAACGTTCAGTGAGGGACTGACAGAAGATAGTCTGTACCTTAATACTCGTCTCTCACCCGCCCCTCAGCGCTGTTAACACAAACAACTCCTCTGCAAACACCCCAGTCCCCCAGCACTTTATGTCGAGTTTGGCGGGGGCAAAACAAACAAATGGCAGATAATAGATTTTTTTTGTTCTATTTTTGCCTTAACTACATTCCAATTTGTGTACATTTTCTCCTTTTACCTAATATCTAATGAGTTTGCATATCCATCAAAAATGGTTCTATTACTTTAAAGCAATATTTTGACATGGGTAGTAACAGTGGAGACTATATAAATTGTAGCCTGCCTGTCTGAGTTAAGCACCAGGAATCACAAATATGTCCATCTCTGCCTGCAGCCCCCTACTCTATTAAACTGTGTTTGTATTCCACCCTTCTTTTTAATCAATAAACATTATCACAGACTGACAGACTATCAGCTAGTGTTGGCCGTTCCTTGCTCCTTAATCCCTGGGCTGCCTGTCCACTATCGCAGCTTCACGATGAGCGTAACAGCCAAGACAGGCAGTTTACATTACAAAACAACAATTACAGCCCTCGTCACAACAGCACTCGCGATAAATAATGATGCAAAATGACAGAAGAGTGGATGAAATGAAAAAAATGCTTGATGGATGAAACATATTGCTTGACATTTGTTTAGTGTTTGCGTTTTTGTTTTTACATTTATGCATTTGGCATATGCTTTTATCCACTGCAGTCAAGGTCTACATTTTATTTCTGGGAATCGAACCCATGAATCTGCCATTATTGTGCCATTCGTTAATGTTTGAACTAAAGGAACAATATTTAAATAGTCTAATAAAATCTAGATTAGTTAATTGTAATCTCACACAAGTAATCACAGACGATGACATGATTAGCAAATGAATCTCATATATATGCGTGTTGCATTGTAAAAAATCTCTGAATTTATGAGGGTGACAATATAAATGTAAACACTAAATGTACATATTGAAAGTGTCAGTAAGTAAAATGAATGTAAATCAACAGATTGTTCTTAAGTAAGGTTAACAAATATCAATTAAATATATATTTATTTCTAAAACGGTTAGTTCCAATCCTTGATTCTGATTGGTCAATAGATGTGCTTTATTCATGATAAAACACGGCTATGACCGCTTCACCCAACGGTTCTATTTATCACTGCGCAACGCTGCAGTTCCTATGTTTTTTTTTTATTTAGCTTTCATACATATTACACACTGGAACGTTGTTGCTGTTCACGGTCAGGGACTATTTCTTTTCTAAGAGGCTTTTAGTGATCTTACTTCATGAAAGTTGCACTAATACATATTATTTACTTTAATATTTTTATTTAAATATTTAGTTTTATGAAAACATGCTGTTTTGTGAATAAGTAACGGCTGTACTTTATTTTTTCACGATACAGCACAGCCTCTCGTACCTTATATATATATATATATATATATAGAGAGAGAGAGAGAGAGAGAGAGAGAGAGAGAGAGAGAGAGAGAGAGAGAGCAAACAATAGGTTTATAAAGATTAAACCAACCAAGTTAACCCTAAAACGCAGGTGTAAACAAACAAGAGAAAATAAAACCTTACATAATAAAACAAGACCTAAGATATAATAGTGACCTTCAGGGTGAAACACTGGAGCCTGAGGTCCTCTCCTTTCTCATTTTGGCAAATACTATCATTTCACTCTATCACCCACTTTAAACCTGCTTTTGGGAGCGCTGAACACAGGGGCAGAATCAAGGGCCTTTGGAAAAAGCTGAGTACTTCAGGTAATTAAAGCTATGTGAGTGGCAGATGAGAGCGGTAAAAAAAAGATCACCTGGTGAAGCCTCCGAAAAGGTGTTTCATTAAAAGCCTTTTGCCATACAAGCACGGCACAATGTGGGGATGCTGTATTTTACCACTTGTGCTCAACAGGCCCTCAGAGCAGCGACTCAGACGAGAGCAGAAACCTATCCCGGTTAATAATCTCATAACAAAAGCTAAAAGACATCATCCTATTAACTAGTGGTCTCCAGCGCTAATGCGAGGCACTGCCTTGTGCCTCTGTATAGAGAACGCAGCTATTAAAAAGGAGTGTGTGAACAGCTGGCAGGAGACTCCATCAGACCCGGGCCCTCTTTCACCCTTTATCGGTCCTCTCTTGTTTGGGGGCTGTTATTGATATCATGAAACTCGGCGTCGACATTGGTCAAAAATTGAAATTTTGTGCGTCTTGTGTTAACGGAAACGAGTGAAACGAGAACACTAAAGTCACAGCATTTCTGTTTTATGATTTAGACAGTTCGATCCTCTGCAATAACTCGGAGGAGGAATGCAAGTGACACCTCCCCCTTTCCCTCCAGCACCACCAACTCCTTGTTGCACATTTTACCTTTTTTCTTTTCTTCTTTCCTCTGTCCTTTCTTTCTCCGGGGGAATATTAAATGAGTGAGCCGGCTGAAAGGCGCCGAGTCGCTGACACAAAAAGCGTTAAAAATTCTCATTTGGTTGTCTTTATTTTGCTAGCGCCATGTGGTCCTTGAAGATGTTGAAAACACGGGAAGCAGAGTAAAGATCAGAGCCGGCTCATTAGCATTGGGACAGAACTGGAGAGGCAGCGGTGTATAGTGGGCCCTACTCCAGAGCTCCAGTGAGAGCGGTTGGTGGTAAGCTCCCCGTTTCATTGTGCTTTTGTCTTTCCTCTGGGTCTACCTCACAGCGGGGAGCAACACTAGCCCCAGGTTACACAAGAGAATTATGGGAAAAAATGATTTTGACCAAGGTGGAGAGGACTCAGACATTGTCAGACATAGGCTTTGTGGGCAAAGATGATGTTCTTTGCGAGATGAGAAGGTGCGAGAAGGTGTAAACTATTCTTCTTCAAAGAGCCTACTTGTACTGAATCCACTCTCGGCTGTTCAATCTACTCGTACAGTCTGGGAGAAAATACCCCAAGGACTAACAATGTTCTCTGAAAATCATACCACAGAACAAACCTGCGGTAGTTATGCAGAAAATGTTAGACTCCACAATTTATAAGCATGCAATTAAAAAAGCTGTTTATTGGGAAATATATTTTAGCCCAATGACAGTATCCATACTGGCTGACCAAATGCCTCACGTTTTGATGGAAAGGGAAAAACATTAGTTCCAACACATCTCCATCTCACCCCTGCCTTCCTCAGTCGTCGTGAAATGGATAAAGGTCTAGTTGGATTGGTTTATCGGGTAAATCCTGCTGGTTGGCCTGCTATCTTGGATGATGACCCTGAAGAATGTCAACAGCTCATTTCCCCAAAGCTGGAAGGAGTCACCATGGAAGTCATAATCTGCTCCTCAGCAAAGCTCTTGATTCAAATACCAAATCTTTCCATCTTTCCAAATATATATTAACAGGAATCGTCCACTCCTGCACAACCATAACCCTACCATTTGAAGATCTGAGGAGGAAACGCTTCATACCAAATACTCCAGCTTTCAATTTAATAGAATGGTCTTTTGTTGTCATGCCTTCATGCAGTCCACATTAATTGACTGCAAACCTTGACACTATTAATGTTAGAGTTCTCGACTGTAGTTTAAAAAGTAAAGCCTGACAGTAGCAACATCAAGGTCATTAGTTACATTTCTGAGGGCATATAAATGAGAATATGTAAGTTACTTTGGATAAAATTTGCATTAATGTTAAGTATCCATCAGTTATAATTGCTTGCTTGTCATTAGTAAAAGTGTTTAATTTTTTCCTTTTTTTTGCATGAGATATTCACACACAAACCCTGCATTTTTTGTTTTTACCAACAGAACGACAACGACAGCATGGGACACCAGAGTGATTTTTTTGGCCACGTTGATGGGGGTCATCTGCTTGACACTAACTGGCCTCCAAAAAAAAAAAAAAAAAAAAAACCCGGACCAGATGTTACCGAAATGATCAACAACCAAAGCAACAATAGCTACAGGGGGAGGGAGAGAGCAGCATAAATTAATGGCTGATTTCTCTGGCTTTGATGGAATTAGCGGTACTTCTTTTCTCAATGTGCCATGTGAATGTCCTTGCGTTAAACGTTTTTTTTCCCCTATTCTCTTTCTCTCTCTCTCTCTCTCTCTCTCTCTCTCGCTCCCCTTTTCTCCCTTTTTGACAAGTAAGGCCACCCAGCAGAAAGCAACTGATGCAAAACCCCCAAGTAATCCCTGTGTTTATCTCTCCACTGTGGTAAGTCTGAACACAGACCCCATTATCTTACGGATTTGAGCAAACTTTCATTTATTTGTTGGCCTTGGGTATTCTTTCTTCAACTTCGATGCCTGAGTTTAGGATCCCCTGATTCCCCTATTCCAATGTAAATAGATTTGCATAGGGTCACAATGCATCTAGCTGAGTACTGATTAGTTGACAGAGGGGAGGCCTGTTTGCAAGGGTGGGGGGACCCCAGTAGACATGTACATGTAAAAAGGTGCCTTCCAGGAGGGAGCAATGAGCACATACATATGTATCTGTGATTGCATGAAGCTTCTCAAAATCTCCACAAAGCCAAATGGAAAAGGGCTGCTTGCATTCCTGCCCCCATCTCTTGTTCTTGGACCAAAACTAACAGTGCTGAGTTGACTGCACCTGAATTGAACTTCTGTATTTTCTTAGTAAATGAATGATTTGTAGGCATAATACAAAGAAACAAGACATTTAGATTACATGTCTTAAAGGAATTTACTTTACTAAATATATTAAGTTTTTCCAAACCCGTTCGACTTACTTTCTTCTGTTGAACACAAAAGATGATATATTATGGTATTAAGAAAGTTTCAACTGTTTATGTCAATATATTGAAGTCAATAAAACAACAACAAAAATAAAATACCTTCTGAAAGAAAGGTCCATGTAAATTGTTTATGATTAAGCATTATATCACGTAGCATGAGCAATAATTGAAACAAGGAATTTAAAGATGCTTTTGCCATTTATCTGAAAACAATTGCGGGTCAACAGATGTAAATCTTTTGCATTTACAGTAACAAACTACCAGTAAATATGAACAAGCATGAACAAAGGAAGCAGCCTTAGCTCCACCTATTTGGAATGAAAGTGTTTTGGTAAGACATTGGTGTGAATTAAGGACAGGTTGTAGCCATTTAGGAGTATCTGTTATCTCGTCTACTTAGGACCTGCTCTACCTCTCTGTTTACATACTAGAGGTGTGAAATTCTGGGGGGTTATCAGAGCTTGAGCAACACTCCATTTAGATTCACACCGAACCCTGATGATGCTGAAATGGCTACCTGTAGAGACGACAAATTAGCACAAGCAGCAAGGTCCCGTCAACACCTGCAGAATGTTTTTCTTGCTAATATATTATTTGCTTTTATTTGCTTAATCCGTTTTCCAAGTAAACGTCTGAGCAAACGATTGCGGAGGGTGAAACACATCTGCTGGTCCCCTAGATGTTCAGCTTTACAGATGACTGTCAAAAGTCCCTATTTTATTTAACAGACATTCCAGTTTGCACCAGGTAATATAATGTGCATTGTATAAAAGAAGATATATTGAAGAATGTCTCAACTAATTTTGTTTAAACGATGAAAGTCAATGTGGTCCAAAACAACATTCTAGTCCTTTTCAAAAAATGGTGTTTTCAAAAAGACACTGTTCAGAAAACCCTTTTTTTGTGCTCCACAGAAGAACAAAAGTCATACAGGTTTGGAATGACATGAGGTCGAATAAATGAGTGAACATTTTATGGGAGAACTATCCCTTTAAGGTCAAAAGGTACAACAAGATAGGATAATGAATGTGACATGGCTCAGAGTGAAGGAAAATGGGTTAGTTGAGTGCAGAGGTGCAACTCCCTCTGCGTTGTAGTCATTTCCCTCCTGCAGTGTGTCTTTGCATAATTTGCTCCTCCTCCCCCATTAGAGCGGTCGGCTCGTCTCCCCGGGCCATGTGTTAGAACAAATTTGAGCAGTGTCATATTGCACGTATTTCAACAAGGCCAATATGGTTCCCGCCCAATTTGCTTAATGAATTAAGCCGAGGAGAGTAATGGATGTGCTAACACTATTAGCCGTCCTCCACACATCTGCATTGTCGATTCTGCCCCCCCCCCCCAAAACCCTTCCATTTTTTTTCTTTCCTCAGGTTTGCTTAAGGACAAATTGATAATGAGTCTCCTCCCTACAGTAACTATAAAAGTAGCTTCCCTTGCTTATCTCTCCATCTCTACTAAGCGGCTAACAGCAGAACAATAGCATTTTAATGGTCATTTCCATTAGCTCAAATGAGCTGTTTTGGGTGTCGTTAGCGTGTTTTAGCATGCTAAAGGTGGGCTGGGGAGAGACACTGTGTGCTGATAAGGTTCAGGTAGTACGCTAGAGGAATGTGTAGCCTAAAGAGGCCCATACAAAGGGAAATGAACAACAACTGAGCTAGCATAGCAGGGCTGTTAGCACGTGAATGCCCCTAATTACAGGCCAACCCCGCGTCATTACACTTAATTGTAAAGTGTGTCTTAATCAGTTTCCATATGAAAAGGTCTATTAATTAAGTGCATGACTGAAATTCAATTATGTTGTCAGGAGACAATTTGTAAACCAAATAATGATCAATTATGCAAACCGAGTCCCACGCACCCAAACTGTTTTGCTAAGCCTTTTTCACAATGAGAACTTATCAGAAAAAATCGAATGTAATAAAATTAAAAACAAATTTAACAACAACACAATTATTGAATGACATTCAAAAGACCAACTTAAAGAAATACTTCAAATGTCAGAGTTGTCACTATCTGTTAGCTTTTTCTTAAATATGTGTCAAAGAATTTTTCACTGAACAACAGCTTGTGTTTGCGATAAAAACGATATGCAAGTTCAAATCTCGCCAGCATCACACAAACCCATTCACGTCTACTCTCGACCGTCCTCTACTTTACAGACAAAAATCCAATAAAAATGAAAAAGACAGACACACACACCAGTGCCACAAAAAAAACAGCAGATCATCGAGGTCTTGGCTGGCGTTGCAGAGAGTGGCTCTCTGTTTTTCTACGCGTATGGAGCCGCAGTGGCACGGCACTAGCTGCGTTTGGCTGGGTCTTACTGGAATGGCAGTCAAGGGGGTGGGGGGAGATGAAAAGGCCTCAAGATGCTTCAATAAAGGGGAGATTATAATAAGCGCCATCATTGTGGCCCTTTTTGAAAATGTTAATCAGGCATATCACTGCCTGCCTGCAATGCCACATGTAGCAGCGTTTAACTTAACTTCACACCAACAATTTAGAGGACAGCAAGGCCACATGGGGGAGGAGAGGTGGGGGGGTTGGATGCTGAAAGAGAGGGATAGAGGGAAAATGAAAACAAACAGAGATGAGAGGGAGCTCTATGATGGCGACTCATCGCAATTTCCGTGCCGCTATAAAAAAATCTAAATTACACGTCTCACAATGCAGGCCGTATCTCCTGTAAGCAACAAACCCTTCCCCCTGACACCCCCCTCCACAGACACTATCCACCCCGTGTGTTTTATCTTAAGATTCTCAGACAATGCCTGGAGGATCCCCTTCTCTAATCTTCCTTAAAATCCTCTTTCATCCAACTGTTAAAGAATGTTTGAAAGCCTGACACCAGACCAAAAAAAAAACCCTCTTCATATCTGGGAAAAGCTTTTGGAGGGAGGGGTTGCTGGTTGGGGGTTTGAATGTAAAGTCAATGCAACTTAACTAATTAAATTGTTTTTGCCTCGCGAACATTCAAACGGCATCAGAGATTAAAAATGGGTGATGTGAGGCGTTTTTCTTTCTTGCTTACAGAGATCATCACAATAGACTGGACAAACACAAGGAGAAATTACCCTCATTTAGTTTAATACAAGAGTAGCGCTAATGTCTTACATCATGCATTAATTGAGGCTAAAGGTCTAACCTGTTGATATTAGGTAGCGAGAACACATGACTTCACAAAAGAGATTTACGCTGCGCACGTAACGGTCCGGTAAGAATTAAAACCAGTGGGAAGAACAAAGGCCGCAAAAGCCAGTAGGCGAAAATGGACCATTCTGATGTTAACCAGCTCTTGAAGTCGAGGACATAGTCCAGCACTAAACCTGAATAGGCAGTCACCTCCTGATCCAGCGCTGGCCTTTGGTCGTGCCGATAATAGCCATCCTTATGAGCCGAATTCCTGCGTTTGTCTCCAGGCTTACTTTTCCGCTACTCACGGCGCACGCTTAGCAGGAAGGCTAAACGAGGTCTTTGGTCTTTAAAATTAGAGTGGACAAGCTACCGAACTAGCATGCAAATCCCATGGAGGAGAAAGAATAGGACCGAGGGAGAGAAAAGGGAAAAAAGAGAATTGAAAGAGAGACAACAGAAGAAAGAGAACAGCAGAGGGAGAGAAAAAAAATTGCGATTACACCGATAGAACCCGGTGTGTGCCGATTGCGTGAGCCATCACAAAACCCGTCTCGTCCCCAGAACCGGGGCCGGTATTATGCTCTAAACACTTTTCCTTCTCTTACTGCGGAAAGATTATACTGGTTATCCTATTAATGCAGCTGAAATGCCATTCTAGTGTCTTTAAGCTCTTGCATAGGAGGTCAAGAGGACTATGCCACCGCTTACAAGCATGCTGTGGATGTAATCTTCCCAAAGTTACAATAATTAATGTTAAGCTTCTTTAGCAATACGTTTCTGAAAGAACTTGCCTGATAATATACTTAAAGCTGTGTTAGCTGTTAGCTGTTGTCTGAGCTCGGAGAGCATTTCCCCATGCGACTCACGTAGCCAAGCTTAAATCTTTAGTCAAACTAAGGGGCTGGTTACAAGCATGTTGCCTTAGCCACACAAGCAATTCCATTTCAGCCATGGCGGAGCTGAGATCTATAAACGCAGACACTCAAGCAATTATTTCTGCATGGCCAACACTGTCTTGGAATGTGGGCAGGGAGAATTAATGTGGGAAAGATGGGGGGGGGGCGGGAAAAAAAAGGGACTGACGTTTTGAGACTAAAATATAAAAAGGTGCACATCCGTGAAGAAGCGTGGAAGAGGATGGCCACGTCCCCGAGAATAAAACAAACAAAACGGGCCTCTTCTGACACATTTGTTTTTGCTGGCACAGACTGTGATGGCTTGTCTGTAAACTGCATTAAGCTGATGATATCCGTCTTGTATGAATTTCTGTGACCGCGTCAAAGAAAAGGAGAAAGGATTAGCATGCAATAAAACCTGTGTCAATCTTATCAGACTCAAGTGCAATTTTTAAACATATGTTAATCTCACCTAAAACTCATTCTTTCCCTCTGCTTTTTTGAAAAATCTCTTATCGAGGACTCTGTAGGTGTGAGGGTTTTAGAGCGCCTTTAAATGCCATTATTTTCATAATTGCGTTCATTGTTGCAGGTTATAAAGCAATTTGAAAATCATATGTGTGCATAAATGCATGCTGAGCAGATGTCAGGGAGATGCATTCAGAGGGCTGCTGAATATCAAAAGCCACGCAGATAACATTTACACACATTTCAATGCTGCAAGCTGAAAAATTTCAATGTGATTCGGGACGGTATTGTGCTCGGACAGAATGGCGAGTGCGTGAATAGCTCTCCTCTCTCGGTTCTGGTTTTGCGAAATGTTCAAAATTGATATGTTTTCGTCTACCATATTTAGACGTAATTCTGGGGTCGTGGCTAACTGAGGTAATGGTTGAGCTGCTGGTGAGATGGGCATAGAAGCCTGTGTGTGTGTGTGTGTGTGTGAAGGACACTGCTCCCTCTGGTGTGGGAATAACAAGTTCATTAGGCAGGAGCCACCGCAGGCCTCTGCCTTCCCCCGAGCGCTCTGCGTTCTGTCGACGGCCTCCTAGCCCATCAGCGGCTACATCATTAGGGCTCTGCCATAATTAAGAGCTGTTAGAAAGTGAATTCTCCAACTGCAGATTAGAAAATTAAACTATTTACTGATTACATATTAATAGAAGACAACAATGGCAGTCGCCATAAGCTTGGAAGGCAACCAAGGAATACATCTGTGTACTTAATTACCATAAACAATGGTTGCATGGAAATAGAGTTTTATACGCATTCCCTTCTGTAATACGCCTGATATCAGAAGACACTTGACAATTCGTGTTCAATTATCTCCATTCTTTAATGTGCTGTGAACTGCACACAGTAAATAAATTAACCAGCCCAATTACTGTGAATTCATCTGGGAAACAAACGCAAAAAAAAAAAAAAAAAAACAAAAAAAAAAAAACAGCAGACTAAGGCAGAGCGTATAATGAGGTGGGGAGGGGGGTATCAGGGATCCCGAGTAGTTCTTAGTACAGTTTTTATATGTATAGAAATATAACTTAGTATGTGTGCATATATATATATATACAAAAAATACATAAACATGTGTATACATATATGTAAATGCATACAGATGTTTATTTTATATATGCCTATATTATCATTTTAATTATTTGCCTAATTTATGTGTGAATATGCATTTATATGTATCTAGTAGCGTGACCACCCTATCGTATGGGTGGAGGAAGCAAATAAATAATACAAAAGTTAAACATGCGTATGCAGAATTATATTCAGAAAAAAAATAAAAAACTAACTAAAACTAACTAAATCCCCATGAAATTACAATTAAATAATACTTAAAGAATTAAATGCAACACAGCTTGGCAGTGTGCAAGATTCAATATGTGTATGTGTATGTTGAGCATAACAAAATGACCATGTTTGTTTTGTGTATTACTGACTATAGAAGCTGTTACCGAAGATCATGTTGTCTGTGAACCTGACTGAGGCGTGAATTCACCCGTTTGCAGTGCTGAAATGCGTGCACTGGCTCAGACAGGTAAGCACATTAAGGTGAGAATCGTACACAAGGTCTGGTGTGTAACAGAGCCTCTTATTTCTGTGTGAGTGTAAATATTGCTGAAATGTCTGGTTTGGTTCTCCACCTGCTAGGGCATTCAAGCCATTTATCAGTCAGAGCGAGAAAAAACCCTTCAAACGGACACAGCGGCTTTGACTTCAACAGGGTCCAGGTGAGTGGGAAGAGAGAGAGAGAGGGATGGATGGAAGGTTGGGCAAACACAAAACCGTGATAGTCATGATATCATCCTCAATGTGATGGAGAAGCATAAAAATGAAATCGTCTACTTTACCCTCCTTTTTCATGACCCAACCCTTGTGAGAAATTATTGTTTCGTATCAGCATCTGGATGGCAGGATGCTGTTCTTAAATTAGGGTTATTGAGGTACTGAGCCATTGCTGTTCTCGCTCAGAACGAAGCTCTATGATTTAACAAAGGCTCAGCATACACACTATACACACCTGAAAGATCACCCCACATTCTTTCAAATGTGTATATGTGAGGAGAAGAGAGGGGAATAGAGGGAAGGAGAGAGAGAGAGAGGAGGAGGAGAGCAAGAGCATGTATCTATTAATATGTTTCTTTCATTATTTCAACATTTCCTTTTCTGTCCAGCCCACAAATAGCAACCCTCCCCGTTTCTCTTCCTCCCCTCTTCACCCTTTACCCCTCTGCCGTATCCCCCCTCTCTCCCTCCTTCTCTCTCTCTTCTACAGCATATCATTGAAGGCCAGATATGGGGTTCTGTTGCGCATGGCTGCTCGGTACTGTTCAATAGTGGCTGGCTGGCGGACGCTATCAGCACTAGTTATCAGCTCCCATGAAGGCTCTCTTATCACGGCGGCCCAGAGAGCCTCCCTGCATCCTCACCACCCCTTTTCATATCCCCGCTGCCGCCCCAACATCCCGGCTTCAAAGATTCACACTTCCCAAACTCCATAAGAGTTTGTGAACGCTCAATTTGCCAAAACTGTTTACAGTGTAATTGGGCGGCGTACCTGTGTCCATGAGATAGCGCAGACGCTTCTCCACACGCGAGGCCCGCGTGTCGATCTGCCTCTGCTCGCTCTCCAGCGCCGCCAGTTCTCCCACCACGTACTGACTGGTGTCTTTGAACGCTTTCTGCTGGGCAAGAACAAACGAGAGGAAGGGGGAGTGATGAGAGGTAAGAAATGAAGCATCACATCCTGGCTTTATACAGCTTTTTAATACCAGGGGAACAGTGGTCAGAATAATTACTGGTGAATATTGGCTTTAATTAATTAAGCGAATGAATGTACTTTTTTCACCTTTCTTTAAAAATTACCATGTGATAAAAATGATTTAAAACCTTTCCCAAATTAGGTTAATTATAAAGATGTGGTATTAAATAACAATAATGCACACATTAAAAAAAATAAATAAATAAATAAAAACTATATATATATATATATATATATATATATATATATATATATATATATATATATATTAGTTTTTTAATAAATTAATAATAAATTCTATTTAAAAAAAATATTAACAATTCAACAAAATCTCAACAAAATTCTGAATAGGGTTTATTTATTTATTTATTTTTATTTATTCATGGCTTAATAATGTTGATTTGCACAGTTATAGACTTTAGCTTTAAATGCCAAGCATGTATATAAAATAAATTAGATTTAATAATAATAAAAAAATCTGACTATGAAGATTTAGACCCATATACCAATATTATAAAGACTGTAGCTTTAAATGGTGAGGCCTGACTTCATGAGTAAAGCCTGGAGGCAGGAGGGTGCGCTTACACACCAATATAAACACATGCTAAATGACCGCAGAGAGAATCCAGTTTTACAGCAGTCTGGAGACTGACACGCAGAGAGGCAAAATTGAAATATGTGGGAGAGGTGGGTCAGTGCCTAAGGGCCTATCAGCAGGGATCTAAGAGATCTACACAGCACACGTGTGTGCTCAGATTCACACATGTACGTGTTTGGAAACACGCTTCTATTCTGTTACGCATGTGGCCCTGGTGCCAGCACCCTCTGGCTCATGGGAAACACTGAAGTGAAGGATGAGACAGTGATTAGGGACAAATACAGTAATTAAACTGCACGCTTATTTCCAAGTGTGTGATAGCGACAAGCACTCCCACCCCCCTTTCTTCCACTCGTTTATCACCCACTTCTGTCCTCTCCTCCTTCCAACCTTCCTAATATTCCAAGAAAAGTGGGGGAGGGAGAAAAGAGTGCTAATTTAAATTCACATCCTAAAGATTGCTGCAAAAAATTTATATATATTTTAGTGCTGATGCACCCTATTTCATAATAGGAAAGAGGGAAATGGGGAAGAAAGTTTTTTTTTTCATCCAAGACAGCACTTTTTCTGCCTGAGTCCTCCTGCTGTCCATCAAACTACCTTCCTCTTCCTCGCTGCTCTATCAAATACTTCTTCCACAAATCAATTTTACACATGATCAGCCCCCTCCCCCTGTTCTCGCCTCTCTGCCATAATTAAGGGTTGAAATTTCCATATATATTATATTAATGCAAACATCATTCGCTGGGTAATTCAGCTTGAGCTGGGTAATGGGCAAGTTCAACACCCATTAACCCCTACACAGAGAGGGGCAAAGCTGGTCTCTACTGACCTTCCCTCTCTCTCTCTTTCTGTGTCTCTATCTCACTCTTCCCAGGATATGTTTCTCTGTGCTCTGTCCCTATATTTGGGCTGCAATAATTAAAATACTGTAGTTTCTTTAGATCAGCCTACATTGAGAGTACACAGTTCTATAATATATATATATATATATATATATATATATATATATATATATATATATATTCACACTACGTGATTGTTCTCTTAAAAAATGTTTTTGTTTTTTTTTTTTTTTTGATTTGATTGACATTGGAACCAGAAATAGAGAAGACAAAAATGGAGGGGAAATTCAGGACAAATTGAAAGTGTTCTGAGAAAAAGACAGAAAAGTGGAATGAAAAAGGTATATCCACTACTCTGTCCGTTTCCTTTTTTCCTAATCTTATAATTATCAGGGAATAGCAGTCTAATTTGGCTGGCCTCTTTGGCTTTAGGGAAGAACAGAGTGGCATCCGCGTTCAGAAACCTCTCTGCCCCTCAGACAGATGTGAGTGATGTGAGTGCGACTGTGACGTCCAACTATGACCAGGTGTCACAGACAACATAAGAATGAGCAGTGCTGACACAGAATATAAATTTGCAATAAGTACTTCATCTTCAGTTGGCCTTCGTCCTTCCATCTCCGTCAGAGCTCCTCTCTCCTCGCCAACCCTCTTCAGATCTTCAGGCACGGATCTCTGCCTTTTAACCTCTAAAACAAGAGAAAGAGAGAGAGATGTTAAAAGTTGGTTGATTCTCACCTGATTATAAATTAATATGAAGACAATTTTTTTTATCAGATGAACCTAAAACAATCAGACAGATCTGACATCTCCATTAAAACAATCACTATATACTGTATAAACATCATATTAAGCTGTTAAACTATCAGTATTCTTGAAGACCTATAAGAGACACTTCAATACTTGTTTTACAATAAGCCTAATTGGCAGAACTGAACCACAAACCTGAATGTAACAGACATGCTCATTAAATACATTAATTTATTAATTACTTAAGTGTTCCACAATGCAAAATCCTTCATAATCTTTGTTTATGCAGTCAAACTGGAGGAAATGACATCAGCGAAAGTAAAGGACCTCACCTGGCCTGGTCTCTACGTATTGGCTGAATGATTTGAGCTGTGTTTTCCTGACAGCAGACTCCTTGTGGAAGACAACGGGACTACGCAGACGTTCCGTAGCCCTGCGGAGACGCTCTGCATGCAATTCATCCACATTATTCTATAAACACATGAAAAAAAGAGGGGGAGGGATGAAGGGGGGAAAAAAAGAGTAAAAGAGCAGTTAACTTAAAAGTAGAGCAGAGTCATTTGAATAAAAGTTGCTTCTGATGCTGGTCGACATTAAAGAAAAGAACAAATTAGACACACATGGCCAAGAAATGTTTAACGATGGAGTGCCGTGCCTGAAGAACAGTCTAGGAAAGGTTCTGCAGCACTTGGTACATCTCAGAGTCCCACATTAACTCACAAGCACAAAAGAAATAAGGCAATTAAGTCTACTTTCAACAAAACCTGAGCCAGAAAATGTATTCAGATTATGCAAATTAAAAGCACTATTGTCTTGGAAGCGAACATGTGTTAGCAGCTTCTCACTGCAGCTTCCAATCAACTCAATATTAAAATGTGTTATTATGTGCCAGGCCCAATAAGCCAAGCAGACTGGAAAGCGAAACGACGGCGTTCAGAATAACATTTGCAACGTCAATAATAATAGGAAACGTCTTATAAAGTTCGCAATTAGCGAACACGTTCCACTGCTTGAGAATAGGAGGGAGAAACATTGTTAGTGCAGACGCTAGCTCACTGGTGTGTGTACGGAAACCACACAGCTAATAAAGACAAGTGTGCACAAACAGATACACATACCACCTCTGGCCTGTTTATACTTAAAATTAGAACTTCTCAAAACAAAGCTACAATTAGCATCTCCCAAGAGAACAACAAATTTAGCCTGTGTGAATATTAACAGTAATAGCTGTTTATTCAACTAATCCCACGATTAAAGGGACAATATTAGCTGTCAAAGCCCTAATCTGCAGCTTCTCTTCAGCCATCATGACAAACTGTAACTTAACTTTCAGAAATTCCTATAGTCTAGATGAGAAAACACTTGGGTCTTTACCATTTCTACAGAATTAATCTCAACATTAACGAATACATTAAGATCAAAAGTTGTATCTGTAAATATTAAGTAATGCACTGTGAATTAACATGAACATTTTTATTTAGTTAAATAAATTCTGTAGAAATATATAGATCATTATTAGTTTGCTAGTTAATCAATTCACTAATCTTAACAAATGTGACCTTATTACAATATAAAGTGTGACTGAATTTAAGATGGAAAAAAAAAATCATAAATATCATCATAAGAGTCGCATCACATGACATTTTACAACCTTGATTTTTCTCCAGAAAAAACAATTTGAATTCAGAAATGAAAAACATGCTCATCATAGAATAGGTAAAATAGAGTCATTATATGTGTACATTTTTGAATAAATAAATAAATAAATATACTTATTCATAAAACATCATACAATGGCAACCTGATGGTGAAAAAACGTCCCCCTAAGTCCGTCCCTATAAGTGGAATGAGTACCGCAGTCATCACACAAAACCAAAGGCGTGAGCGTGTTACATGTTAAAACGACATATTCAACAGCCTGGATCTCTAGAGACAGCTCAACAAAGCCCTTTAACCCTGTCTGATTCCTCTCATGTTAAAGTCCAAAGAAAACAAACAGGATTCAAACCCAAAGCCCCGCTAGAATCCTCGTTTCCCGGAGGACCCAAGGCCTCCAACCCTCGCTAACAACCCCTTCCTTGAAACACCTGCCCCCACGGCCCCTCGGTACCCCTGGCTGGGGAAGATATCAGGGCTATCCCCACATCGCGATCAGCGCTTTTTAATCTGTTATCGTCCCGATCATTATTGTGGTGGTGGGTATTATTTTGGCAGAGGTGTGTGTGTGTGTGTGTATCTGGGATGCGTGACTAATGTTGCGGTCTGCTGCTCATTGCAGGCGGTTATCGTGTGCCACCATGGCAGCAGGCTCACAGTGCATAGAGACAATTGCTAATGAGACACAACCGGGAGCACTGGGGGACTGCAGTGTGTGTGCTGGGGGGAACCATTCTGTCCCACACCGTTATACTATGGCCTCGAGGAGTTGTGGGACGGAAGAATCCTCGAGGGATGGAGCGGATGATTCAGATTTTTTGAAGAGTTAAAAGACGGTACTACAAGAGCAGGGGAGAGAGAGAGAGAGAGAGAGAGAGAGAATGTGATACTAGCGCGTTTGTTTTAAAATGGCAAGAAAAGACGAGGAGCAACACATTTGAAACTCAAGCTTCTTCATGAAGACAAGGTTGCAATGGAGAATAGGGTGAAGGTCAAAAGGGACAAGAGAAAGCGTGAGCTGCTCTTTCTTTAAAACCCAACAAACCACCGAGGCTCAGAGCCTCAGTGCTCGTAACCCTGCTGATCCTCCCCTGGGCTTTGGCCTGTTGTGTAGGCCTGCAGTTCTCCAGCAGGTGCTGGACTGTTCAGAGAAAGAGTACAAGACCCTCATCACTAAAAGCCATTTCATAATGAAGGCATACTAGAAATTATTGGTTAAATCCCCTCAACTTACCATCACGAAGATAGAAATTTTACTGTTCCTCTGAAACACTTGCCAGTTGTTGACTGCATTAGTCATGTGCACATGTGTAATTTTTTTTTTTTGCTTAAATTAGTGTCATACACTAACATTCAAAAGTTTGGGTTAAGTATGTTTTTTACTTGTTTTTGAAAATCAGCAAATCAGCCAATTAGAATGATTTCTGAAGGATCATGTGACTTAACACTGGAGCAATGATGCTGAAAATTCAGCTCACAGGAATTTATATATATATATTTATATAATTTATTTATTTTATATATATATATATTTTAAGAAATTTTAATAATATTTTACAATATTACTGTTTTTACTGCACAAATGTAGCCTTGGTGAGCATAAGTGACTTTGTAAAAAAGAAAACATAAATTCTTACTAACCCCAAACTTTTCAGCGCTAGTGTAGCTGAAAGTGAATGCAGAAAATTGTTTTTTGTCATGGCAGTTTTTCCATTAATTTTGTTATTAATTAAGTTACTGCTTTCACTTAATTTTTATTAATCAAAACAAAATGTGTATAAATGATGCTATTATCGGTTTAAATCGAGCTAAGGCAAGCAGATAACTTTGAACACTGGCTGGTTATGTGTTATCTCAAAAATGTATTTGGGATAATTTTTAACCCCAAAAAAGCTACGGACTGCAGCTTTAATTAATACCAGTAATATTACTGGGTAAATGTTCTTCTTCTCCAACCCAAATGAATCGCTGCATGTGTGACAATTTGCGTCATCCTCGTCATGTCTGTATATCTGTCTCTGGAATCTAACCTATTTGTGATTAGTCCTTGGGAAACCTCAACCAATTATTTCACACCTGCTGCAGCGCACTGAAAGAGGCCTGCCGACTCAAACGAACACATCACTGCAGTCATTGTGCATCAAAGAGTCTGCTAACATCTGCTCACAGGAAATCCCCTCTGTCAGCAGAGAGAAAGAAAGAGGTAGAAAGAGGCGAACAGGTGGGGGAAGGTAGTCGCCAGCATCTCTGAACATGCTCTGCAGTCACCACCTGGGGGCTCTGAATACAACAGCGAGATAGGAGGTCATCACACACACACACACACACACACGTATAAACACCAAGCAGTCAGCAGTACACAGGTATGCATGTTCTTACACACAGAACGCTGGTATTTAATAAACGAGGTAAATCAATCCACTGCATGTCAACGTTGTGAGCCACACGCTGCTGTCGATACATCCAAAGCTCTCTTCTCTCTCAGAAAAGGTCAGGTGTGATATGAGGTAATGGCTGTAAAATGTCATTCATGTGTTCTGGCTTAATATATATAAACACATGATGATCCTCAGACAAAAACAAGAGACAGCGAATCAAAGAAAATCAATCTGTCTTGGCCTTTTACCTCACACACGCATAGACACGCAAGAGAATGAGAACCAAGCCATTCATTTCATACTGTTAAGAAGCCTACAATAAAATACAATAAATAAGCTCCTAATGACCATTGGGAATGTTTATTCGGGTATATTTTATATATCATGATGAAAATTTGTGTGGTGTGTTTCAGCACACTTCTATGTAGTTACTAGGGTGCTCTGGGTGGTTGTTTACAAGCCCAAAACAAAAAGAGCAAAGCCCCAATTAGTTCTGATCCCTAAATATGACTCATTGCAAAGCTTTTTTTTTCAAATTTATTCTATTTATTCTACTTAATCTTATTCTATCTTCAAATCTGTTATAAGTCACTTAGAAAAGTAAATATTACAACTTTTAAGCTACAAGTCACAATTTGAAGTGACTCATGTCTTACTCAAAGTTTTTGTTGACGATGATACCCTAAGTATGAGCAATAATATTAGTGCTGCTTGCTTAGCTAATACAATTAAAGAGCAGGTGGATGTAAATGTTACCTGCAGGCCGCCTGATTCAGGGCTGAGGGGCGAAGTGCTGGATGCTGTCAGCGATGAAGAAGAGGATGAGGAGGAAGGAGAGCTGCCGCCCTGTGGCCGAAACTCTGTGAGCTTCTTGAGCTTCAGGTCTACATGCCTGCTGTTCATCACACCTAAAAAGAGAAAGAGAGAGAGGGAGGAAGTGTTATATGCAGCAGGCCACTCGTCTCCAACACACAGATAAGCAGAGGACATGACAATGTTTGCCTTTAAGCAAACTGGCCCTCTCAATCTCATACACACTCACATATACACACACACTTTGCTAGAGAGATAGCGAGATGCTGTGAGCATGACACACCTGGAATGTCTCCCTTGATTCATAAATGACACCCAATCACGTTGTGAATTAAACGTTTTTGTTTTTGTTCCCAATGCATCCTTGAATTTTAGATTGCTGAGCAAAACCCATTTCTGTTGGTTGACTTTTACAGAAATATATAATGTACACTACATTTCAAAAATGTGGGTACAGAAAGGCTTTTGAAAGGCTGTTATGGTCAGCAAACCTGTATTTATTTGATTAAAAATAGAGTAATTGTTTCTTAAGACTTTTTTCAATTTTCATCAATATAATGGCAGGAAACTATTAATGTTCTTACTAAACATAAAAATTATAAAAAGGTAGTGTATATTAATTAAATTACATTTATAAGTATTATTATTGTTTAATATATTTTATAAGAATATCATTACATATTTACATTTGTAAATATGTTTTTTCCTAAATGTATCATTTAATTACTAATGCACTATTTATTAACAAACAATACATATTGAAGCGGATCATTTAGATATAAATGTATAACTTAATTTTAATGAATACAATTGTGATACATATTTATTACATATAAATTATTATTTATAATTATGATGTTATAATGTAAAAATTATTAACGCATTTTAACAGTGTTATCTAGAGGCCTTGCATTATTGTTGTCTTCCAGTTTCTCTCTTGGAAAAAAAGAAGAGAGAAAAACTCTATAACTTGCATGTTTGAGATCACAACAAAACAAAATAATGCATGACTTTTGTGAGCCTCTGTATATGCCACAATGAACTTTGTACAATACTATTTGTGAATTAATCCTCTTGGGAATTAATCAGTGCTATGTATTTCCAAACAAGATTTCTCACAGCTTCAGCTGCATACTGAAAAAAAAAAATCAATGGACACTTGGATAGACTCCAGCGGAAACACTATCCATTCATTTAGCTATAATTCATTGGACACTCAGATAAACTCCAGTCGAAACAGTGTCCATTCATTTAGCTCAAATTCGAGAAATCTCTAGCTTTCCTCCATCTATTGTTTAAACTGACTGCTGCCCAAAGTATTTATTTTTCTTCATCAGAGAGGGAACAACGTCAGAGGTGAGCAGCCGGTGCTAGTCACTGTGATTACTTTAAAGAAATACAACCCACAATACCTCCTCTTTCTTTTCAAATGAACAATGACTTCTAAATTTCTTCCTTTACATGCAGACTTGTCTTTCACATGTGTTGGTGCCTTATTTTATGTCTGTCGTTATATTCTCCAAGTATGTCTTTCTCTAGTAACCTTTCACTAGCAGGTGTAGCCTTGCCCCCCCTTCTCTCTCTCTCATCTGAGCTGAGGATGAAAGTGAGGTGAGGAAGCTTTTCATGTGGGTCCTGTTCTCCTCGTCTCCCAGCATCCCTCTCTCTCTCGCCCAAAAACACCACAGGAGTCAATTGTGTGTGTGTGTGTGTGTGTGTGTGTGTGTGTGTAGTGACCAACAGTTTTGCTCAAACACAAGAGTCACGACTCACATCCCCAACTAAAAGTGCACCATAATAATGACATGCATAATTTCTGTCATGACAACTCTCTGAGTGTTTGGCATTGTAATGGGTATGAAAATGTTGATATATTTGGTCTTGGCTGAATAAATCTACTACGCTGCTGCAGAGCAATGGGACTAGCTACTGCCAATACATTCATACATGACACGCTGCTGCTGTACAATCAAGCATATATGAATTACCCGTAGCAGATCTATACAGGTGGAGCTGGGGAAGAAGGAGGGTTTCTGAAAGTGCACTGCAACTGCTACAATTCTGACCAAGTAATTAAAGGTTGAGCACGCAAGCTCATTTTCTACTGATAGAGCAGTAACCAAAAAGCTGTGCCCTATAGAGAATGATGTGATTGCAAGCAGGTCCAACTGTGCTATAAAAAAAGTAAGAATGAAATGAGCAAAATGAGCTCATTTTTCATAATCACGATGCAGGAAAAAAGATTTTGTTTTTTCACAATAACAGACAAAAACACAAACCAAACAATGCAACAAACAAGGAAGATAGACTATACACAAGTAAACTAAAGAGAAGGAGAATAAATCAAGACACAAAAACAAACTATATAATTGTGTTTGTCTTGGGAAAATGTTCAAATAGTTTTTAATTAAACTAATTAAACTCACAAACAACCCTTCTGTGTCTGAAACAAAGCTCATTTTGAATTAAAAGATAAATACATTTTAAAAGGTGCTTAAAATAGACAGTAATACCACTGGAAACAGAATAAATATTAAATTAGAGAGCTGAACAATTTAGGGGGAAAAAATCTGAGATTTTTCAGAGAATTAAAAAAAGAGCCAGTTTGCTGTGCTTGTTTCTAGGGCTGCAGGATTTCAGTTTAATTTTAATAATCACGCAGCCCTACTAAATGAAGGGTTATTATGGTAGGATAAAAGGTCAAAGGTAAAAAAACAACAACAAAACAGTTGGAAACTAACAGAAGTAGATGCACACAGAATATAATTACTATACACAAGCACAGTTGTGTAGCGTTACCATGCACACATGTTCAAACACAAGCATAGGTCATGCAGTGTTGGGTTACCCAGAGAGGCCAGGTCACTGGCAGAGTTAGTAAAATCATCATCCATCAGCTCCTCCTCAGGGTTAGCATGTGTGACATCATCAGCGTGAGACGTTGCCGCCTCAATATCACTCCTGCCCTCCTCATCCACACCCTCCCCACTCACCCCATCCAACACGTCTGCGAGCAAACAAACAAACAGGGATGGCCAAAAAAAGAAGAGCAAAGAGAAAGAGGTGGTTAGTGAAGCATTGAACGTTAGTTCGGCATTCCAGTGGGAAAGGAAACTTTGCATGTTAGTAAAGAGTAAGAAAAACATTTGTTTAGACCCATTTATGCATACAATGGTAATTCCTTAACAAAAAGTTTGCTGCTGTCACATTGGGGTGTGTTTGTTTGAGCTGAGAAAAATCAGGCAGATGGCTGAGAGTGTCTGGCAGAGAGCTGAGCTTTATGTGTGTGTGTCGCATGGCAGATTTGGCCTTGATGGCAAAATCTCCTCCAGAGTTCCTCTTCCGCATCCACAGATCTGAATCCCACAGAGCCCTTGACAATACACACTCAATCCAAACACATCGATCTCATTCAGTTATATGGTAACTAGAGCAGAGCCGCACACACACACACGCTTAAATAAGTGACAAAACAAATAGGAAAAATGGTGCTGTACTAAAAATCAAATTGCTTTTAGTCTGATTGCCTGATTTAAAAAAGTTCTAGGTTTATTGTGCTTGTTTTTAAGTCTGCACAATTTGGCCAAAATGTTTATGATTTGCAAAATGTTTGTGAATACCATTAATGGTATCAATGGTATCCTGTAAATCAAGTTGTTGTGGTGCTGGTGAATTTAAGGTACATGTCTCAGTTTTGGGAACACTGGTATGAGTGTCTTTTAAAAACGAGTCATTTGTAACTTTGTGTTGTGAATTTGTATTTGTATTATTGTATTTTATTTTATTATTTTCTTTTCTTTGTATGGATGGACCATGAGTCTGAATAAAAGGATACTACTACTACTAATGTAATTATTTTTTAAAACAATATAAATATTGTAATATTTCAATGTAAATTAAAATAATGTAATTATTTTATTTTGCACTACAACTGTAGTTACAACAATTTCATAATTTATGGTCGTCTTCATTTCTTAATTTTCAAACGTTAAACCATAAAGCTTTTATTTTGGTGGACAACTGAGAGACATAAGGCTTCTCTTGTGTTGACAACCAGCACTTTTCACTACAAGTTTGGGAAGTTTGTCATCTTCCCAAACGCATATTATAAGAAACCCGAACTCAGAGCAAACGCAGAGATGGAGCAAGTGGTGCAGCATTTAATGTAAACCGAGCTGCTCTGAGACACTGGATCATGAGCTGCTCACACATAAAAGCATAGAGTGCTTCACTTTGAACCACCCAGCACATATATTTATTTAATAAAAACACAGCTTTTGTGATTTGATTATCGCACAAAGCCATATCACAACTTTGGCTTTATTTTGATTAACCGTGCAGCCCTGTGGCACATGACAATCTCCAGAAAAAAACAACATTTTGAAAATCAGAGGAAAAGAATTGACAGCATGTTCCTTATTTCCTTTCTCTCATGATTTTTTAATTTACTTTCCATGATATAGCCCCCCCCCCCACACACACACACACACAGGGCAGTGCTAATTAACAGAATGCATTCTGCTGGAGTTGGTGAAAGTTTTGCTGGTGAATGTTTTGCTCTACTCAACTTGAGCTCTCTCAGAATTAGAGCAGAGTGTTTGTGTATTCAAGTGTGTGTGTGTGTGTGTGTGTGTGTGTCTGTTGGTGGGATTATGCGTTCTGCACGATAGGCCTTGTGCATCAAGCCTATAGCATTTCCCTCCAACCTGATTTTTAATGAGTTCTACAATTAGCAGAGTTCAACAGCCTGAAAGGCCAAATAAACCATTTTTTTTAACCGTCTTTCTTTCCCTCCCTCTCTTATTTCCTCTGCTCCCTCCGTCCAAATGCAGGTTTGTCCATCTCTGCAGGCCATGAGATGTGTTCTGTAGTGTTTCTGAGATGAGGTAAACGTGTGATTGTGGAGGAGGGAACACTATTAGGCGGACAGGGAGAGGATGAAGAGAAAATGCAGGGCGTCAAAGAGGGAGAGATGAAAGAGATAAAAGGAGAGGAATATTGTGTCTCCCCTTGAGCTGTGAAATGGTACACACGGACACGAGCCGGCACAGAATTAGGCACAGCGGCTAACCTGCTATGTTAACACCTCGCGTATTAAACAAAACCTCGACGCGCCACTAACACCCCTCTCGCTCGACGTACGTGCACGCTTTTAATTATACGCAGCAGCTAGCCACAACGCTAACACCCCTCGGCGTAAACACATTTAATAATACACCGCAGCTACCCGCTATGCTAATGCCCCACTGTTTCCGCACAGTCCTCCCAATGGCTAGCGCTACAGTAACATGCCATCTCATTGTCCTGTAATGTGAAATAAAAGGAGAAATGGTGGCCGATGATAACGCAGGACGCGGCAGGAAAGCCGAGCTGAAGAAGATGCGGTCTATAGGAGTCCTCCGTGGACAATGAGACGCTGATTACCCAGCGTGGGTGTGTGTTATAATGACGGTGATGATGATTTGGGCCGTGTGGACTGGTGTGTATGTGTGCGTGTTGGGGCATAGGGCACTGTTGGCCGTCGCCAGAGTTTTCCTGATGTATTTCCGAAGGATTACGTGTGAAGCGACTGCCTGAACAAATGGAAGTGAAGCCCTCTGTGAACACCTCAAATTAGAGTTCAGACTATGTGGGTGTGTTGGTGTGTTTCTTAATGTAATGCTCCTTTGGGCATTGAAGGCAGAAGTGTTGGTTGTCATTACGGAGTGAGCAACAAAAACGTTTTTTAAGGGCTGAAAGCCACTAATGGACACACACATATGGCCTGCTCCTAATGGACACACATGCACAAGCTTCGGGAGCCAATTAAAAATCTCACAGCCTTAATGTTCTGTTAGGAACATTTTCTGGGAGCCTATGGGAGCCAGGAATAACAAACACTGACAAAATGTGTCTCATCAGAATAAACATTACCATGGGGATTGATTTCCAACCTGCATTAACATGATTATTACTCGGCAGTTAATAGTGCAATACTCTATTAAAGGATTCCTTTAGCAAATAATGTACATTTTGTACATTGTTGTATATGTAATGCATTAAAATAAAGCATAAAATACAATAAAATAATATAATATAAATAAATAAAATATACAATAAATAATATTAGATGAATCTTAAAAAAATACTTCAATTAATCATATATTAATTAAAATATACAGAATAAAATAACAACCTCATGTTGCTCTAAACTTAATGTCTCAGTCTCTTTTTATCCATATAATGAAAGGTGTTCTTTTGTACCCCATTTAACAATGCCAATATTTTTAGGCAGTGAATGAGTTTTATCAATATTCAACATCCCATTTTCTTTATCGGCCATCTTGGATGTTTTTTTCATCTGACCATGA
Organism: Cyprinella venusta; assembly: GCA_038021265.1. Lineage (NCBI taxonomy): Eukaryota > Metazoa > Chordata > Actinopteri > Cypriniformes > Leuciscidae > Cyprinella > Cyprinella venusta. The sequence continues at coordinate 13,674,855 of CM075875.1, forward strand.
AGCAATGCATTGTGGGTTTACCTTAATTATGAAGGATGTACTGGTATTTTAGAGTTCGCAAAGCAAGGTATGTACATTTGGGTAGGTCACTAGCTTCTGTGTGGTATTTCAGCGTGAACGTATGCAAATTTGCATGTGCATTTGCATGCTTATGAGAAAGTGTGCATGCGTGTTTATGCATTGTGAGTGTATGTGCGTGTTCGGCCTATAAAAGCCCCCCGGCACTCACCTCCAGCTGTCTTTGACCTTCCTTTTAAGTTGTTCCCAGCTGCACTACAGGCAATAGAGGTGGAGTCAGTATAGAGAGGCAGTTCCGCCATCTTTACTCCAGATCGAGCCTCCGCTATCAGCTGCCTGGCTCTCTCTCGCAGCTGCCTGCGCCGTTCCTCATCACGCTCCTGACACACACACATAGGCAGAGGGACAGGGGGGTTATTGAACGGGTGCCATCTCAAGTAATTGACAGAAATGCCATTTTCACTCCTCTCTCTCCCATCAGATCAGACTGATAGCAGCTTTCTTTACTATCCTGGATGGAGGGTCTCTGGCACAGAGAGAGAGAGCGAGTGGGAGAGATTCACTGCATGGTTTATTTGTCATTGATTCTGTATCCAGACATAATAAACTGAGATATATGCTGGAGTGTCATTTTTTCTCTGACTACATGTTTATGAGTGTTTTGTGTGCATCAACAGGAGGTAGAGACAGAAATGTATGCATCAACTACTTCACAATATCTATTTGCAAACAGTTTGCCATATTGGATATGTCACACAATCTTTTTAAGGCAACATGAAAAGGCATTGACCACAGTTTTACTGTCTATGTGGAGGCTAAAGATCAAGTTCACCCTCAAGAGAACCTCAAAGTATCACAATGGTAATGTTTGTTTTTCAGATCTATTAATAAATCTCTTGGCTATAATGGAAGTAACCTTTGTTACATAAACTTTAACCTAATCAGGGGTGTTTTCATGTACAATGACATAACTCGCTGCTACCTACCATAGTGTGATGCATTGTTAGAGAAATTAAGTAGCTAGTCAGTAGTCACAACCGTAGTAAACTGTTTGAACCAAGGTTCAACGATGTAAACTGACATTCATGACATCATGCAGGTGGTGAAATAATAAAATAAAATATAAATAAAAATTGATTGATTGATTTTCCTAATTAATCAGTTTGAGTTTTTTCCCTTTCCTTAAACCCCATTCCAGCTTCTGTGGCTATGTTCATGGTGAGGGCCAGGTTTAGTTATTCAAAAATGAAGCTAAATAAGATCTTTAAGATTCATTTTTTTCTAAAAACCTCAAGACAAAATTTGGATTTAATGAGTTCAAGATTAAATTAACATGGTATTAGGAGGGCTATGTTTTTTTCTCTGTTGTTTTGCTTTATTTATAGATGCTTGATTTAATCTTACATCATACTCCAAGGTTCCCCTGGAGCCCTAGAGCAAGGGTAACCACCTGCTTGTAGGACATTGATGTGATTTTGCGGGATATTGTGAGAGAGAAAATTTGCTACTATTATACTATGTAAATAATGTTTTAGATTAGTTGGAAAGTCTTTTTGTCATTAATTTGGGTGATAATTTTTTAAATCGCCAATAAGCTTTGTTAATTGCGACCGGCTCGGAGACTGTTACTCAATTTGTCCAAGTTAAACAATGTCATTTATTCTACAGGACTTTTTACAGTCTGCTTAAAATAATCATTAGTAAGTAAAAATAGCATTTTACACTGAAATAAATGTCCTTAGTTATAGCAACTAGTTTATTTTATTTTCCTTTATTAGACTATGCAAATATGAAATGCATTTTACCAGATCCTGTGCATCTCGGTCCTGTATTGTTTATTGGATCTGGCAGGTTTGATGAGGATGTTCTTATCCAGTATGTGTCTATATGAAATGCTGGCTGATATAAATGAATTTAATGACTTTTGATGAGGTCCACAATGATTCCTTTGCTCTGTCCAGTTGTCATCAGTGGAAATAATAATCATATTTTTGTGCAAAGTTTGAGTATCACTACAACTCATTAACATTTAGACAGGTTCGCTTAGCATGATGGGTAACCTGGCTCCATAGACAGCCACATGAACACACATGCACACATTTTCAAGTTGCCAACAGGTTTCTAAAGGAAAAGAGCAGAGAGTGAATTAGCCCAACTGGTTACAAAAGTGTTAAGCTAATTAACCCCATTTCATCTGTTTCTGTGGACACTGTTTGTCTGAGGCCATTGTTCAGAAGGACAATAAGTGGAGAGCTGCAGATGAGGGAATCCCAGGAGCACTTTTCAGGGGTCCAGCCTAGGGGTCCTTGAGTCTCAGGGTAATTTGAACATGTAAGACAAAGCTAAGGCCAGGTTACACCTGAAAACACAGAAGCACTCCTGCCAAAGCTGAATTGGGCACGTTTAGTACAAGTGTGTCCACTATGCTGTTGCAAAATGAATACATCTGCTCTAATAGGGGGGTGAATTGGAATTACTCAATTTTATCACATGGCTGTAAAAGAAAAGAAGAGAGAACCATGTGTTTCTGTGAGAGTGACAAAATCTGCCACTACAATAATGTATTTTTCGTTTGAGCTGTGAGGCTTTTGCCCTGTGCTCATCATACAATTTAATGTAATATAATTGTCATTCTTTCTGTAACTGAAGTCTAAAACGCCACATGATCGACTCAACCTTGCAGGTATCATCACACACAACCTTCGACACACTGTTTTACATACAGCGATTCAGGGCTGGGCTACCCATTAGTACAGAAAATGAGATTCCATGTGTGTGTGCCCAGAGGACAGGATTACGACCATGCCCAAACTGCTTTTAGGCAACTCAGGAAATGTTCTGTAATACTGTAGTCAAGGAAAATTAACAAGAGATGAAGAACAGCAGCAGACAGAGGAAAGGGGAGATGCTTCCATCCATATAGACTCGGCTGAAATATTTAACAGAGGATTAAACTGGTCAAATCTGTAGGTGCAGAGAGAAGCTTTATGAAGATGGAAATGCATAGAATAGCTGGTATAAATGCTGATTCACACTAAATGGATGCTGAAATTGATAGTAAAAAAAAGGCCAGACACTTGAATGCATCTCTGTGAGTCTTTTCCTAACCAGAACAATTTACTTTCACTGAAAATGGTGAATTTTATTTAAATTTTCCAGGCCTGTACTTTTTTAACCATATTTCACAATATTTTATACTACTGTAGGATTTAATTGCATTGGAGTTGAAAAAGTAGAAAAAGAAAGACTTTTTTTTCAGGAAAAACTTTATAATAAGATTCTAGACATTAATATTAATTAATGCAATAACATAATAATATAATTTCAACATATATCGTAGTAATATATTTTGTAAGATTTAAATGTTTAAATGTATAATGTATAAATTAATTTGTGTATAATAAATTAATGTATAATGTATAAATTAATTAATTTTGTAAATGTATAAATTAATATTAAGCTAGATTAATAAATGCTGTACAAATAATCACTATGAAAATCATTTGTTTAAAAAATATAATAAAAATTCAAATGTTGTCATTTTTCCAATCATTGTTTAACGTGATATGTATTAATGCTTAAACAAAAAAAATGTAAATAAAGCACTTAAAACTGAAATTATGAGAGATCGAAAGGGAAAATTAAGCTATGTGGTCAAAACAATTATCGAGAGAAACAAATGAACTCCCCAAATGAATCAGCCTTGCACGATGTGCAGAATAACCACTGTGGAACGATCCATTTCTACAGCAGCAATGAGGTGTGAAACTGTCTGTCCTCTTATGAAGAGATTTCTTTAATGACTCTCTTCAAATGGACTTCAAGTGGCTCTTCTTCAGCTACACTGAAGCTTGACCGTTCAGTCTGGACTCTCCAACTGAGCTATGCTTGGAGTGAGAGGAAGAGAAACAGGGAGTAAAAGGAATAAGGAAGAGAGGGGAGAAAGATCAGTGGCCCATCCAACCTCCCAGCTGCAGATCTCCAAGCATAATGAGGGGATCCACAAGAACGAGTGACGAAAATGAAAGAAGAACACAGGGGTGGCAGAAACGACGACAAAGTCATAGTTAAAGGTGTAGACGAAAGCATGGTGTGTGGGAAGACCTCACTCCATCCTTTGGGAAGTAAAACGGGAGGGAGAGAGTAGCAAAAGCAGATAATGGAGGGCTGTCACCCTCGTTCTGGACAGGAGATCCAGGGAGAGAGGGGGTGGGCAGTAGAGCTGAGGCCCAGACAGAAGCACTCATGGTGGGTATGGGGTCCCGGTGGCTGCCCCAGCCAGGCTGCTCTTTTGGAGGGGGCTGGAGGGTGGGTGGGGGCTGCGGGGGTGCAGCGAGCCATGGAAGGAGTCGCTCGGCTGGGCACACACACAGGCTCAGGGCCCTGGCGCTAACACAGCCGTGCCAGCCAGCCAGAGACGGTGCCAGCCAGTGAAGCACAAACAGATATATTTGTCATGACACACTGAGTGTGCAGAGAAGGGGAGGGCTCCGCACACGCACACACACACACACACACACACACACACACACACACAGAGCGCAAGCAAGCAGTGCAGACGAAGAGAGGTTTTGGATCTTTATCCCGTTCAACAACAAATATGTGTGTACAGAGGGGAATCAATAGTAATTTATCAATTATGATTCTAATTGCATGAATGACTCCATGGATGGTTGTTTTTGTTATTTTAAAGAAAATGGAAAATGATGGTAAAAATGTTTGGTCTAATTATATCATTTTAGATTCTCAGTAGGGAAAAAATATTACTAGGGATGCACAGGACCATATTGATATTATTGTTGGCCGATATCTTTTTCTGTATTGTATTTTTAATTGTGCATGCTCATTTCCCCTATTTTTACATTTACATTTCCTTTACCATTATTTAATGCTCTCTTAAAGTTAATCTTTATAAACTAAAGATGCACCGATACTAAATACCTCCATCGATAATAATGCCGATAGGTTGATTTGATTTTCCTTAGGGAAAATAAATCTTTCCCAACTAATGCTGCAGGATACCCTCTCATTTGGTACATTACTATAATATTAGAGGTTAAAATTAACAATTAAGCCCAAACTATAACATTTTTTACATCTTTTTATTTTCAGATATAATAATAATACACAATGTTGTTTTCATACTTTTTTTCCAACATACATATAAAAAAAACAGAAGAGAAGGGCTAATTTAGTGTTAAGTATATAACTAACTAACACTTTTCACGGATGAAACACTGAGTGACTACATGAGAGTTATACTGTATCTTTCAACATACCATTTGAAGTTCATGCATGTTTTTCCATGTGATGACTTGTATTAAATTTGAAGAAAAGACTTGTGCTTCATGCTGTCACTTGAAACTGAATGATACAGCGATCTGTCACATCACAATGGGGTCAAACACCATTTAAAGCTTAAATTTTGTGATAAAATGGACCTAAATTGAAGGCCGAGACTTTGTTTTGTATCAGAAGTAATGAAACACAAAGCTCTTAATGATTTTTGAATGGGGTGCACTACAAATAATGTTTTGTATAGGGAAAAACTCTAGCAACCCTGGCTTGAACTACGGGTGATTCATAGGGTCAGATGGAGCGTGGTGTAAGATTGCTGTTTTTTATTTTAACTCTTAATGCAATCAACACAAGACAATTTCTTCACACAGTATGAGGTGCAATCTAAAGTTTTTTTTCTACCCCCTTTTGATTTACAGGATATAATCAGCCCGATCATTGGCTGTTTTTAAACAATCATCCGATGGCCAATTGTGAAAATAATTGCTTTTATCGGCCAATACAGATTGCTGGCCGATACGCTGGTGCATCTAATTTAAAAAGAGATCTGAATTTTCATACTGTACATTAAAATGTTGTGATGCCCAAATTCTCTTATAAATTTTTAGTGTTTAATTTTTAATTTAAACAAAATTGTAAATATTTTTTCAGCCATTAAATAAAAAAAATATTCTCTTACGTACGTATTTTTAATTTATTCATATATATGACATTGAATTATTTCTATATTTCAAAAAATTCTATGTCTTTTTGTAATATGAATACTCATGTTCAAAAGTGCATTTACAGACTTTTTAAACTGCAATGAATCGTGTGCAATGAAGTTGACTGCCGACATAATTATAACTGATGAAGTCCTTGTGGCAATCAATCTTATTTTAAGAACCGTCTCTTGATTTGCCACCCTACTTTTCTATGAACTCATACAGATGGCACGCAAATAATCTTAAACTCTGCTTAGTAAAAAAAAACGAACCCAAAATTTCAGTGCTTTCACGAAAGCAATCAAATATGGATGCAATGTTCGAGACGCATTCGAGAAAACGAAAACATTGCCACGTCTCGGGCCCCCCTCTGTCTCCGTCCTTTAGAAAGTGACCTGTGAAATAAAGACTCTTCCTTGTCCTCTTCACCTCCCTCTCTCTGCACTGTCTATCAAGCCCTCCTCTCTTTTATTCTTCCTTCTCTCCCATTTCTGTCCTCTTTAAATGGAAAATACAGATCGTCTATGATCTGTCCCCTGGCTTCGTGGTCTGTAATGAGAAAACTTCACCTTGTGTCCCCGGCCATTCTAAAGGAAGCATTCGGCTGCTCCCGTTCACAAATCCAATTATATGTAGTCGAGAAAGAGAGGGAGAAAGAGAGAGGGAGAGTGTACGGGATGGGATGGAAAGCGTCGGGCGGACGAACGGCGGACTGCTTTTCTTGTGTAATGTGGCCTCTGCTTGGTGTTGAGGTGTCAACTTAAAATGCAAGTAGTTGAGCATCAGCTAATCCTACAGCAGCCTGCTTTAGCCCCCAGCCAAACCAGAGCGAGAGAGAGCAAGAGAGAGCGTGCATGCGAGAGAGATGCCACCGTGGCCTTATCGCTGGGCTGCAGATGTGGTTCCTGGATCAATGCACATACACCACGATCAATGCATTTGATAAAGAATTAAGAAGAAAACTGTACATGCTATCAAAGGCTGTTGTACATGCCATAATTATGCTTCTGCATGTGTGCAGATGATACTGGTGCGGGGCAAGGGCGAAGAGATAAATAGAGAGATGGAGATAGATGTCTTGCAGGCTACACAACATGCCCTTAGCACCCGGCTCAAAAAAAAAGGAAACCTGTCAAACCGTTACAAACCCATTTCAGAGGAGAAGTAGAGGATGGAAGGATAAAGGCTATTGGCCAGGTTTGTCCATGGACAGCCCACATTTAACATACATGCATACGTACACCTCATGAGGGCATGAATGGAAATAACAATGTCAAGCGAGGGATTACTACCAAACAAAACAGGACAAAACATGCTTATTTCAATGTGAGAGCCAGAGGCAAGAGGGATATATAGATGGAGGAAGAGCTGTGTACTGAATGTGTGCAGTTGGAAAGACTAACCCCTGATGCGGGTGAAACAGTAGTAGATGAACAGGTTGAGCAGGCGGCTTGTGTGCAAGTAGGAGGAAAACTTGCCCTTTACACGACAACATAATTACCAGGCAGAAAGAGCCATTCACCACAAGCTGTTCTCACAAACAACACACACCTGCTTCAGTCAACATTAAAGTCAGGTTTCTTCCGTAATGTGACGCGTTTCAGTGAGAAAAAAAACCAAGATTGGGTCAATTGGGAATTGACTAGATTTAGAGATGAAGGGAGAGGGTTGAAAAATAACAAGGCTTGGCCATTTATTATTTTGTTAAAAAGCACAAATGAAACCATTCCCAATAACAACAGGAACATGCATTAACGTAAACGTGAAATCCAAATTGGCCCCTTTCCTACTGCATGTTTCTGGTGTTATTGTGAATTGATTCATTGGTACACTAACCGCACACATAAACATTGCTTTTTCTCTGACTTTTCTTTTTGTTTGTTATTCTAAAAACCTTTTCTTTCTTGTAACCTGTTATCAATTTAATAATTCACTCTTCCTCTTAATTTTCCACTTTTATCATGTATACTACCATTCACCAAGGTTGTAATTATCTGATAAAAAATTTGGCAACATTTTTTTCAGTAAATACATTTTAAAATGTACTTTATTCCTGTGATGTCAAAGCTGAATTTTCAGCATCATTACTCCAGTCTCCAGTGTCATGTGACCCTTCAGAAATCAATTTAATATGCTGATTTTGTGCTCAAGAAACTTTATTTCTCAAGAAAATTTATGTATTATTATTATCAGTTGCAAACAGTTGCTGATTAATATATTAATTAATTATACATAATTAATAATATATAAGATTTCTAGGATTTTTGATGAATAAAAAAAGTACAAAATAACAGCATTTAGTTGAAATAGAATTGAATGCATCCCTCATAAATAATTTATTTATTTATTTATTTATTTATTTATTTTTTTCGTTCTGGTATGTAATGCACATTTTTTATTCTGAATCAATGAATATCCACCTCTGCTCAGAAATCAAATTACAAAAGTAAAATGGGTTGCGGACAGCACAACACAAGTTTCATATTTACTTTAAAAAGTTTGATATTTTTCAGTCTTTAGTAAGACTTGGAGCATGACCATTAAAAATGTATGAATGCGAAAAAAAATCAAGCTATTGGAAAATATAGTACTAATGCTTGTACTTACTTTAATTAAAGAGTTCACACAGACACTCTCTTAGCTCTCTCTCTCTCTCTCTCTCTCTCTCTCTCTCTCTCTCTAAACAAACACTTTTCAGTCCGACTGAAATAACTGGATTAAACAATTGCAATTTCATATCAAAATTAACTTAAACTTTATGCTTTTATCCTTCATATTTTATTCATAGGAGACCAACATATGAATGAGGTTAAAAACTGAAGGGCGGTAGGAAAGAGAGAAAGGAATGATGTAGTGAAAGAGAAGAAAAGAGTGGTTGTTGTGGTGGAAAGGGAGAGAAAGAAAAAGAGAGACGAAAAAAAAAAGAGGAGACAGCCCCACTGAGAAATAACTGTGTGTGCGTAATGCCGGAGAGAGCAGTGGCTTGATCACAACTCATGAAGAGATTGGAGGGGCGTCTCTCTCTCCCTCTCTCTCTCTCTAACAGTTTCTCTGTTCCAACCAACCGCTTTGATCTCCACACTCACAGCCCTTCAACTACCTTCCATCCATTCTGTTTCATTAGACGAGAATCCACCAGAAAAAGAAAGGTTTCCAAACTAGAAAGACAATCGGAATGCAGCGCGAGAGAGCCTGTGTAGTCACGTCAGCATGTTAAAATGCATATGGAAAGCACAGTCACGGTTCCTTTGAAAGTCTGAGGGAATCGTTTGAGGGCGTCAGACCCAAAGAACAGAGAACAGGAGGACGACTGTGGCCTAATTGGCCCAATTAACTCTGAGTCTCTGGTGCTTGCTGGGACAATTGGTCTTCCCCGGGCCTTCCCACTGACTCTCACGCATCAGAGGTGGGCAGACGCTAACGATTGTGGACTACAGAGAGAGAGAGAGAGACACTGCTGTACGTGGCGCGTTAGCATGAAAAACAGATTTACATAGAAAAAGCTAAATATTTGATTACGTGTTGATTTTACGACTGACGTCGCAGTTAAACAAGGCAGAAAACTGAACATGACAGAGGCAGCGGTTTGCCTCAAAACACACGCACAAGCGCACAGGGAGGCTGCCACAAGTTCAAAGGTTTGCTCCGTTTCTCTCTGAGAGGGAGGGTCATGGGCGGCTCTGAAAAGTCACCGCACTGTCACACAGAGCGGGAGGGAGGGCTGAGGACGGAGAAGAGAGTCAGGAGGGTGAAGCAGGGCCTCGTCGGAAAAAATCAAACACAGTCCAATTAAACTAATCATAACGAGCCAGTGAACACGAGGAAGCTCACCTGGAATCTTTTCCCTCTCTTTTTCCTCCCCCTCGCCGTATCCTCCATAATTACCCTGGCCAAAGCGCTGTGAAATTACTGCACTGATCAACTAATGCTTGAGAAAATCTGAGGAAATGCACTGTCCCCTTTTTTCTGCCTCCCTCCCTCCCTTTTTTATGATTTAAAGGACTACATAAATAAAAATCATTTCCACATACTATCGCTCCTTCTCCCTGGCTTTCTCTTCATCGAGGACAGAAAATAAGGAAAATGAAACAGAGAGAAGATTCTCTTGACTTTTTTTAAAGGTCTTGCCTATGAAAGAATGAAAAAAGTGGAGGAGAGTTAAAGGAATGATCTATCAACAGCAATTGTGGCATAATGTTAATTACCACAAAATGTCATTTTGAATCATCCATACATTTTAAAACTGCGCAATGTAACAAAAAACTTGTCAGCACGAAGCTAGTGTGACAGAAACACTATTTTGAAATTACAGGAGGTCTTTCATCCTTGTTGTCATTACGACATAACTCGTAACCTGGAAAGGACTGTTCGAGCTGAAATAAACTAAACAATAAAATATGGCACCTAGCTCAAATAAAATGTGTTTAAACTGAAGTAGAGCTAAAATTACTAAAACTAAAATATAAATTTATATATATATATATATATATATATATATTAAAGCACATAAAATTACTAAAACTTGAAAACTTAAAAAAAAATATATATATATATATATATATTTTTTTAAAGCACATAAAATTACTAAAACTTGAAAACTTAAAAAAAACTTAAATAAATAAAACTAATTTAATATTAATAAATACTAAAATATATGAATAATACTAAAATAACACTGGTGCTTCAATGTCATTTAAACCTTTTGGAATTACTGGAATTAAAAGATCTTGCTGTCGCAATTATCACTATGCCAGAAATGTTAATAGCACTTAAATTAAGCCTGAAACATTCCTTAAGAAGTGCATGTATGTGTAAACTAGCATGAAGGAGACGTTGTGCCGCTGTGTTTTTTTCAAACTGTTCATTAATTAGCGATTTGCTCTCACCAGGGGGTGAAGAACATGAGAGCGACGCCGAGGTTTGGTCCTAATGGATTGTGAAGGCCACCTACCCATAGTACAATGACCACTACTAAACAATTTATACCGTTCGCCTACTATCAAAGGCCTAAACACACACACATATACACAGAGTTAGTAATGAGTAGGAGAGCAGGGAGACAGTGAGCGAACGAGAGAAAGAGAGAGTGTGTGAGGGAGACAGACAGTGGTGACAAAGATCAAAGCAAGAGAGCCATCGCAGCACAATGGAGCACAATTAACATGGCATGTAAAAGAACAAGAGAAACACACACACACACACACACACACACACACACACACACAGAGCAGTTCTGATGAGAGGGGTTGGGCTCACTGATGGCCCATTGATACACACCACTGACTGTGGACAATGACTGGCCCGCTGGCCATCTTCGCACACAATCAAGTATGTATGCTAACAATACAGCAACCAAGGAGAAGCAGTGCTTTATTTAAAAGATCCCCCCCCCCCCCCCATCATCCGAGCAAAACTTTGGTTTTGAAAGAAGTAGCTTATGCTCACCAATGCTGCATTTATTTGATCAATTATACAGTAATATTTTGAAATGTTGTTACAAATGAAAATAACTATTTTCTATGTTTTCATATTTCGAAATGTAATTTATTCCTGTGATGGCAAAGCTGAATTTTCAGCATCATTACTATCTTCAGTCACATGATCATTGTAATGCTGATCTGGTGCTCAAGAAACATTTCTTATTACTATTATCAATTTATATTCGCATTTTTTAAGGATTCTTCGATGAATACAAAGTTCAAAACACCTTTGTGTTTTGTAATTATGTATTTAATATAACTTTTGATCAACTGAATGCATCCTAAAATAATCAATTTCTTTCAACAACACTTTACTGACCCCAAACTTTTGAGCAGTGGTGTAATTTTGTGGTCCATTTTCTTTTCTCTTGTAGGCAAACCTTTCCATTTTTTTCTCTTTCTCCTCCATTGAATTTTAATTCTAAAACGAATCAAATCTTCCCTGCTATTCTTTTATCTGAATGTCAAGAACGTTTAACAGAAGCACACAGTATTTTAGCCCATACTAAAGTGCTCACTACACCCCAATGACTTCACTCACTCTCTTGCTCTCATCCATCCTCATTTTCACCCCTCCATCTCTATCTACACTTTGAAAGAATGAAACAAGTCTTAATTTAATTAAAATATTCCCTCTGCATGCTAAAGCGTAAAGTCTCTTCTTAGCGGAGGAGCTTCATGCAGAGGCCAGTGATAAGATAACAGGGCCTACTAATCAAAACAAGACATCAACTAATCTAATCTAAATCACTAACAATTACCAGCATGCCAAGCAACGCTCCCTTTTGATCAATGTTTTCTATTAAAAAGTGAAACAATTCAATATTCTGGCACGCTAATGCACTGAAGCCTCATTAGCACATCGTCCTTGGGATGGAGGCATTGAACACACACACACACACAGACGCACGCTAATTCGTGGTTAATTTACGGGATAAGGACCATCTCCCCTTCATCAGACTGCAGAGGACTTTTGCAGGAGAATAGACACGGTGAGAAAAAGAAATGTTGTTTTTTGAAGAAACCCTTAATATATGGCAGCATCACACTCAGGTGCCCCCCTGTTCCTGTTCTTTGCTTTCTTATGCATTTCATTCAAGGGCATCTCATTTCCCTTTTAAAATTCATACAGCAAAGCGTCTGAATAAATCCACCACACGCCAGATATTTCATCATGTCCTGAAAACCCCTCCCCTGTTGTTCTGTATGTTTATGCCACTGCGTTTCACACTATGCTTCCCCTAAAACAGGATGTCAGGAGAACTGAAATGTTATTCGGATGTGACCTGAGCTTTTTGACGTCGAGTGTCAGTCGTCCTGCAGTACTGAGCTCAGTAGAGTTTGATGTTCTCTGACTGGTCACTTCCTACATCACTACCTGGAGCCCTTGAGTAACCCTTAAAGACTTGCCCTGTGTGAAATGAGAGACTCTGGCATGCAGGCTCTTGGCTATAGAATAATATTAATCTCTATTACTTTGCGTCTGACAGGTCCTGAGAGGAGACATAGAAAGGACCTTCTAGGTGTGTATTTGTACTTGGCAATGGTTTATGGAATAGTTTGTCCCAAGAAATTAGTTTTATTTGGAAAAAATAAGGGGAAAAAACTCCCTACTTGGGAACATCCACAATTCGGGGACAGGCGCTATGGCAGCTGTCACAGTAGGAGATATTTCACAGGAGGCAATTGGTGATTTTTGGAGACAGAAAGATATCATCTCGAAGTCACCTAAAGGGCCTTAACTATGCATTGGAGGGTTATCTTAATAATTTTATTGTTGAGAAGGTTGATGAAAAGCTTCAGCTCCAGGCAAAAATGTACAGGTCACAGTGTAAATGTGATAAACCGCATGTTGTTGCCATCACCGTTTGGTGCTACATGAATCATTCAGCACAACATTGTTAACATTTGTCATCTCGGTTATTTACAGATACGTTAATGAAGCTATTTGACATGATGTACAACGCAGCTAAAAGCTAACGTGAACGTTTTCTAACGTTAGGCTAACGTTAGCCTAACATTACGTAAGAGATTTTAAAGATAACTTTCAAATATGTTGTTGGCTTAACTTGAACTGATGTAGACATCCTTGTTTAATTTATCCACGTTTAGATGGTGTTGTGGTCGAACGTTACCGCATAACTTAATCGCATAACTTAATCCAGAGCAGACACTTCTCTCGGTTGAGATGTGGCTTGGGAAAGGGTAAAAAATACACACTGTCGCCCCATGGACACCGTTTGACCATTTTAAACTTAAAATGACAAGAAAAAACAAATGAAAACTGACTAACTGCAATGCATTTCAATGGACGTGGAAGCAGAGAATGTCAGCTGTGCACTGTGATTGGCTTATCGCGTCTGAGGGCGTGGCTTAGCCATAGGTCAATTAGAAAATTGGAAAAAATTTAATTATTAAAATGCAGGAAAAAAATAGCTTTAACGGCTGGGACTTAGTCCGTCTTAATTTTTTTAAATAAACTTTTTTTTAAATAAACTTTTTATTTTAAAATAGACATTTATAATGTTACAAAAGATTACTATTTTATATAAAATCTATAATAAAATTAATTAAAAAAAATGTATAATGGATTTTACAAAAAATACTAAACAGCACAACTGTTTTCCTCATTAATATTAATAATAATAATAATAATAATAAGAAGAAGAAGAAGAAGAAGAAGAAGAAGAAGAAATGCTTTTTGATCACCAACTTAGCAAATTAAAATGATTTCTGAAGCATCATGTGACACTGAAATATAGAGTAATAGCATCTGAAAATTCAGCTTTGTTATTAATTACATTTGAATATATATATTAAAATAGAAAAATGCTAATTTAAATTGTAATAAGTTTTCACAATATTACTGTTGCTACTGTATTTTTAATCAAATAACTGAAATCTTGGTAAGCATAAGAAAATTCTCACAAAAAAATTCAAAAGTCACAGTGTAAAAAAAAAAGAAATCTATCCTGAATGTCAATATCCAAGTAAAGGTGTGTGTGTGTGTGTTAACTTACATCAATAATCTGTGGAGTGTGTGTAGGCGACTGTGCGTTAGTGGTGCTTTTGTTTCCAGCCTTCATGGCGGCATCTCTACGGGCCTGTTCCAATAGCAGCCTGGCCCTCTCCTTCAGCTCCTCTTGACGAGACAGAACCTTCTGCAATTGAGAGCAAGAGGTTTTTATTCAATTTTGACTGTAACAAAGTTTCCTTTTGTATTTGTATAACCATGATCTGTTTTACCTTCTCTTCCTTGTTGTTAGACACTGGGGCAGTTAAAACTTCCTGAAAAAAAAGTAAGTAGACAAATCATTAAATACCTCATTCCCCCAATATCCGAGTCAGATGCATCTCTTCTAAACGCTATAAATTATCATCAGATTGGTATGGCTGTGATTCTGACAGCAGAGAGGAGAAAGAGTGACGTTTGCCCTGATCACTTAACATTGTGGGTGAGAGGGCAACCACACTATACAAGACATTCAGTAAAACAGCCAAATGGAGTGCCAACAAATTTAAGGCTGTGGCAAGTAAATGTCACCATGGTAGCGCACCTCATGTCACAGCAGAGGCCTTGATGACATGTCAAAATAAAATCAGGACAAATCTAAGCTGGAAAGTTATTCAGTGGAAGAAATGACAGTGATACATAGAGAGTGTGTGATAAAAGTTGGCTGTGCTGCAACACCTGCAAGTGTGTGTGTGCATGCTGTATAGATGAGGAGAGGCTCTCATGCGGAACACGCTATAACCCGTGTCAGTATTAGAGCTGCAGGCGGGACGGCCCGTACATAATGACATGCCACTCCGAGTGACACGCGGCTGCTGTCTGTGCCGATCAGGCGTCTCACAAAATGGCAAAAATATCAAACATGTATAAAGCTTCTAACAGTTTTATGTGCTTTGATTTTATATGCCAGCTTTTTCCATTTAAGTTGTAACTGCGTTTCTGTTGGGAGTGCTCAGGGCATTATTCATTTAACCTGCATGTGTATCTACCTGTGTTTGTTACCTGAAAGTGTGTATGTGTATCACTATCAATGCTTGATGTAGTTGACTTGCTTGTGTTGGACCATTTGTCATGTGTGCTTTGGTCATTTCCAGAGCTCAATATGGATCCCACACTTTTAGACCAATGAATTTACAAAATAGTTCTATGACTTTTCCATTCGTTTGTGATGATTGGATAAGGTATTTTAAAAATACATTTTACATCACTCTAACAAAGTGTAATGTCTCATCAATTAAATATTATTGTTAGAAATTTCCATGAGCTTTTAGGACTTGTTTGAAAAAAAATTTCTAGGCCTGGAAATCACACTTGAAATTCCTTGGTATTTCTAGGTTATTCGGAATATTGGGATCCAGGGTTGTGTGAAATTGAATTTAGAATTACTTTTATATTCTAATTCAACATCTGACGATGCAACGATGCAGAATTACAATTTGAATGGAAGTAAAGTTAAAATGAACAGAAACTCATATAAATTCATGACACTTTATGATGTTTTTTTTACCAGACTTTTTTGAAGTTTTGTTAAAAAAGATAGACAAGACAGATAGATAGAACAATATAATGACCAACAGAACAAACAACAAACAGACAAGTTTATAGACCTTAGAGAGAACTAAATATACGTAGAAGGACTGTGACAGATAAAAAGAATAAACAGATGATAAAACGAACGACAGACAGACACAAAAAATACAGAATTATAGATAGAATGACAGACAGAATGATAGAGCCAATGACAGAAAGATGAATAAATAGACAGAATGATAGAGAAAACAGATTGACAGAACAGACAGACATAAGGTTTATAGACTTTAAAGAGAGACACACATAGATAGAAGAACTAAAAAGTATAGACAGAATGACAGAACTACAGTCAGACAGACAGATGATGTCATTTTGTATTCAGAAATATGTGCATATCTAAGCATGCGTGTGTGTGTTGACATTTACCTGTGTGTGTTTACCGGGGGTGTGTGTGTGGTTGGTCTGGGCACTGCTGTCTGACGTGCTGTCAGATTCCGAGTGGCGCAAATTCTCTCTCTTCTTCTTGATAAGATCAGCGTCTCTGTTGTACGTGAAGCCCAGTTTGTGTGTGTTTGCTAGAGAAGACCCGGTCTGCCATGTCTGCCCAGATTCAGTTTGTTTTTCGGCAGGTCGTGGGGCCTCGTGCTGCTCCCTGGAGATTCTGGTCTCAGCGGTGGTCAACCCACCCGACTGCCCTCTCTCCAGCCTGTGAGACAGGTCACCCAAGTCCAGTGTATCTGCTTTGAGGAGCTTTTTCTGTTCTGGAGCAGGAGGGTGGCTGGTGGAGGTCTCCAGGCTGGTTCTGGTGCTCTGGGCGGGTCGTGGATGAAGTTCTGTGATCGTCGGAGCTGCTGGAGAGTCGCGGCCTGCTTTTGACACCCGTAAAGATGGAGTTACTTCTTTTAAAACTTCACCAGGTGAGACAGACAGAGAACCAGATCCCCCGCCTGTCGTGACCGACCTTACTTCCTCCTCTTTCTCACCATGCTCACTATTACTTTCTGGGACATCCTGATCAGTGGGCTCACGGTTCATGTCGTTGAGTTCGGCATAGAACTTGTCTTGGTCAATAGAACTGTTTGTGTCTGTTTCGAAATCTCCAACTTTGTACGTGCTACGACTGCTGTTGGCTTCGATCTGCACAATGTTGAGTTCCTCACCGCTGAAATGTGCCCGGATCTGATACAGGTACGTCATCACTGTCAGCTTATCCGGGATCGCCAGCAGAACCATGTCAGACGGCTCTAGGAGCCGAGAGATTCCCAGACTGGCAAAAACATCATACGCCTGCAGACATAAAAAGAGATCATGTTTAAGTAAAAGCACAGAAAATAAAGGAAACAGGCAGGGTAAATAAAACAAGGACTGGTGGACTAGAAAAGTAATTTCTTCATAACACACTAAAACAACAACATTGTATCTGAAGAGCAAGTTTTAAAAAAAAATAAATTCAGGTTCAGACTATAACTCTTAAAAAAACAAATTTTAAAATTCAGGTAAAATCAAATTAGGTAATCGTTTTATTTAAAAAAAAAATATTAAAACTAATGAACAATAGAACATATGATTGTTAGGTTAGGTTTTTATTGATTTACCAAATTTCCACCTCTATTTGGAGCATGGCGGGTGTTAATTTGGACTACTTTGGGTGAGGTGAAAGGATTGGGTTTGGAGAGAACATTGTAGGGGAAAATGTGAGGTATGATGAAAACGTAAAGTAGTAAAGTTAACTAGGGGGAAGTCGGTAGCATGTAAGTGAAAGGGACAGACGGGGTGCATGTTGAGTAGTGAAAATGAATGAAGGGTGAAAGGGTAAACTACAGGGTTTAGGGTGGGAGTGGGACAGAACGCCAAAGTATACAGTAGGATGTAGGGAAAAGGAGAACGATAGGGTAAAGGGTGATGGGAAGGAGAAACAGTTGGGGTGTAGGGTGCATGCAGGAATTAGATTTGGGATAAGACAAGCTGGGATCAGTAGGATGCGGCAGGCGGTGACAGCTAATGTCAAGGATGGTTCTCCATGATAAGAGAGCACGATACCAAGAAACACTAAACTAATCCTGCCTCAGTCTTATCGCATATATCTCCCACTCTCTCTCCTTCCATCTCCCTCACTTTCTCTCTCACTTTTCCCCTTTTCCGTCACTCTCTCTCTCTCTCTCTCGGCAGTGAGTATAATTGCACTGATTTGTCCGGTTGAGGAGAACAGGCAGATAATCAAACAGCCAAACTCAATCCCTGATCGGGAGATAGAGGGAGGGAGAGAGAGAGAGAAACGGAGGAAGAAGTGAAAGTAAACTGGCTGACATTATCACGGTAATCCACCGAATGAATGAAAGAAAAGTTACTTTCTCTTTCTCTTAAGAATCTGAGAATACAACAGTATAAAGCAAAGCCTACAAATTAGGCATCTGTCTCGCCCTCCCCCATGTTGGGCTTATCAGAGCCGCTATCAGAGCCGAGCTGATGGCCGAGAGAATTCAGCCTGTTGACCGGTGTTGACTATTGTCTCAACGTCTGCTGCTTACCCAGCTACTGACTTTATCAGGGTTGTCCCCTTTATTGGCGTGAGCGAGAGAGAGAGAAAGCAAGAGAAAGGGAGGGGAGGGATAATCAAAAGGTAAGCCGATTCTCAATTTACAATTAATCTCATCTTTCTTTCTCTCGTGCCTTCTCTTTTTCCTGTTTGCTGGAGGCTAACAATGGTGACGCAGAGCTTTGCAGAGCAAGGCAAATGTAAAGTAGAGACAGCTGAATAGAAAAAAGGGGAACGAAGAAGGGTGGGAAAACAAAGAGTCTTCAGGTATGTGTTGTTTGGGTTTTAACTCTAAAGAAAGAGTGGATAATTGGTGAAATGAACGAAAATTAAAGTGTCTGATTGAAATTCTTAAACTTAAGCTACATTTTCTCTCCACGTTACACAATCCGTTTTTGGCAGGAATAAATAGACCAGGGAAACTAGGGACAAAACATTACTTGTACAAAAAAACTAAAACTTTATAGTAAAAACAGCAATATATTGTGAATAATCATTACAAATTAAAATAGTGTTTTAATGAATTTTATTAATCCTTTTATGACAAAGCTGAATATGTAGCATCATTACTCCAGTCTTCAGTCACATGATCCCACAGAAATCATTCTAATATGATGATTTGGTGTCCAATAAAATAAGGAAAATTTGAAAAAGTATTTATTATTCATATGTATTATTAAAAATAATATAATTCAATTATATAGATTATAAAAAATGTTTGTATTCAGGGAGCACAACGAGTTCCTGAGGATTCCCTCAGTTTCATTGTTCTAGTCTTCAAAACGAATAAATACACCATGTAAACAGCAGGTTGTGTGCGAGTGTGATTTAACCCTAAAATCACACTTCCGATGCACTGTGTCAACAACTACCAAACCTATTTATTCAACGGACAGAAATGTGCTGTTTGCTCTTTCAGTGTATAAATGATGCAGCAGCACTAATAACCCGTGTGAACGGTGCGATTGTGTGTTTAAGACGTTCTCTTCCTGCTCCAGTCTGTCGGCCCCTCCCCCACGCTAAATGGACAATGAAAAGCATTTTGTTTTGTGAATGACATCGCTGAATGATTGACAGGTATCCATCGCTGTCAGTCACACACACAGCCAAGGGGCTTTTTTCCCCCCGTCTGCACATTTATCGAGGAACACAGGAACACAAACACGCAGGCGCACACGTGCAAGCACAGATCAGATATCATGGGAAATTACTGCTAGTCTCTCTCTTGACACACACAGAGAAAATAATTCTTTTCACTGCCTGTATGACCAAACCTCCTCTCCCCTCTGCTATTGATTGCTCTTATCTGTCATATTTCAATGGAGATTATTGCAATCATGGCTGTGCCAGAGAGGGTGGCGCTGATTCTATCACATGGAAATGAATGCAGTTATATAAATGTGTGTTTGGGGCTGTATAGAGAGTGCTCTTAACCTCCTCAGCTCGGGATAGTCATTTATCGTTCAAAGAGAGCGAGAGTACGCACACTTTTGCTGTGTTGGAAAGAGGAAAATTGTGTATATGATAGTCACTGAACGAGAGGACAGGAAATTAAGGCAGGAAGTGATAAAGTGCAGGGATAAAGTGATGACAGATGAAAGGAATGGTGGGAGAGCGCACGGAGCACATTAAAAACACCTAATAAAGTCTAAATGGAGTTAATCTGAGGGCTGAAGTAAGAGATAATCTGCAGCACTCCAGAATACAGTGATCAATCAATGGAGCGGAATTACAGAGGAATTAAGTTTTATACATCCACAAATCCAAACAAATCCAGGAAGCAACTCTTCAGCAAATATACATTTGTTTCATGTCGTGCGCTGCTGTGCATTGTGTGCGTGTTTTGAGGGAGACAGAAAGGAAGAGAGATGCTTGGAATAATCCTTGTTGGCACAGCCACCTGGCGGTTTATTTAAACAGGATTTTGAGAGTTGACAGCAATATCCACACCTTCCTCTCTCTCTCTCTCTCGCTCTCTCAAAGCCCATTTGTTGCGCACATCCCACTGAAAATTCTTGAATGAATGGAACACAGTTTAGTGTAAAACAATAAGAGAGATGGGGAGAAGGTGAGAAGTAGATAAATAAGTTCAGCTGAAATTAAAAAGAAGAGTGTGTGAAAGGTAGATCTCTAGGATCAGGACTGAGAACTTCTGCACTGATTTTGCAGTATGGCTGTAATCATTATCTGAGCAGGTGGTTTAGTTTTAATGCTGCCATTCAAAAGTTTAAGGTTTAGTGTTTTTTTCTTCTTTTTTCAGACTTTTATTTGGCAAGGATGCATTAAACTGATTACAACTGACAGTAAAGACTTTAATATTGTTACAATTTTTTTTTAAATAAATCCTTGCTATTCATCAAAGAAAGTTGAAACAATGTATCACGATTTCCACAAAAATATTAAGCAGCACAACAGTTTTCAAAATTGATGATAATAAGGAAAGTTGAGCAGCAAATCCATATTAAAATGATTTCTGAAGGATCATGTGACACTGAAGACTGGAGTAATGGCTGCTTACATTTATCACAGGATTTGCCATGACAGGAATAAAATTACTTTTTAAAATATATTCAAATAGGTTATATATATATATATACATATGAAGAGTTCAGATGCAAAAGCCTCTAAGTGCCATTTGAAATTTTCTTCTAGAATTATACATTTTATCAAGCTTGTATATTTAAGTTCAGTAACTTCAATTAAATGACAATTAACAGGTAATCTTCATTGCCATTTAAGTGAAATTACTGAACTTAAATATACAAGCTTGAAAAAATTTATCATTGTAGAAGAAAATTTCAAATGGCACTTAGAGGCTTTTGCATCTGAACTCTTCACATATACATATACATATATATATATATATATATATATATATATATATATGAAGAGTTATATATATATATATACTGTATATATATATATATATATATATATAATAAAAATAAAGGGCTTGAGTCATGTCTAACAATTATAAAACAACTAAAGTTAGTGGAGTTCTTCACAAGTTTTCGGAGTGTATGTGTCTTCTGTTTAGACCTCATTTTCCCTGTAAGTGCGTGATTTAGATCTCTTTATTTCTCTCTCTTTTCTTCTTTCTCTGTGGAGAATACCTGTAAAGTTTATTTATAGCATGTTTATGAATTATGATGCTATCTTACGACTCCCAGGTGACTCCATCCCCACAAACACGAGCAAAAACACACACACATACACTCTTTCCATCAGTGTCGGCAGGGGAGCCGCATTCTAAAAGTGGCAATTAGAGAACGCTGGGTGGGAGTGAATCAGATTTATAACAAAATAAATCACCTATGAGGAGGATTACTGATGCACAAACAAACGGAGAGAGAAAGAGAGTGTGTAGCATTTACCTTTTTGTTGTTTTCTTTAATATCTTGAGGATTGAGAGCCTTGTAGTCACTAGGAGGGAGGAAAGAACAGCGAGAGAGAGAGAGAGTTAGCTTTAAATATGCATCTCATGTAATGGCTGTAGAACTGTAACATGCAATTTCACAGCTCTGCAATCAACACAACTAATAGAGTGTGTGTGTGTGAGTGCAAGCAAAATTAGATACACACACACACCCTTTACTCAAGCACTCAACACATTAAAACATTTCATCTCTCATTCTCCATCACCATCCCCACTGTGCGCCTGGGGTCTTTACTCTCTTTAGCTAGGGAAACAGTAGTGGGGCTACTCTAAAAATGGAAAATATCCTTCATTTTTCTTTTATCATAAGCATTCACTACATGTCATTTAAACCTTGATGTGGGCTGGGTACTGTCCCCGAAGGCACAATGTGTTTTAAAAGCCTTTCTCCACATGAAACGGCATTTATAAACGCATCCAGTTGAACTGCATTTTCAGCTGGTAATACTGTAAAGTTAATTTACTGAGATTTGATTCTATCTTAAATAGTATATTCCCTAACCTACTCAGGACAGACTGCCTTAGAGAATGTAAATTAAACTGTAATAGTACAAAAGATAATGAAAATGAATAAAAACAATAGCAATAATAATGATAAAATAAATATAAAATATTAATAATTATGCAATAGTTAAAGTCCCCCTGTGGTAAAAATCAAGCTTTTGATGTTTTTTATGCGTCAACCTGGTATTTTTAATATGCTTTAAGATAAACCATGTATGTCAACAGGCATGCATTCACTTTTAGATATTCAACTTATAGCCCGGGAAAGTCCCAAAATTGTGCAAGACATTGATAATATCAATATGTATGATAGAGGATCTGAAATGTAAAGAAGCAAGACGAGCTTATGCAAGGAGAGCTTATGTTCAACACCTCAACTGTTTATGCCGTGAAATGAATTTTAATATCAGAGATAGTTCAATTGCAATTGTAAACAAAAGGGGGATTAATGGGCACCCAACCACTGAAGCAACTGGAGAAGTACACAGAAGACGTATCCACTCTATAAGTCTGTGGCCGAATGCGAACCAATCTATAGTGAAAACGTGTAAAGTACATTTAAGAGGTGATGGACATTAGAGAATATGTGCCGGCCTTTTATAAAACCGGTCAGATTAACTGAGATGATATTGACTAAGGGAGACTAATCGTATGGCGAGTAATTTTGCTAAAATTTTATTATTACACTTCTATTGAAGACAGAGAAAGATCCAACAAAATGTTGCTCATATTGACCAATTTCTTTGCTAAATGCAGATTCTGTATTAAGTAGGAGTGGAGATAATTTAGCATAAAACTTCTTATAGAATTTGATCGGAAAGCCATGGGCTCTGGGGCCTTGCCCCTTCAAACACTGATATGGCTTCAGATCGAAGTCTTTTTTAGACTTAGATCAGCTTCAGGGGATGATCTAAGTCTTTTTATGTTCTGCTCAAATAGTGGGGACATTTGTTTTATCAAAAAAACTACCACTTGAGACTGAGGTGTTTCTAATTTACAAAATCAAGAATAAAAGTTTATAAAAATGTTATTAATTGTAAGGGGATAAATAGTTCATTCCCCATCATCTACAATTTGGGAAATAAGTTGATGGGCTAAGTGTCAGCCAGCCTTAAAAAAACATCATGACTGAAGAAGCAGCTTCCTTGAAGAAATTAAATTATACAGGGACTGAAGATCAATCCTTTCTATATAAAGTTCTGGCATAGGAGAAGTAAAGTACTGACTGTCAATTTTGGATATTGTGCCATTTCCTTTAACTCTCTAATATAAGAAGTCTATGAAAATGTATCATATAGTAAAATCATTGCAGAGATTTATAAAAAAAATATATCTTTTTGATCTTCATCATCACTGATCAACAATGCAAATTATGACATGACATGATTACGCATTCAGCAAGGTACATTTTAAATGCAGGTTGTCACTTAAGGCCAGTGTGTGTGAAAAGTACAGAGAAAAAGTAAAAAATAAGTCTCGATGCATGGAAATCAGTACAAAAGCAACAGATAATAAATCAGTCAATCTCTTCCTTAAATAGATGGCGGCCAGATTCCTGATACTTTAGCGTACGCTAAACCCAGAGGGTGGCTGGCCGTGGCGCTGTCAGCACTGTGATGAATCTGCTGTAAGTGTAGTAATTAAGGAGGATTTGAGTCATTCCTGATGAGACCAAACACAGAAAATGTTCAGAAATAAGAAAGAGGGATTAAATCTCCATCATAAACCATATTAGACCCCCCACACAGAGTGAGATTCTCACAGAGAGAGAGAGAGGTGAAATAAGTGAGTTGTGTATACATAGAGTTTAGGGCTGTCCCTGTCGATGAGTCATTTGATGAATATTTTGATCAAAGGCAACAGCTAATAATGAGTTAACATTAAAAAGAACAATCAATAAAAACTGTGAATCTCCATGGTGTCATAAGGATTTTTTTTGTTGTAAAACTGAGTACTGTTTATTCAAGAGACTCTTACAGCTCTAATAGTGTTATATGACTATAGAGTTACTATAATAACATCTATAAAGAGACTGGTGTAATATGTGTCAGTAGACAAATTGCCACCCCCTTAATCAAACAAAAAGTGCACACTATAATTCTGTCAATGTGATTGAGAGATGGTTTACTTTTTGTAATGATACAAAATGATAAAAATTGTTGTTGGGGGTTGCATGTAAAAGTGCATTTCCTACATGGTAAATACACTACATTTTATGGGGAAAGGAATTTTTCTATTTAATAAATCTATCTATTTTAGTATCTATAGATTAAAATATATCTTTTCCATTTTATTGACCTAGCAGTGTATAAATCCAAGTACATTTGTGGCAAAAGATTAATTTTAAAGCCTTTTGCCAATGGTAGTTGTGGGCTAAAAGTTGTTTTGGTTGTCAACTAATAGTCAACTACTTCTTGATATAACATGTTCACTCAAATATTTTAATTTCTGTCACTTTCTCACCCTCATGACATTCCAAACCCATATGATTTTAATTTTTTTTCAATATGTGTAATAGAAAACAAAATGTCACCATTTTAATTTTTGGCTGAACTCTCCCTTTACAGAGGGAGTAAGTTGTACCACCACCCATGCACTGGAGGCACATATTATGCGTGCTGAGGCTTATGTAAGAGAGTGTATTGTCATATATGTTTGTGGCTTACATAAACTCAGGTCTGAAGTGGTGTAAAATGGCACAGAATGCCAGTCCATTCCTCCAGGAAGTGGTGAAGTTGGTGATTTTGACACCTCTGTAGTTTTTCGTGACCTCACGACACCAGGCCAATAGGGACTGACTTGCATTCGGCCTCCCACCAAGAATAGGACTGGGAATTGGACTGGGCTACAGAAACAGATAAAAAGAGGGAAGGTCGTAATTAAAACAGAAGTAAATTAATTACATGTCAGTTTTGACTTCAATGTCAATACCTCACAAACTATTTATCAGAACAGTAAAAGAAATACATTCAAAATAAATAAATAAATAAAAGTACATAACCAAACCAATATTCATGAGCATGCAAAACAGTGGTTCGAAAATGTCTTTGCCGGGCTGGTCTTGTCAATGAACCACCAGACGAACAAAAGAAGAAAAAAAAAACTTCTGTTGTTTTTCTTTTCATTTTCATTCTACACAATAGCAATGTGTTGCATAATATATGCAGGAAAGGGAAAGGAATTAGAGAAACACAACACAACATTTAATTATACGCAAACATGAACTGTAACCCAAATCACACATAACTCATTTAGTCCAAGCCTTGACTATTTTACAAATACTCTTATATTCTTATACTTTTTCTTCAAAATATCTTCCTTTGTGTTCAGCAGAAGAAAGAAACTCGTACAGGTTTGCAACAACTTGAGGGTAAATGATGACAGAATTTTCATTTTTGGGTGGAGTATCCCTTTAAATTCCAATGAAGAACATCAGATCCAACCCATCTCTCTCCAATTAGCTTTGTAAGCTTAGCTTTGTTAAAAGTCGCGTCTGCCTGAACCCTCTGCCTAATTTGAACAAACACACAGAAAAATGCACACAAAAGACTTACATGCTCGTTCTAATGAGAGCTTTGGTCTGTAAGGAGTGTGTATGACCATGGATAATGTAAACACATGATTAATAAAGACCAGCCTTTGAAGCTGTATCAGTCTGGATTAAGAGTCCAACTAAATGGAGGAATGAGAATTCTAATCCCGCAAATCCAGAAACACAAAGCGGCAGAAACCCCTTCGCACCGGGAGTCTGGCCACTTTCGGACATAATCCCGTTAAAAATGGAGACGCCGCGTTACGGATAC
The DNA here is from genome assembly GCA_038021265.1 of Cyprinella venusta. NCBI lineage: Eukaryota > Metazoa > Chordata > Actinopteri > Cypriniformes > Leuciscidae > Cyprinella > Cyprinella venusta. The sequence continues at coordinate 13,701,177 of CM075875.1, forward strand.
GTATCGTCGAAATTCATATTCTGCCATGCACACGCTGGCATTTTTCCTCACAATAACTTTTTAATAACAATAATCAAATAGCCTGAGACAAAACTTGCAGCTATCTGATGAATTGCAGCCTGATAGATTCCACATCTAAATACAAATCTAACATGTTATAAAAGAGTGCTCATCCTGCAGAAATACATTATCATAGGACAGGTATCTGAATGGATCTGTGCGTGTGTGTGCAAAGGAAGAGAGACTGCCATTCCCCTGATAAGAGCGCTATACATCAGCTGGTCAACATTTCACGCATGTACGGCAGTTTAACACCGCCCCCTTTTGGACACAATTTGCTACTGCAGGAGCTTTCAAGGACGCACAGACTTGAAAAAAGAGGGGCCTATTTTGAGGGGACTTATGCAAATTAGAGACCAAAACTCAAAAACTATTAAAAAAACAAGCAATGATATTATAAAGGGAGCCGTGACGTCCTAAAAGTGTGGTTTGAGTCGGTGCAGCTGTAACTTCCTTTAAATTCTTCAAATGCTTGCCTCTTAGATTATCATAATTAAATGCTAAGATCCAAATGAATGCCACCAAGGGCAAGTGTGTTATTTGTGTGTTTATACATCCTTCTGCACAATCTGAAAGGTTAAGGTTGTCTTGAAAGAAGAGGAGGGAAAAGTCAAGTGAGGGGCCCTTGGGGCGAGCTCCTTTTTACTCTAGAAAGAGATGTGCGTGCACACAAACAGTCTAATAACAATACTCAGGAAGCAACTACAACAGTAAACGCAGATGAATACAAACAAACACCCAACAATATAGTACAATACACTTGTATTATTTTATGAAGTAAAAATAAACACATTTTACATAGTCTGAAGCTCATTTAGGAGGAGAACGTTATTGATGAGCTAAGCTTCCTTTCATTTTACTGATGTTTCTTTTGTGATAGGCCCAATCTGTTAAGTGACCTCAAACTAGGATGCTTTGCTTTTAATTATGAAAAGCGAAATCCTCATATTAAAAGGTTTCATATTCAATCAGAGATCAACAACGGTGATTTACTGAATACTGCACATGTATTCCCTGCATACACACACATGCTACATGGGGGCGGGGATGAACACGTTAAGCTCCACACGAATGCAAAACGCGCAGCCACTTTTCCATGTCACTTTTCTGCCATGCATGATAAGAGAGCTGTAAGTTCCTGAGGCAGTCTTTGCTCCTTTTAAGAGATGTTTGAAGTAGCTGTCTAATTTCAGCTCAATAATTACCTGGGATTACCGGCCAGGTGCTATTAAAGCAATTAGAAGACAACAGCCGTTTAGGAGCATTCGGCTCTTTAGGCTAACAGTGCCCCGTGGCACCCTTACAGCGGGAGGAAAACAGTAAAACTGACACACCAAGACACGTTTAACTCCCAGGAACCATTACTTAACTCATCCTGCACTGCAAAATTAGTTGACTACCTCAAATGACTGATATGACCCGTTACAAAAAACAAAATCTGCTAAAATGACACATTTGCTAAATAAAATATTGCTATACAGAACTTTTTTAAAAAGATAAACTTGTCAGCTTAATTAAATGTTAACTGCTAAACTGTTCAGTTAAACTATTACAGTTCGAATACTACTAATTGATAACGTACTAATATAAACTGAACTGTTCTTTTTAAAGATCAACTTCTGTACTGCTCCGTAAACTTTCAATGAACAAACATTTAATTTTTTCATGTAAACTGCTGAATGTTTTACTGTAAAATACATGGTTCAGAGATAAACTACTGAACACTTTAAAATGTTTCCTAACACTACAAAAACATCTGAATTGTCCTCAGATTATACAAGGACTTACAGACTGGAATAAAACAAAACTATCATCCCATTTTGGGTTCTTTAAAAACATTAATGGCTAAACCAAATTCCAGTCATTCCTGTGCATTCACAACATAACAGTGATTTCAGTAAGATGATGAAGCACTGGAACAAAAAAAAAAAACGGTTCTGATGAAACTGTGTAAAAGTTCTGCCTTGATTCACAAGCTCACAGAGTGCATGTTCTTTCAAAACTACATGTGTCTGCTGAAACAACACTGACAGGGATTTCTGGTGTCACAGAGCGCGTGTACTTATCAAACGCAGCGCTGTCTTGCCCTGAGCAGCGGTCGCGGGGGGAGGGGGTGTGGGGATAGGAGGAGAAAAATAAACGATTGGCAGCGGCGTGTTTCTGCGCTGGAGGACAGGATTACAGCGCCGTTTCTTCCTACAAACAGAACATATTAAAATGAAGCTGCATTCATCGCTATCCAACACACACACGCACACAAAAAGAGAGGGAAAAAAAACTAAACGGCAAAAAAAAAAAAAAAATCATGCAGCATTTCAACATCTGCCAAAAATAAGAAGAGACAGAAAAGATATTCATTATTCATGATGGCAGCGAACGTACACACACACACACACCTGACACATGGTGGAGGACAGGGGCGAGGAGGAAGGAGAAGGTAAAAGGAGATGAGGAGGGGGAAAACTTAATCTGTGTTGAATGAGAGTAAGAAAGATGAAGGGTGAAAAAGACGACGTGAGAAAGAGTTTGGCAGACGAACCAGAAGAGCTCATGTGATCAGAACGGTAGACTTTTGCTCAAACCCGTCGTTCTTTGAACATTCCATTAATATGCTCTTCAAATTACATTTCCCAGTTGTCACACTAAACATTTTAACCTAGACCTCTAAGGCTCAAACTAATTCTGTGAACTGCAACAGAAATGCAAGGAAAAAAGACTTCAATAAACTGATGCAATCACATATACAACACAAAAAAGGTAATAAAACAGCGGAAGCTTCAATCACGCATCCATTTAAAATGCCTGCTTCAACATCTATCTGGTGTTTGTGTGTGTGTGTGTGTGAGAGAGAGAGAGAGAGAGAGAGAGAGAGACACATTCACAATGCCAGCACTCTAAACTCTCTTACACACCCAGAATAGTTTTATGATCTCAGAGAGTTGTCTCCCAGAATTAGCTGCTATTCGCCAAGTGGTGTTCAATTGTTTATTATTGTTTTGCTTCCTCTAATTGCTTCTCAATTATTCAACTGCACCTTGAATCTAATGACTAAATTGTCCCTAAATGTGTCTCTCCGTACCTGGCTTTACTATCGTTTCCAATTACCTTGGATATTGAATTGTGAAAAATTCGTTGAACTGCTTTGAACCAAATCAAAAGCTCAATTATAAAAATGAGAACTGGCACGGAACATGACGCTACGGGAACGCATATTAGAGACATTAAAGTAATATCAAATTACTATTATAATTATACGGTGTCATTTCAAAAGTGCAAACTCTGAAGCCCGCATGGAAATTCGAATCACAAAGCTGCGGCCTCTCCAATGTGAAACGTTTTGAAATGGAAGAGATTGTCATATCTGACAAAGATCAATAAAAGAAGGGATTCAACAAGTCACCAGCACAATACGATCTTTAAAAAGTATATTCATATCTTATGCTTCCTTAGATTGTAAGTGACAAAGAAAGATGTTTTCCCTCTGCTCAAACAGCACCAGTTTCATATGAATTTCATCATTTCCAATGACAAACTTACCAAGTTTTCTTACAGAAACGAGCGAAGTTCATTTGCCTAAGCTTGAGGCTGAGGGGGAGTTTTTTGGGCCTTGTACAAAAACACAAAATATGCGAGCATGACTAAATCACATTTCCGGGGCCTGTTTCCCATGCTAAGCTACACGGCTTTAAAATGTTAAACACAACAGCCCTCGCTAAAACATAAGAAAATTTGGGAGGATACGAGCGAGAGCAAATCTCCCGCACGCGCCCGTGTGCTATACATGTGTAATGTGGTGTAATCTAACGTTAGAGGCGGTGAAAACACCGGTGGAGAGGCATAGCCCAAAACTCTGAACTGTAAATGAGCTTTATCTAGCGAGGCCTGCACACACACAGAAAAAAAGGTATTTAGAAGCAAAAAAGGCGACTGGCACGGGGTTAGCTCTGTGGTAGAGGGAGGCAGTCGATCAAGAAACATATCGATTGACTTAAATCACTGTAACGATGAACATCATCAATATGCGAATGTTTCTGCCAAAGAGCACGCACAGAACAACAACCTTCAAATTGCCGCCACACTAAACAAACCCAATGAAAAAAACGTGATTTACTAAGGCGAATCTAGACATAAAAGATTTTTTTTAGTGTTGTTGACGCAGCGTTGTTAGTTAAAGCAGGGATGAGAGGGTGTGTAGAGCAGGAAAACTAAATCTATACAGCGCTAATCTGCTTTAGACAACACTCCTCTACAAACAAATTACAGGAGGCGAAGTTCAGCGATCTGTTCTGATAAAGCTGTCATTTATCAATGAATCCGCAATGCACACGGAAACTCATTAAGAGCAGAGCAGCAGTAATACTGCGCAAAGGAGGAGGAGGGAGAGAGGGATGAGGGAAGGAAGAGAGGGAAACATCAGGTGTGCTCCGCTCCACTCTACCGTCAGATCGTTGTCCGCGGAGGTACGGTCTCGTTGGCAGATGAGAGCCCTGATAAGCGAAAGCAATTAAAAAGAATATAATTACAAAGTTACCCCTATCTGAACGAGGCCTTGATCAAAACACGCCCACGTCAATACGTCGGCCGGAGTGTGAAGCGGGATCGATGGAGTCAGGAAGGCAGGCTTTTACCGTGGCATGTTTCGCACCATCAAACGGCATCACGCATGAGAGATGAGACGAGACGCACACTTAAGATAATGAAAGACATAAAAAACGTAACCAGCAACAGATCGACAAGCTCTCTACATGAACAACGCCAGGTTTACTTCACATTAAATGCAGTGATTCTCAACCGTGGGTACATGCACACTTGGGGGTACTTGAAAAGGTTTTGAACATATACAATAGAAAAAAAAAATCAATCAATTAAAATAATTGTTAGTGATTGATGCCTTATATTTTTCCTAGTTTTTTTGAAAAAGGAAAGAAAAATTTGTAATGTGGCCAAGTTTATAAATTTGTGTGTATTTACTTTTGTCTTTTTTCTTTACTTTTTTGTTCAAATAGGACTTATAATAGATCACCCAAAAAGTCTGTCATCATTTAGTCATCCTCATGTTGTTCCATACCTTTATAACATTATTTGGTCTATAGAACCAAAAAGAAGATATTTTGAAGAATATTTTGTTTTGTCCATACAGTGGATTTCAACGATAACCAACCTGTTTAGTTGTAGGAATATTGACCCAAAAATGATTTCATAATTTACTCATCCTCAAGTAGGGCTGGGCATCATGGCAAAATGATCTTATCACAATTTTTTTCAGGTAAATCACGATTCACGATTTGATCACGGTTTTTTCATGTTGATTTTACTAGGTGACTGAGAATTACAGACAAACTAATTTCCCCGTTTTTAAAAAATGTACTCTTATAAGGTATAAAAAAATCTAAAAGAAAAAGAATAACAGACCATTTAGTAAAAAAAAGGTTCTGACATTCTGAAATGCCGTATAGAGTGCCGAAGTTATGAGGTCACTTTGTAGGCCAAAATGTGTGAGTTAGCATTTTAGCACTTCCAGTTGAAAAGCCTCGAAATATTTTCACGTTTTGATCTGACATAAAACACACCTGTTATAACCTGCTAGTGGTTTTATAAACTTTATTGTGTCTGCTTGTGTTTTACTTTATACAGGCTTCAAAATGTACACATTTTGGATTAACTTGTAAAGATTATCTTGATAAACAAAACGTGTAAGGGTCAGAACTCTTTTCTTAGAAAGAGAACTCTTTTCTTAGAACTCTTTTCGCGATTTTCCAAAAGTTTATGTGGAAAATGCATAGCTTTTCGATGAAGGGAACCCATGCGCCGCTAACTTCCAAGTTGTCCTACAAAGTGACATCATAACTTCGGCATTCTATTGCCACGGATCGTAACAACAGTGTGAACTTCACTAGTATGCTGTGACTGCTGAATATTTTACATCATCACTGCTGAGTATTTTCTCTTTAAAACCGCAGTGAACCAAAGCCAGTCTCAAAAATGAAGTTTAAAATCCGTCGTAACCAATGCTGTATCAAGTGGGCGGGGCTTTAACATATCATTAACTATTCTTTAAAGCAGGTAAGTCTCAAGAGAAGCTAGGTAAACACGGTATATTTTTCTGTTGGTATGAAAAATCAGGTAGATATAACAGGTTAATTATGTTGTTTATTACGATGTTATGATGAACTATATGCCTTTCTCCACTAATGTTGTTCAAAGCATTTGTAAGGATGCTGATTTTTTGAAGACAGACAGAGCTGAACAAGTGGAACAGGTAGTCCGGGCTGGTGTGATGCAGGGTGGAGGTGGGGCATATTTGCATATTCATAGATCCAAGTATACTAACTGAAGTAAGGGTGATTTTAAATGTCATTTTGGTGATCAAAGATTACTACAGGGGGACTTTAAAACTGCATTATGACACTAAACTAACCTAGACCAACATAAGTTAAACTAAAGAAATAAAAATACAAAAAAATAATAAATGACAAAATGTCAACTTTGGTACCTTTAAGAGGTCCACATTCCATCTTGATTTAAATAAGGGGTATAATATGTGTGTGTGGCAGGGGTATTAGAGGTTGAAAGACAAGGTTGAGTGGGGGCCATTATTGATCAGTGCAGGGAGGTATGTAGAGGACTGTGGGTAAAAGGTTCTCCCAGTTGAAATGGGTTTAAGGCCACACGCCTTCAGGAGAGGAGAAACCATGAGAAGATTAATCTAAAGTTACTCTCTCCATCTCCACCATGTCATTCAAACTGCTCTCGGCCTTAAAACCACCCACCCAACACCACCACCCCCCCACCCCCCACACACACACAAACTCACGCACAAAGACACGATCCTTGTGTACACAAATGAACACACACAAACCAAACGCATACAATCATCAAACGCACGCACACAGACACGATCCTTGTGTACACAAATGAACACACACAAACCAAACGCATACAATCATCAAACACACACACACACACACCTGCCTCGTTCACATCAAACATGCTGAATAAGGCGATTTGGTCAATCTGCGGCCGGCCAACTTCCCCACTCAAACAGGTATTCTTTCTAGAGATTACACTAAAGATTTGTTTTCATTTCTTCACAGCCTTTTTTCTCATTCTCTCCCTCTCGTGCTCCCTCTCTCTTTCTCTGAAGCCAGAAGTGTAATCCCTGGCAGATAAAACTAAGGACTTACAACAGGAAGATTACCGAGAGCTTTGTAGCCTGTGTGTAGCAAGTCAACGTGGGTATTGGAGAGCTCTTCAAGTGCTTAACTCATGAACTGAGCTCACACACATACTCACACACGCAGGAGAGAAGGATAATGATAGTGGTATTACAGTAACAGGCTCAAAACACTCACACACACCTGCCCCGATGCCTCGAAGACCCTCTAAGAAGTGAAATGCTAACTGCCACGCTGTGAACTGCTGCAGATCCGATGATGGGGATGCAGAAGCCGTTTAAGAGGTAAATGAGGTCCATCCAAAACCTTTTGGATGGGGAACAACTTCTACGTTTGCCCAGAATCTGATCAGGACAGGCACATTGAGCCAAAACACACACCTGGACAAAGTTTCCCTGAGGTAAAGTCAGTACACTAATGCTTGTGACATTCTTGGAGCACAGACATCTTTCACAGATGCTTTGAAGAGGATGCTTTCTCTCTCTCTCTCTCTCCTTCTCTGCCCAAATAGCCCTCACTTTATTTATATTTTCATCAAATGGAGTGATTTCACAGATAAAAGCTCTAAGACTTTCTCTCTCTCTCTCTGTCCTGAGGCCTTAAGGTCTTAAAGAGTCTCAGATTCTCAGGTTCAGTCCTGCATCACTCAGCGGTAGAGGGCCAGCTGAGGGAGATTATTCTGGTAGAGTTTCACAGATTATGAGGGCACTATTGGGGTCTTACTGCCCCTCTGTCAGTAGGGGTTTCGTGGCCTCTCCTCAGGTCTCTGAAGGGACGGGCGGTCCATGTGCAGGAGCGGAACCGGGCCTCGAGCTGGGCTTAACCATGCTCCCTCGGACTCGGCCCAGGGTTCAGAGGGGGGGTAACTGGACCATGGTAAAATAGGGAGCTTGAAAAGCAAGCTTAGCAGAAGGTTTTGTAAGTCAAATCTGCCTTTTGGAAAAGTGTAATTTACAGTCATGGAGAAAAAAAGTTTATATATATTATATATATACACATTATAATATATACTTTATATGATATACATTTGTATATACAGTAAACAAACCTGCACTTACTGTATCAGGGCAACATGTACTTACTGTGACTGGGTCACAAGCTTTGAGTATGCACACGAAAAGGACACGTGTGCGAGGGGGATGGGGGTATGGTACGACCGTTTGATTGATGCACTTACTGTCCAATGATTCTAGGTGGTCTTGAAAAGGATTGGCTGTTATTTTGAGTCCTGCCCGTTCCACAGATGATTAAATTGCTTAATTTTCATTTCAGTGCTTCTAACTAAGTGGCTAACTAAGTGGGTTAGGAATAGGATTTTAAGGGATTTTGAAAAATGGTCAAAAAAAAAATCACATACTGCAACTTAAAAAAGAACAACATTATTTTAAAAGTGCTCTTTAATTTCTTATGGTTAAACTTCTCATCCTTGTTCAAAACACTGAAAGGGCTGATGCTACAACAGAGAAAAAAAGACCAGAAGCATTGAAACGGCCATGTGGAGTCAAAACCCACCAGTGTTCACACAAACTAATTAAAAAATGCCACTGCCATCTGCGAACTCAATTAAATAATGTTAATTCACTTTAATTTCAATTTATCTATGTTGCAGTCTGAATCAGACGGTAGAGAGTGGAAAACAAAGAAGTGTAATGAAAGAGTGTAACCTGGCCCTGTCCCTCCCAATGTGGGCTCTCAGGTCATGAACACCATCATTTAATTTGGTCTCATGATTAGTTCTACTAGTTCAGAACCTTTTCATAAACTTTTCATAAAAACAGAGAAAATGGAAGGTTACTGCGCTAAATTCTTCAGTCATGATTTCTTTGAGGTAAAAGACAGATAAAGTAAAACTCAAGTGAAAGTGAACATGACTGCACAAAGTTACTAACATCTTTCTCAAAACTTTGACTTTTTCGTCTTGGTTGTGAGAGAACTGGCCCCTAAAGACGACACCGGCTCACTCCGGAAGGCTTTATGTAAATCTAAAGAGCTTTACAGTGACTGCGTTTGCCGTTTCTTTATATTAAAATACAGACCATAATTTATGAAGCGTGAACTGATGAAAATCCTCAGATCAGTGCGTCCCTGTGTGGAAGACTGCTGTTAAACGCTTTGCTGGAAAAGACAAACGACAAGGGAGATAAAAAAAAGAGGAGGAGAAAAAGATGTACTAGTGAATCAGAACATCCCTTTCTTTTTTCGCAGCCCAAGACATCCTATTCCACTCTTCCTTGATGCGTCCAGATTAATTCTTCAACATATTTCAAAAAAAGCATCCTGAAATGCTAATATATCAAAGTTCTTGAGAGCCAAATAAGTTTATATAGATCAGAGGTCGGCAACCTTTTTGTCACGAAGTACCATTTTTAAGCTCATTTTCATAATCATCTTAATTTTCAGAATGATCTCATTTTTAAGAACATTTTAGTGTCACTACTTTTAATTAAGTTGACTGTGTTGAGCAGCCGAACTTTCGGCTTCATTTTTGACAGTTTGCATGTCGGCTTTCTGAAGAGATGCTCAGTTTCTCTGCGGTGATGCGCGCTCCAGTAGTGCTGTCATATCTGGGTAACAGGAGCCGTTATAACACACTCTCGTACTGTATGGTTAGATTTTACCATCTTAGGAAGAGTAAAATTTACATTTGAGGCTTCAGCAACTATATATATTTTGTCTGGTTTCATCTGGAATGCAAAAAAAGCTGACCCCTAATCTAGAGCTTTCCATCCTTTAAAAATAAAATGTGAAAATTACTAAACTTACTGTTGCTTTTACATGTAAAGAGGCAACTACCAGACAGAAGATGACGGCAAGTAAGCTAGATGAATCTAAATTCAAACAAATACACACTTAAAGGTAAACTGCATTTAGTAGTTTGGTGCTAATTTAAAAAGTTTGAAACATTAATAACAAAAATTGTGTTTTTGAGAAGAAACAGCTAGCTAAAGAACTACTGAATATACCTTATACAAGGCAAAATCATGTTAACAGCAAAAACGGTCTAATTACAAATAAAGCGCTAAACTAACGTCAATCATTTTAAAATGAATTATATTAAATGTATAGTATGTAAAACGAATATTCATTTTGAGATTTGTAAAGCTCAAATATCAGGCTGTGTAAGAGAATGACGGAGAACCGAAAGGGGAGACCTTTAGAAAATATTCAAATCTATACCAGATTGTGTTTACAAGGCCATGATGACATTACCATTCACACACGCCAGATTCTCTCCGTGAACGCATGTGTCTTCAGGGCTGCTCTAATCCACAAACTACTTCCAACATTTTCAACAATTCCATTACTTTGTGTTTTTTCAGAGATTATGGAGGTGTCCTATTCATTCGTTTTTCAACCTGCACCTTCCGCCTCACCTCAGGTCTGCGTGTGTCTGAGGGGATTCCTCCAGCAAACACAAACACACATAGAAGACTCATAAACAAGGCCTTTGGGCTTCCCTGTATCTTTATTCTGAATGTGTGTCTCTAACTAATCCCATTTGACTTTTTTCATGCTAAGGTCATCTCATACACCACACTCAGAGGAAACAACCTCCGCATGCAGTCAAAGAAAGGAATCATAATCCGTACAAAGTGGGTGTGGGATAGAGATCGAGGGAGCACATGATCAGAATAAATAGGGTTCTGCTGGAAATATGACATCTCCGATCAAAAACCCAACACTGAGAATCATTCTGACGGACCAATCCCTCTGGTTTTAGTCAGACGGATCTGATGTGAGCCCAACGGTTTACTCACTAGGCAACTCGGAGCACAAATCCAAAGAACCCATGAGCAAGTTTGGACACCACTTCCTGTTTCTGAGGAGTCGTTCTTATTTTCCTGATGTCTATGTGTGTGTGTGTGTCCTCACAGGCCACTGAATTTGGGTAATTAAATGTTTAAGTTGGGCAGGTCTTCTCAGGCGCGGACACACACAAGTGCTGTGCTGTGATAAACCCCTCGCTATAATTAAATATGGACTACATTATAACGCACACACTCGCAGGCGTAAATAAAAACACTCGGCCTGTGGGGATTTAATCTGGCCATGTATAAGCCCCTCTGCAGCGGCCCGACGCCATCCTTGCTCTCATTCACACTCGGTGGGCTTCCCTTCGCCCCCTGCACCCTACGCCCCACACCCTCAGCCAGAGAGGGACCGCAGAGCCAGTTAATTAGACTCACTAAAGCATTGAGTGAAGAGAATCGTAATGCATATATAACGATCCTACAGAGCAGCTAATACATGCCGGTATTCAAATGCTCAGAGTGAAGCGTGCAGGAAGAGGACAGAAAGCAGATGAGAGGGATGGAGTGAGTGGTCCTGGATATCAAAAAGTAAAATGAATGGGGAAAACAAGAAATGTGGCACTGATGGAAAAAAGTGACCGAAATGAAGACCCTGTAAAGATGACAATAAAAACTAGATTCGCCTTTTCCTGGAGGAAATATCACAATGACACGCCCTACTAAATTTACTTTCCATTAAAACCATGTGATCTGGATGTTTCACAAGTCACAATCACAAGTTGGTGTGCATATATTACAGGGACATCCTCACGGGCGGTTTTCTAACATTTTGATTTTAAAACAAACTTAGACTAACATTCAAATGTCTAGTTTCAGATTTCTTTTTTTTTTTTTGAAAGAAATTAATACTTTTGATCAATTTAATACGTCCGAATAGTGACAGTAAAGACATTTATAATGTTACAAAATTTCTAATAAATGCTGTTCTAATAAATGATTTCTTCTAATAAATAAAATCAATACATGATTATAAACTATAGAGGGTCTTCTTTTTTTGTGTTAATTCTTATGAACATCAAAACCTTGTGTTTTTGTAAAATAAATAAAATAAACAGGGTGCACTTTTAGCTCACTCTGTCTCCACAAAAATCTTTCTGAAACACGAAATAAAACGCGTTTTACTCTTTTATTTTAGAATCTAGTCCTAATGTGGTGAGCAAGATTTACCTTAGGTGAAGATGAAGCCAACTCTCTCCCTATCACAGCTGTGACAGCTGAGGGTGCCAGGGCAGGTGGAGTAGACGTTCCTTCAGGAGCTGAAGATTTTGGTGCCGGGCCTCCAGGGGCCACAGCAGTGTTGGGTCCAGAACTAGGAGCCTGAGGGGCCCGGCGTTTGGTGCTCTTATCTGAGCTGTTGCTGTCTGTGGTGGAGGACCTGGGCTCATAGAACGGGTTTGATCTGAGAGCAGGAAAACAATTTGTTGTATTAGCAAATAAAGCTTAAACAAGCAAATTGGTGATTTATGTGATTTTGTTCACTTAACATGTAATTGTCAAATTAGCAAAATTTGTTCGTTTAAAACATTTTGCTTTTCAGCACCTTTCCACTTGTCTGTCTGTTACGTGTGTGTGTGTGGTTGTCTTCAGGTAAAGGAGGCATTAGAAACCATCATTAGCCAATAAAACGCTCTGCTGACTGCGAGAAAGACCAGGTGCTCCAGAGGTCACGTCTTATGAACTTTGACCTGTGGCCTCGTCAGAGAGCACACTGACAGGCGGACACAGACGTCCACTGGCATCAATACACACTGCTGTGTAAAGGCCCATCACTCACCACAGACATACACACATACATGAACACACACACACCCACAATAAGGAAAAAAGACTGAGCAGGTATTCAGTTGAAAGACAAGGTTAAAGACAAAGTATCCCAAGCTTCCAAGCTTATGGACAAAGACAGAGAGTGAGAGAGCAAGAGAGAATGAGAAAGGAGGTAGGAAAGAGCTGACAGAAATGCAACCAAGTAAAAAAAAAAGAGAAAGACGTGGAAAGTGCAGTCAAAACAACTGGAGGTGAAAGAGAGGACGAGAGACAGAAAGAGAAAGATAGAAAGCAAATTAGAAAGAAGGTATTAGAGAGATTTGACCAATCAGATTTTTTTAAAAAAAATAAAAATGTCTCATGTAAAGTACAACTTCCTTAGGCCAATCCTGTGACCTATCAAAATTGTAAAAATAATGATCAGTTTGCAACAAAATTTCGTAAACTTTTTGTTTAGAAAAATGCAACCTTTTTTCTTGCAGGTGTGAGTAAATTTTGTTAGTGTTCATACTGTGCCTAACAAGTTGCCCAACTGATAAGAACTGCCATTTCTGTTGCATATGAAAAACTTCTAACTGCAAACAATTCGAAACTGCGATTCTTCTTAGAGCTGTGAAGTGCGGACAGTGAATCAGCTCGGACCAATATTAGACCGTACAGTACAAGCTCAGAACAGGTTTATTCTCAGTCGAGGGCCTGTATCAATCATGTGATCATGTTACTACACAGCAGTGAGAGATCACTGAGAAGCTTTTGAATTCGGCGCAGCATTACTAACATTGTTACAAGATCTAGTGAGAAGAATTCAAATTCAGCGAAGAATTCTCTGTTATAAACCATAAATATCAGATCAAACAGCGCTGACGTGGAAGATATAGAAGGCTTTTCTGTCCACAAATCACCAACATTCACTATGGATTTAATGTTGTATCAGTAACTGTAACCATGGTATTGTGGCAGAATATATATATATATATATATATATATATAATTTTTTTTTTACTTTATTCATTTCCGGCTTCGTACAACCTTTTGAAAGTGTAATTAGATGTCTTTTAAATAGGCTTTTTATATATTACTAATGTAAATAAAAGCTCATTTTATCTGTATCTTATCTCAAGCTCAGTGCTTTAACAAGTAAACATGTAACATTATTAGTTACGGCACTTATTAATGCAAAATAATAGTAATTTTGTGATTAAATTACGATTATGATTAAAAATCCCCCCCCCACCCCCCAGCGCTACCAGATCCGGTAGAACCTAGTGGTATCATTGCAACTGGTCTCACATGTTAGTCTGAAACTTTTTAACTATATATTTATGCAGGGATTCAGTCAGATTTTATTTTGAAAGACAATTATTTTATTCAGCAAGGATGCATTCAATTAATTAAAAGTCAGTGTAAAGAATTATAATGTTACAAAAGATTTCCATTTCAGATAAATGCTGTTCTAAAAAGTTATCAGCGTCTTCTCTCATTTTCGCTACATAAAGTCAGGTTTGGAGACGTGTGTCCCTGCTGGAGCACTGTGAGTGAGTGAGTGAGTGAGTGAGTGAGTGAGTGAGTGAGTGAGTGAGTGAGTGAGTGAGAGAGGGATGAGAGAAATGCAGAGATGAACAGACAAGGCCAAAGAATGTGGGGAACAACAGAAGCCTTGTTCCTGCTGAAAGAACTCGCTCACCACTTTCTTCTCTTCCGACAAGTGCTTTCTCCTTTGCTCATACACAACATCATGCACATGCACACATACTACTAATGAACAATAGAAAAGCAAACACAGGACAAGTTGTGCGTGTTCCTAAACCGAAATGTTTTGGCAACTAAATTAACAATCACTTAAAATGTTCTGCTGCAACCAAGAGCCACTCCCATAGTGTATCCCAGAATTCATAGACTTACTCATCTAGCTCCTCCTCCTCTGTCCTGGCTGTGTTGGCGTACAGGTATTTGCTCATGTCCACCGGCCGGACGTTTTTCCTCTTGCTGCTTCTGGGTGGAGATATTTTAGGCTGGGGTTCGGGCTCAGACTCAGCTTCGTCAAACGGGTTCCCGCATTGAGAAGGATCTGGGTCTGCGTCAGTCTCATCAAATGGGTTTGAGGGATAAGTGGTGTCCTGATCACACACAGGCTCCTGATCTTTGATCGTGGGCCAAACATGGGACTCAGGAGATGCTTCTAGAAATACACAGTGCACAACATCCCCACCTGTATTATCTAAATTAAACCCATGATTACAGTACTATAAAATGTATAAACATGAAGAAACACAATAATTGAAAAAATAATTGAATAATCTTAAGATTGAAACAGTAATAACTCGATCGTTTCAAAGCAGCTTTACAGTGATAACAGGAACATTATTCAATGATGCAAACAGAATTAATTTCCGCTGTACAGCAGCTCTTAAAGAAAATACTTTAGTGTCACTATTCAGCTGAAATCAGTTCAGTGTTGATTCAGTTCCGTTGTAAAGATTATCAATTATTAAACGGGTTCATTTCATCTATAAAGCAGACTGTGATGTCATTGACCAGCTCAGTTCTCATCCAAGTGTCAGTCCAGTGAACTCAACACGATTGTTGAAAATGTAAACCAAAAAAAAAAATGCTGTTATAAGAAGCTATTCTAAAAGTTAATTTTTTGATAGCTCAAAAGCCATATTTTTCATATACTAACTGTACATTATTGCATTAGCAATATTCCCAGTCTAATTTCTACAAAGCCCCCACTTG
Source organism: Cyprinella venusta (assembly GCA_038021265.1). Taxonomy (NCBI): domain Eukaryota; kingdom Metazoa; phylum Chordata; class Actinopteri; order Cypriniformes; family Leuciscidae; genus Cyprinella; species Cyprinella venusta. The sequence goes on from CM075875.1 coordinate 13,716,724, forward strand.
CGGAAAGCCCAGAGTACTCTGATTGGCCAGCTGACCCAGTGCATTGTGACTGGCCAAAAAACGTCAAACGTATGCCGAAAATGTAACAGGCCTTACCATAAAAGCTTACGCGCAAAAGCTTCTTTTGAAAGACGACGTCATTCCCATTTTGTCAGGACAATCTGTTGTTTATGAATCAAAACTTGTTAAGTATTTCTTATTATTTGTAGTTGTATTTTCTATTAACAGTTCCAATTATAAGCTTTATGTAGTCGCCTCGATAGCTATACTGTAAATGAAGGAAGCTTTTCCTCCGCTAGACTGCTAACTAACATTAGCAGTGTTTACGTTAGCTTTTTTAAGCTCTTGTTTTTGCAAGTTGGTTCACCACCCTTTAGGGAAAATTATCCATGATTTTGTGACCGATTAATGTTTGTATTACCATAGTTTTCTTACAAATATGATTAAATAGTGGATAACATTGTATCTTATAAGGAAAAAAACAAAACGCACTCCTGTGAAATCCATGCTTAAAAAGTCTGTTTACAACAATCCTCTTGTTTGTTAACATTGTCAGGGTCTGAATCAGGCTTGAAATTGACGGCATTGTTAATATTTACATCTGAGTAGAGCTTGAGGTTATAAAGGGGCATGACATTTTCCAAACATGCGCTAAGAGCTGCCAAGCGCAACACACTAGGCCAGCTATCCAATCACAGCACATTTCATCTTTCAGAAGGACTTCCTTCATCGAAACCGACGCGTTCAACTAGACTGGGGAGAGAGGAGCTGAGAATAATGTAAAATATGCAAAACACTTATTTTTTAACAATCATGGCATGAAAACAATCTTGTACACCTCAAAAACAAAATAAAGACTTTGTAAAAGGCCATAATAGGAGCCCTTTAAAAACCATCATATGATGTTCCCTTTAAAAAATAAAATGCACATGGATTAACTGTTCACATTAAGATCTATAACATGCATTTACGAAATAGGGTGAATTTTCATTTCATGTCAGGTTCAAGACTAACTAGTCCCTTGAGTCATACTGACAACCCACTGACTAGTTGCATTTGAAAATATGTAGTTTTGCACATCCCAAGTATCAAATGCATTTGTATAATTAAAAATGATCTTAATAACGATTTTCCAAAATCCAGCCGCAGTAATCATTCCCTCTTCACTTAATACATCAACACACATCTCAGATTGTTAATGAGTACAACCTGCCCTGTTGATAAGGGGGCAAAGGGGTTACAAAAAGGGTCAAGGGTCACTCCTTACCATCCTCATCCGGGTCACCAAAAGGATTAAGGTCAACCAGGTCATTAGGTTCATTGAAGGGGTTAGAGCTCATGTTGCTCTGGTCTTGGTCCTCCTGATCCAGGAAGTTCAACTTACTGATCAGCTCTAAACAGTCAGCATCCGTCCACAATAACAGAAAAGAAAGCAAAAGAGAAAAGAGAACATCATTAATAAGTCCAAATCAATCCACGAGAAGAACAGATGAAACCTTAAAAAAAAGCAAAACTGACAAAAAATAACCAATGAATAAATGGTTGACATCTGCACTTTGAAGTGAACCGCACTAAAATCCTACAGATCCAAAGAGCCGACGTAAGGTTTCATTCAGAACTATTACTCCCACCATGAGCCAGCTGGCCAAAAAAACAGTCTGTGTGCAGGGTGTGAGACTGAAGTGCTCTCTGAGGTGATAAGAAAGGTGTGACATCTCTGTTCGCTCCACAACCATGTCACCCTGACCCATATTAGGCCATCAGAGCGCTCAACCACATGACCAGTGGTGTCTTTAAAGACCTGTTCCAGGATCATCAACTCCATGGTCACGGAAACAAAGGTGGGTAGCTGGGTTCACTACAAACTGCAGAAAGTGGAACGAGGGCACAAGATCACGAATGAAGAATGCTAAATAAGGAGAAAAAAATAGAACACGTGGGGCAAAAAATATCAATGAACTTAACAGACGCTCACACACAGTACAGGCAAAGAGAGGCGAGAAGGAGAAAGACAGAGATAGAGTATAAATAAAAGAATGAAGGAAGGTGAAAGCTGAAAGACCTTCAGAAGAGGAGGCAGGCTTATTTGCTTGCTTTAGGCAGTCATCTGGATCTCCATCTATAGAGCTGAGAGCATTCAGCTGCCTCACAATCTCTGAAAACAGCACAACATACACTCAAATCTGTATAATGCAATCAGAAGTATGCAATACATACGCACTCGTGTGTGTGGGTCTCTCTGAACAGAGACTGAACTTTGTCTTCGCTCTAACAAACTGGTAAAAAACGATCGGAGAGCATCGCTATGGCAACAAAGAGATTCCTAAACGCATACAATGAATAAACAACTCAAGCATTTCCATAGGAGCTCCATACATACACTTATAAAGGGATGAAAGCACATGGGCTTAATGTTAAGACTCCACAATATGGGGAGTGATGGGGGGGCTGGATAATATCAATCTCTTAAACACACATAGAAACACACACACGCACACGTAAAACAAACATACACAAGGGACATGTGATGGACCTTATACACATCATAAACAAGCAGTGCAATGTGTATAAAAGTTGCTAAAAATAAACTGACCACAACAGAGAAAAAGTAAACATAGGCAATAAGTCTCCATATGTACAGGCAAATACACACGTGTGCACATACATACAGAAACTAAACCACAAAAGAAAAAGGATAACTCTAGCTTAAATGAAACAGTTGAACTGAGACTGAAGAAATGAAGAGTGAAGAAAGGCACGCTGAAATTTACAGGGGACTTTAAATCCACACACATCTATTCTAATTCTTCAAATGCTACCTAGAAATAAAGATACGCTTTATACAAATGAACCATACAGCCCTAAGTAACCACATCTCTAGAAAATAAATATGAATAGATTAAAAAAAAGGAACAAAAACAATGGAATAGAATAAGCAAAACAAAGAGAACACAATAGAAAAGACTATAGTTGACATAAAATAATAGAAAATATAATATAAATAATAATAATGAATCAGGAAAAAATGTGCAAGAATTAAACAAAATTAAATATAAATACAATAGGACAAATAAAGGAAAAGAAAAATAATATAATAAAATCAATTAAAAATTAAATAAAAAATAATGGAAGAAACAATAAAACAGAACAGAATCCAAAAAAAACTCCTGAAAAACTTACATTTCGCTGCATTTGTACTGCAGTGAACCACTGTGCAAACAATTAACTGGAACAGAGTAAACAAAGGAACAGAAAACAACTGGAAACACAAAAGCTCTTTGGTGGTGTTGTGTTTGTACAGAAATATCGAATCCACCGGTAAAGGGTCTTCATATGAAATCAAGCAAGTCTCACCTGTGATCTTGGCGGCCTTCTCCTCCTGGTTCACTCTGTTCTCCTCATCTTCCTCATTCTCTTCCTCAAAATCATCCAGATTGCCAATATCGGCCTGCTTCATGCTCATCAGACTGGCCAGACTCTGCATATCTTCATCACTACACGGAGAAAGAGAAAGAGACAAAAGCACAATATAAATCTGAAAAGAGGCACTTCACACGCTACTCAGACAATCGGAGGACTTGTTCATTTGGAGAATTGTTCATTTGGTTTTTTGATAACACACTCTCCATACAAACTAACCCCAAAAATGTGAATATGGCCATTCATTCACTGTGCTTTTGTGTAAAAAGCATTTTGATACACTGAAGGAGATGGATGGAAGGAGAGAAGAAAGCCAGGTTGACAGAGAGAGAGCGAGCGAGAGATGATTGTGTAAAGGGAATGCCCTTCATGGTCCTGCTCATAAGAGGCATTGCAATACGGACATGCATTCCAGCCAGGGCATTCACAAGCACGGCGAGATAACGCTCCAGGATTAACTCCCTCTCTTCCTTCCAATGTCCCCGTTTTCTCCTTCTCTCTATCTATCTCACATTTCTTTATGAATGTGGACCAGTCATTCTTTGGCAGGCATGGAGCTTATTTGAACTTATGTAATGGGGTTTATTTGTGCTGTTGACATGATTCCCATGGGTTAAGAGCGGTTACACTTCCGCCACATAACCTCTGTCACACACACACGCCACAAAAGCCACACAAACACACACATATCTCATATAACGCAAGGGTGAAATCACATACACCCATACACGCTTCTTGCCTTCTTTATTTAGAGGAAGGCAGAGATCAGACGCAAAAAAAGGGAGGGAAACAGGGATATTGCGAGACGAGTGAAGGAAAGATATTTACACTCTCAAGGCCAGTGGCTGGAAATATTCCATCCGACTTCTGTTTACTGTGACACATGTCAAAGAGCAACAGCTCACGTCTGGGACAAAGCTCTCCAACAGGATTTGATTTTGCATCTTTTGACATTTTCTGAGCAACAGTACCCAGGGTACAAAATTTGGAAAAAGTATTCAAATAAAAATAATTCAAATGATTAATTCATAGTAATATAAATTTGATATACCACAAATACCAACAATGAATTGTACTTATACAACAATGAAAGGCAAATTAGAAGTTATATATCTTGGGTATTAACTCTTTCCCCGCCTTTTTTTTTTAATTTAGTTTCAAGCCAGCCCCAGCATTTCTGATCATTTTCACAAAACTTTCATGGCCCCAAGAATATTTTGAAGAATATTTTGGCACACTGAAGAAGGCACGTGCCGAAATGCACCTGTACGAATAGAATTAAAAAATAATTAAAAAATAAACATAATGCATAGTACGGCCTCTCTCCTATTTTCATCTTTCCCCAAACGGACGGTTTAAAATGAAGCTCACTTTCTCTTTCTTATTTTTTCAAGGCTTTGGCAATTGTATATAGTTTAAAGGTGATGTTTATTTTTTGTGTGTGTGCATGAATACACATATACTATTTGGCATATAAAGAAGTAAAGTGTCCATTTTGTGTTAAAACAAAGTTGATCACAAAAGAAATAAAATGAGAATTCAGTCAATGACATGGAAAGTGTTCAGTTGCAGTCACATTAGTGAAATATTTCAAAACTTTGAAGGTAAAAATGTCTGACTTTGTGTTGTAAATATGTAGCACAGCTCAGAAGTCACTTTCCAAGCAGCTTTCTGTGGCGAATCCACATGACCAACTTGAACCAGTTGCGAAATCTGCATGGGCAAATCATTTGCCCTCACAGGAAAATCCCGATCTTGTGGATTCCAATGTAAATTTGCTGAACAATGATACATGTGACCGTACCTTTAGTCCATCGACTGCACACTTCTAAATCTCAGGGTATTCAGACATATAACTTTGATGTTTTGCTTTTTGTAGAATATCTAGCAGGAAAGAACTGAATATCATAAAAACTTGAAGATCACGATTTTCTTATTTTACTTTGAAATCTTGGTGGTTTATGCAAGGATTATTCCACAAGTAAATTAAGTTCTTCCCTTAAAGCTGAAATTTTTCCTCTTTGTTGTCATCTCTGTTCGAAATCTGCAATTGCAGTCATTCGCAGAATTATCAACTTTACGTGAGTTGCCCAATTTGCCCAACCCAGTGTTTGAGGAGACTGTGAAGCTGTCAGTCACTGAGTCGGTGTGGATACTGGTATCCACAATCACAGATTATTCTTTTTGGAAGTATGACCAACATAATAATTTTCACTGAAAATGTCATCTGAACAAGTAACATCCACACTTCTGGTTCTGACATTGATGTAAAATGCGCTGATTAAATCTAACAATCGCTTATAAGTTATCATATCACGCAAAACTGTGCAACTTTGCTCTCAAATTGTTAATGTTAACAACGTCAGCATTGTGTGACTACATGTAATGTCCTTCCGATATATATCCTTGTTTTCGCATGGGTCCAGTTGCAGTCTCTTTTTTTTTCTGTAGCCACTCCAAAGTCCGAACAAGTCTTTTGCATTTTTCAGCGGGTGAATCTATTGTCACTGTTGATTGTCGTTTGAACCTTTCTGGCTCCGCCAAATTGATAAGTTTAATTATTATCAAGTGCTGTGAGAAAAAACTATAAATCTCCACCTCCTTTATGTGTACAGATGTGACGTAATGATGCAAAGACATGCTCGAATCTCCCGCGGAAATCCACCAGTACCACTGGAATTAAAAACATTATTACAAGCTTACTGCTAAAGAGTGCAGCTTTAAATAAATACTTTCTGCATCCTAGATAAACGTCTGGGGGCATATTACAGAAACTTTCTATCTTCAGTCTTAAGTTAAGACAAGTCATTTAGGATTTTTCACAAATTTGTATTACAGATGCAAATCTTATGTTGATTTAGGATTCTTATCCTATCTTTAAAAATCTCATCTCATCTCATCTAGTTAGGCAATTATCTTAAACTTAAAAGGAAAAAAATCTTAAACCCCTCCATCGAGTTCGGTAATCAACTCTCAGGTCTGTTACCAGGCAGCCAACTACACGCAAAAAGCTGCGGTGAAGTAAAACGGAAAACCTATAATAGAAAGAGATAATAGAAAAGATAATAGAAATAACTGAGATTAAAACAGAAAAACAAAATAAGTGGAGCTTTTCATTAAGTAAAGTTATGATAAACTTGGTAGAAAAGGAATTATGTAATTATTTGTTATTGTTTTGTGTTTGTGTCAAGAGCAGCACATCATTTGGGTGTTCACAAACCCTTTCCACCATCACACATCGCTGTTCTTCCTCTTGTATCATTAAAAAATGTGATGTCATTCTCAGACAGGGCTATACAGTATGTGATTTTATTTTTATGTTGAAGTTAGGACACCAGTGGGGTTGTCCTAAAGTTAAGACCGTTTTTAGGATTTTTTGTGGAGTTAGGATGCTTCTGCAATACTAGAATAATACAAGATTATGATTATGAAATGCAATTTTGTAATAGCTTTTGTCCTAATTGAGGTAACTCCTAACAGAAATTGCCATGGTTACCATACAGATAAGATGGGATTCTAATAAGGATCTTTCTGTAATGCGCCCCCTGGCCTCTAAGGCTTCTAAGTCCCACCCAGGCCAGATTATTTCCAGAGAGCGAGAGAGGACCTCACAGGAGTGCTTATGAAGACGGGATGAAATCACGGGAGAGAACAAGGGCTGGAGAGGTGGATGAGAGGGGGAGAGATCCAGGAAAAGGAATGTTGGGAATGTGAGAAAAGGAATGAGAGCGTAATTTGAAGTGGCAGCATTCCTTCAGGGTGGGTGTAGTCAGCTGGTTTTGGAGGTGTAGTGAGCTGCTCTTACGTGGCTTTGCCCTCTCGCAGGAAGATGCAGGACAGGGAGAATTGTAGCGTTGCTGAAACCACTTTCTTGGACAGCGGCTTGAACTTGAGCTTGACGTCTGTCTGCGTGGGCATGGCACTGGCGTACTGCTTCATGTTAATGCAGCTGGTGGCCAGCGCTTTCCGACGACCCGACGGAGATTCCTAAAATAACATACAAAAAAGAGAGAATACGAATTAAAATATTGTTTAAAAATACAAATTTTACTTTAAATTAATTGCTACAATACTACATTGGGACAAATTAATATGATTGACATCAATATGTTTTTAACAGTTTCAAATGCTATGAAATGCATATGACAAAATAGCCCTATGGTGCTTTGAAAATATATATTTTTAAAACAATCAAAAAGAATGAATGGAAGTTGCTAATCTTCACACTTACAGGTAAAATCACCGCCTGTTTTAACATGTTCAAAGCTCACACACACACACACACACAGGAAACCAGCACTCCTGGAACATGTGCATACAAGTTTAAGCAGACAGTCTCAATATACTATTAACTAAACAGAAAGCTAAAGCTTCAAGCAAATAGAATGACACTGAATTCTCAACAGATAAAGTTTCATTTTGCAAGGCAAACTTTAAATTATTTTTTTTTTTAAACCAAGAAAAGGTCATATCAGAATTCATTTGCCAAAATAATTTAAATAACCAAACTCAGTAATAGTTTATCACGTCTGACACCAATAGAGTGAACTGGTCCTGTCATAATGGTCAATGGCGCCCCCTGTAGGTCAGAGGGTGGCAATATTTTAAGGAGACTATAAAGGAAACTCGAAAGGGCCCTGATTCTGCGCTCCTATTCATTTGCTTTATTTTTATCTATTTTCTTTTGTCTTGTATGAATAGTGGAGTCAGGAAAACATAAATTCTGATATCTTATTAAAAATGATAGAAGAAAAGGGTTGAACACCAGCCATTTGCCAAAATGACTTGAGGGCGACAACATCTAATAAAACAGAACAAAACAAAACACTAGCCCACCTGCACCCTTTCCATTTGCCAGATAGGCCGGAAACACAGTTGGAGACGTTCCCTGACCTGCCTTTTCTTATTGAACAAAGCCAAAAAAATATCTTCACATTCAGTCTATGTTCTTAGGGCATTTTCACAGCTTGCTGACTAAGTATCAGCAATTTGCTGCTGGATGAAAGTACTATCAAACATGTTTCAACACCATCACCATTGTGTATTACTAACTGACAAAAAAAATATGATTGATATTGGATATACATCTAAATTGAAATATATTTGCTCTAATATGGCTTTATTGTTATTTTTTTAAATCAGAGGAACATTTCAACCAAACAGCCAGCATATTTAACATGAAGTAAAATACAGCCAAAGTTCGTAGTTAAAGATAATCGGTTAATTCCAAATTGTTTTATAATAAGTGAGCATAATTATTTTATATAACAATAACATTTTTCATACAGAGCATTGTAAATTATGTAAAGTACATTCTGTTCTTTAGAATTAGAGTCATGAACTGGTTACTAAATCAACTGACTAAAATGAACACTGGAAATGACTCAAACTAGTCAAGCGCCTTTCTTGTACGTCTCTTGCTTTAAGCCATTATTTGGCCTTCTGTTCAGCAAGTATCTTTCCTTTTCAGCTTTCTCTATGGGTGAGATTCATATACTGTAGGCCTATTGTTCAGTCTTTTATGCTCTCTTCACTTTTATCTCATCAGGCCTGTTGCGCAAAGTAATCCAAAACAAAATGAGCAGAGTGAAACACTCACGGCAGGCCTCTCAGAGAGCCTGTATTCATACACCCGACAGTGTGCATATGTGGAGCGACTACGTATAGATCTTCAGATAGAATCTCACTCGCAGGCACAAGTGTGTGTGTGTGTGTGTGTGTGTGTGTGTGTGTTTGCATGTATCAGTGGTCCTGAAGGTAAAGAGGAGCCCTTATCAGAGCAGAGATGCAGAGAGCTGAAGAGTGACTATATTCCGTCTCAGATATGCCTCGATACAGCTCCGCACACACACACACAGAAAAATCAGCCGACTCACAAGGGCAGCGCACACTAACCCTTCTTCCTTCTTCCAGTTTGCTGAAGGTGATTAATCTGACCGAACGACGCCACTGGAGGTGCCGAAGAAGAACACCCCACGTGCCGGCGGCTGAAACACAGACAGAGACGTAAAGCGCTCGAGCGCTGACCCGATCAAAACAACAGTGCCGCCTGCCAATCTCGCACCCAGACAAATTACCCACAATCCCCCACTCGAGCTGGGACGGGAGACGGTCCTCTGTGACTCCTTCAGTAAATGAAAACGATAAAAGGGAGAAAAAGCCTGCGTCTAAGATTCAAAACCGCTCGCCGACGAAGCCACTTGACATTTGTGTTGACATTTGAGCCCCTGTTGAATCGGTCGGAAATACAGCATGTCATCCCTGAAGAATCCAGCGCTCCAAAGCGTGTCTTATCGCTGAGATTATGCACTGGTATTATACCGAGCTAATAGTGCATGTAGGTCCTTTATGAATGAATTTCAAAATGCATCAAACACTTAAGAAGGATTTAGTCCTTCTCCGAAAAAATACTTAAGAATATGCAAATACGCGGGGAAGAATTAGGTTTAACAGATTTGACGAGCGCAAACAATGATGGTGTTCTTTTCCCTGGCTGCCAGTGTCAATCAGAACCCCAGATTACCGTCCAGGGTTATGACAATGTGTAAAATGAAAAGAGACAATAAGACACTTTTAATTTATCACAGGGATATGACTATCAATACGCAGCTATTGTACCCACAAAATTGCTAAATACCTGGCGGAGAGGGGACATGAAGGTGCCAGGATGGCTCACTGCTGCCCCCTGCTGCTCCCTTAAGGGCATATCACCCTTCATTCACACACACACACACACACACACTGAGAGAATACAGTCAAACATAAGATATGAAAATGCATTAAACGTAAGCTGAAACTTCATTGGTAACGTTAATATTTGGTCATTTTGAGACTATCAACATAAGTCAACAGCCTTGTCAATGGATAATATACATTTCTGTTTTTAGTAGATTTTAACTAAATATTATAAAATGCTAAATATGTTCATTTATATTAAAGTTGTATTTAAATCCCGCATATTATCTTTAAACCACTGTCGCCATTTAATCCCAAAACAGAGACGTTCTTAACAAAGAGTCGGAAAGCATAGTGCGGGTTACATTAATAGCATTGTGCTGCTGATTATATAAATAGGAAGTTAAAGAAAATATACAAAACACGCTGTTTTTAGTAATTGAAACAAAACTGAAATAAAGTAAAATATAGCTGCAAGCAGCCATTACCGGGGCCAAGCGCAAGAAGCGGCAACATATGCCAAAATGGCAAGGAGTGGCAGACCAACTGCAGCAAGGAGCAATTAAGGGCATTTTGAGAGAACTTTGGGCAAATGGCTAAGAAAATCACATAAACATTAACTTATAAGATGATTTAATGGGTTATCACTTTCGAACAATAGGTACCGCAGTTACGAAATAGATGTGATGTGGTCAGAGTGAGGTGACAATGACACATGCAAAGTTTGGTGTCAAAATGTGAAGGCATTGCAGAGATAAAGCCTAAATAGTATTTTGGCAGCATGCCTAAATTTTGATGCTGTGGTATACGAAAACGGTTTTGTCTATCATCATGCAATTCATAACTTTTAGTCGGCACGGTCTGGAGATGATACGATTCAATTTTCGTGAAAATCGGACAAACGGTCTAGGAGGAGTTCGAAAAAGAAGGTTTTTCAAAGAAATAAAGACGGCGGACAGGAAGTTTGGCTGATTATGGCAAACCTGATATCTATGTTTTCGGCATAACCCAAGGAATCTATTAAGATCAGTTTCATTGCAATAGGCAAAATTGTTCGAAAGTTATTAGCGTTCTCAGAAATTAATTATAACTTTTGACCAACAGGTGGCGCTGTCTCAAAATCTTTTCAGTACCTTCAGGGCATGCTGATTATGGCACACACTTAGTTTCGTAATGTTAGACCAAAGCATTTGTTTAGTATAGCATTGTATTTCACAAAATTGTATTGAAGTCAATGGGAATTTCACGTTTTGTTCTATTATAGCGCCACCAAGAGGCTCAGTCTTACAATTTTTTTTATGTGTCCTCAGAGTGACCCCATACATATGTGTGTCAATTTTGGTGCAAATATCTCAATTCGCTTCCGAGTTATAAACATTTATTTGAAGAAACACGTAAAAAATGACTGACACATGACTTTGTTTGAATTTTACTACCCCTTACTATCAATATTTTCGCATTTGGGCATCAGCATATAGTTAACAAGCTATGATTCCGTGTTTCTGGCGGTGGTTTCGTCTCGATCGGAACAGCGGTTTCGAAGATATCGCCAAGTGTTTTTTTCGCGCTAAATCGCTACGCTACACCAACCGTAAGACGAAACCCAACATATTTGGTATCGTTGGACTTGGCAACGATTCAGGACCTCAAAAAGATGACTCCCGTGAAAATAAGTGTATCACACCCAAAGTTATAAGCGTTTAAAAAAAAAAGTTCACCACTAGGTGGCGCTGTTTCGAAACTTCTCAGGCTCCTTTAGGGCATCGTACTGATGAACCATACCGAGTTTCGTAACAATTCATTCATGCGTTCAAAAAATACAGCATTTTAGCACATAATTCAAAATGGCCGACAGCCAAAATGGTCGATCTGGGAAAATTGGATATCAGTCGACTCGGCATGACGCCCTGAATCTAACGAGACCAAGTTTATGATTTTTGGACAAACCGTTCAGAAGTTACGAGCAAAAATAGCCATTTTTCATATCTCCGGACCACTAGGTGGCGCTGCGCCGAAACGCTGCATGTAGTCTCAGGTCATGCTTGTGACAACACGTACCAAGTTTGGTCTGAATACGATGAAGCGTTGCGGAGATACAGCCTTACGTCTGTTTTCGCAAGCGCTACGTAAAATTAGTTTGTGCGTTTATCAAAAACGGCTAATCGAATCAACTTGAATTCCATAACTTTTTGTCAGCACTGCCTGGAGATGATCCGTTGCGATTTTGGTGAAAATCGGACAAACGGCCTAGGACGAGTTCGCAAAAGTAGGTTTTTTGGACAATTCAAAATGGCGGCCATTTTTTATGACGCAAAATGACGTCATAGGGTGCGATCAAATCGGCATCAGCTCAGGAACAAGAGGAAAAAAGAATTTCGTTGATAGGCCTTACGGTTCAAACGTTATTAGCATAATAAAAGTGAAACTTTGGACAGTTGGTGGCGCTAGAGGGAATGAGTTAGAGACACCAAAATTGGTGTATTTAATGGTGGGACTGTCCTCTATCAGAATGTCAAACCAAAACAACTTTCCCGCAAAGCGGTCTATGGGCTGCCATAGACGCCCAGTCGGAAGAAGAATAATAATAATAATAAGAACCGGAACAGATACAATAGGTGCCTCCGCACCTTCGGTGCTTGGCCCCTAATAAATGTTGCCTTGGCTGCTAAGTGAAATAATTGTAAGTACTAAAAACTAAAAAAAACAGAAGAAAATCTAAATCTAAAAAAAATATGAAAATATAAAAATAAAAGCAACTATAAATTATTGATAAATAATATATTAGCATATATGTGCAATTAAATGTGTGTGCAATTAAATGTCTACATTGAAACTCGAAACACACATTCAAAATAGCAAGCATAGAGCAAGCATATACAGAATAAAATGGTGTGTATGTGTAATAAAGAAAATGTTCAACCCCAATAACTAACAAGATATTCAGCAGTAATAACCGATTAGAGACATTACTCTGAATGACGTCCATGGTGCCGAGACATGTTTGGATTGTCCACAGGCTTTCGCTCACAATGTATCATGGACATGTTTGCCTTTGTCCTGTGCTTAAATGTGTTTTGTTAACACAATGATAATCCAACGGCATAAGGACGGCAGACATGATACTTCAATTGACACAAATATTACTCAATAATTCCCATCTGCACGCGGTGTGTGTGTGTTTCTGTTAGAGAAGAACACCACCAGACACCTGCAGGCTATCACACCTAAAGTGAACCTCAAACTTCCTTTGACTGACATTTCCAGGAAGCGTGAGGAAGAAAGGGGTGCGACCGGGAGCTTCATTCACTTTAGGGTGTGTGTGTATGTGTGTGGTGTGTTTAGGCGGGTGGCAGTCCCAGCTGTCCCAGTATTGATCCACAGCTGGTGCTAATATGGGGGGTGGGGGTCAGGGCTGTGGGGTTTCCTTCCCAACACACACACAAATATACTAAAGTAGAATTCTATGTTATGATTATATTAGTACTTGTACTTTTGGACTGATTCATTCTGAAGAACTGGCTCATTGAAGCAGTTCTTGGCTCCCAACCCGAGATGATCCCAGAGGGGATCAGAAAACGTAGCTCTATAAAAAAGAAGCATCAACATTGAGGGTGTTTGTCAAAGAAATGGGCCACAATAGGCTTTTCCATCAATAAGTGCCAGTTGCGTGTTTCTGCATGAATGCAGAGCTGAATCTAAATATATAAAAGAACAGACAAAGAGTAAAAAAAAGGGAGAGAACGGATGACACATTTTCAGTTGGCATCACCCAGGGCCTATTTCTGTCTGTCATCACTCATCTGTTGTGATTCAAATGTGATTTCCCCAAACTGTCATTGAGCGGCGCTCACACACACACACACACACACACACACACACACATACGCAAACACACAGATTAGGGGAAGTGTCATTATTTGTGGGAATTGTCTATTGAGGGTAGGGCCGGTGGCTGGGGGATTGCCATTGTTCCAGCTGAACATAAAAGACGAGCAAAGCCAACAGACCAAGACTTATGGAAATCAAAAATAATACCAGCCACCAAAATAATAAAAGAGACCAAAACAATAACAGCCTATTATAAAAGAGAGGAAGAGAAGATGCCAGCTTAATACCTTCAGAGAGAGACAGACAGAGAGAGAGATGACAAAAAGCTGTGTTCAAATACTGGAGATGTTGTTTCCACAGCGTACCCACGCTGGGACGTCGCCTGGTGCCTATGAGCACACACACAAAAAAAATAACAATAGACAACAGAAAATAAATATCTCTCCACAACCCACCAAACCCATGACCTACAGTCTCTTTCAGGCTCTCCGTTGAAGGACAAGCATCCGCTGCCAAAATGACTCTTAACACAGACATCACATACAACAGGCCTGTGAAAGAACATTTATTTTAAGAGGTTCAAAAGAGTGAACATGTTAAACCAGCTCTCTCAAATCTCAGATGGTCAGGCACTCGGCACAAGTTAAAAAAATATTAAAATAAAAAATTATTTCTGCTTTATTGGCATGATACATTTGTATTTGCAAAGCAAATCGAGTAAATAGGCAATGCAAATAAAGCACAAGTAAAATAAAAAAAAATAAATAAAACGTACATTAAAAAAAAGTGTGTACCAAAACTAAGAATGACACTTTTCTTTCTTCATTTCTGGCTCTATTCATCCCTCTTTCATCCTGTTAGTTATCAAACATGGGCCAAAGACAATGCTACTCCGTAAACCCCAACACTGCAGCATTCCAGCACACACACACAATGTACCAAAGAGAGGTAAAAACACACACACACACACACACACACACACACAACAGAGACAGATTTACTGGATTAACACCCAACATCCCATTTTAAAGGTGCCACCTCATCAGTTTCCACCTCAAATGACCATGACCACACACACACACAACTGTAATTATATCGACAGCACTAACCTAAATGAATGCTCAGCGAGTCCATCACAGCTGGAGAAATGCTGAGTGTGTGTCAGTCATAATCAGTAATTCAATGTAAAGAACTTGTAGACCTTAGTCCATAAATGAGCCCACAGTTGGCTAAATCTATTTTAGATCAGATAAGGCATTTAACTGCCATAAAATTGACACAACAACACTAAAGCCAGCGACAGTTAAAGTGTTACGGCGGGTTAATCATGACCACCTGAGTTAGCTAGACTTAGGTTTTGTTCAACATACAATATTCAGAAGCGATTAATGATCGGTCTGCGAGCGCTCAGGGTCTGACGGCATCTGTAGATCAGAGGATGCTGTAAGAGCTTCTGTCATGCGGTCATAAAGCAGGTTCTATGGCAGTGTCATCCCGCAGGCTTTAAGGGTTGTATCTGTGTTGGCTCTTGAGTTTTAAGCCGTTTAAGACTGACATAATAGGTATAATCCATCACACAGAGTCTATGGTTTAAAAAGAGTTTAAGCGACAGAAGATACTTTGTGCCTTCAACTGTCTGAATCAAATTGTGCTCAAACAGACAGTTAATTAAACAGATGTCATCCCACTTTTTTTTACATATACACGTACACATGTAAATCCTTTTAAAACCATGTAAAATGTATGTACATGACCAACTAATTGCATTCTTTCTGAATAAAAGTATTAATTTCTTTTTAAAAATCAGTAGTCACCAAAAGAATTATTAGGAACACCTGTTCAATTTCTCATGAATGCAATTATCTAATCAACCAATCACATGGCAGTTGCTTCATTGCATTTAGGGGTGTGGTCCTGGTCAAGTCAATCTCCTGAACTCCAAACTGAATGTCAGAATGGGGAAAAAAAAAAGTGATTTAAGCAATTTTGAGCTTGGTATGTTTGTCGGTACCAGATGGGCCGGTCTCAATTTTCACAATTTGCTCAGACTGGGATTTTCACGCACAAGGCACAACCATTTCTAGGGTTTACAAAGAATGGTGTGAAAATGGAAAAACATCCCGTATGTGGCAGTCCTGTCGGCGAAAATGCCTTGTTGATGCTAGAGGTCAGAGGAGAATGGGCCAATTGATTCAAGCTGACAGAAGAGCAACTTTGAAATAACCACTCGTTACAACCGAGGTATGCAGCAAAGCATTTGTGAAGCCACGACACACACAACCTTGAGGCGGACGGGCTACAACAGCAGAAGACCCCATCGGGTACCACTCATCTCCACTACAAATAGGAAAAAGAGGCTACAATTTGCAAGAGCTCACCAAAATTGGACAGTTGAAGACTGAAAAAATGTTGCCTGGTCTGATGAGTCTCGGTTTCTGTTGAGACATTCAGATGGTAGAGTCAGAATTTGGCGTAAACAGAATGAGAACATGGATCTATTATGCCTTGTTACCACTGAGCAGGCTTGTGGTGGTGGTGTAATGGTGTGGGGGATGTTTTCTTGGCACACTTTAGGCCCTTAGTGCCAATTGGGCATCGTTAAAATGCAACGGCCCACCTGAGCATTGTTTCTGACCATATTCATCCCTTTATAGCCACCATGTACCCATCCTCTGATGGCTACTTCTTGAAGAATAATGCACCATGTCACAAAGCTTGAATCATTTCAAATTGGTTTCTTGAACATGACAATGAGTTCACTGTACTAAAATGGCCCCCACAGTCACCAGATCTCAACCCAATAGAGCATCTTTGGGATGTGGTGGAACGGGAGCTTCGTGCTCTTGATGTGCATCCCACAAATCTCCATCGACTGCAAAATGCTATCCTATCAATATGGGCCAACATTTTTAAAGAATGCTTTCAGCACCTTGTTGAATCAATGCCACATAGAATTAAGCCAGTTCTGAAGGCAAAAGGGGGTCAAACACGGTGTTAGTATGGTATTCCTAATAATCCTTAAGGTGAGTCTATTAGTATATATGCAAATCCTAAAAAGATCCACTAATGTGACGCTTGCATATATTTGTATTATTCTATGCTATTTCAGAATACATTACATACACAGCCATATTCATATGAAAGATTTCAGGTTCTCTCCCTTTCCATTTTTCTTTTTCTAACCCCATTTTTCCATTTTCAGAAGTCAATAAAAGACATTGGACGAGCACTGCGTGTTTGTATTTCCTGTAAGTGTTTCTCAAGGCAAACGACGGCATGATTGTTCCATGGCTCTAATTCGCTTTATCGTGTTTGTCGTCCGTATTTCAGGAACCAAAACTAGCAAAGCAAAACAAAAACAGACAGATGAGTTAATGCTTGCTAAAGACAAATAAAAACAAAGGGATTAGAACAGTGTGTGTGCACATGTCCTGTTAACGCTTTAAAAACTATTTTCAATTGAATCGACCGAAACATTCAAGAGCTAGGAGTCAAACGCAGATGTTTAAAACACTCCAGTGCTTTATCCCAACAAGAGCAGATTATATTTGAGAAAATATGGATGTTTCTAAGAGAAAGAGATCTAGATTGTTAGACCACCTTAATGTCATGTAACATAGGTAATGGTTCTTTAAGTGCGGTTGGAGACAGCAATCAGGAGGAAGAGAGAGAGGGAACACCTGGGTCAAGCTATTGGATAAATATTTGGCTTTCAGAGATATTTTTCAGAGCCACAAAGATCTGTCTCCATCAGCAGGCACCATCTTAAGAAGAAACAGAAAAATAAATACGGCAGAGATGCGGGGAAAGAGATAGAGAGGGAGGGACAGGCATAGAATGGAGAGAGATAAAAAGAAAAATGAAGGCAGGCAGGTGAGGAAAGATGGACAACAGACTTAAAAAAAGAGAAAAAGAAAAACAGAAGACAAAAAAATGAAGGACCAGTGACACATACAAAGACAAACGAATGTGAGTGAAAGTGTGTGTGTGCTCATCTGATGTTACAGCTCTAAGCCCAAATAATAACAAAGCAGTACAGAAATGCAGCAGACATAACACACACACACACACAGTCCTGAAAGAGTCTGTGTGCAGCAGTGTGACCTCAGAGCTGAGAAACAGATTAACACACACGTGTGCATGTTTATTCCTGCTTCCATCTCACAGTAGAGGGGCAAAACAAAGAGTGTTTCTGTTTTGGATATCTTTGCTTGTGTACGTGTGTGAGGTGGGCTTAAAGTCGACTGTGACCTTGCCTTACATCTGATCTCCAACCCTGTTAAGAATCCTGTTAATCTGTCTGTCAAACACACATACAGACTCCAAAATGAACTTTTTCACACCTGCTGACGGCAAGTCAATTGAAAACCTTTATCAGTCATGCATATTTTTTACTTGTCATAAAATTATTGCGCATTATTTTTATATATGAATTAATAGCAAACAATACGCCACTTGGAGAATCATATACATAATCATTCAAGAGATTGATTAAAGAGTAATACTTTTATTCAGCAAGGAGACATTAAATTGATCAAAAGTGACATTAAAGTTGTTCAAAAGATTTAGATTTCAAATAAATGTTGTTCATTTCAACTTTGTTCAAAGTTTTCCCCAAAAGTATAAAGAAGCACAAGCAGAAAATGGTTATCACACTGAACTAGGGATGTCAAAATAGTTGAAAAACTATTATGACAAATATTCAAATTACATTTGAATTTAAAAAGCATTATATCAGTTATGGGGGAAAATCTCCTGAGGCCGTAAGAGTCAAGGAGCAAAATATTAATGCGCCGCATTAAATTGCTTATTCAAAGCAATGAAATAACAACATAGTCTGTAAGCAAGTGACATTTAAACTAAAAAAAAACACAGTCTCATCTCGTAACAATTTTTAAAAGTTGAAAAAGTTGAAAATCTACATTAATTTTACATGGCTTTCTAAACATCCGACATGGGGAAAGGTACATCTATCATCTGTTTACCTAGAAAACAATGGAAAAATAGTGCATAAAATGCGTTAAGAGGTTATGGTTTCAACATTACTTCTATTATAAAAAAAGTTCACAGAATTGCCGTTTTTACCGTATTTTTGATCAAATAAATGCAGCTTGGTCAGAGTAAAGCCCTATTCGCACGGGTCAAGTATTACCTTGGGGCCCCGTGTGATTTAGAAATTTTGTGTGGCGCAGTGAAGCCAGTGATTTTACTCTGATTTACTTTACAAATTACAGACATGGCCGATTCGCACGGAATTAAGATCACAGGCAACCCTCTGCAATTATTACAAATGACTAGAGGTCACCAGGTAATACTTATCCCGTACGAATAGGGCTCAAGAGACTTGCATCTTAACAACATCGTATAAAATACAAAATTATGAAAATATACCTGCCCACAGAAACTTTCAGAGCACTTTAAGAGTGCTACACACAGTAATCTGTATACATATACACACGTACCACGAAACGGTAGATCAATATCTGCACCTAATGCTGTCAGTAGCGCTGTAGGTCGTTCATATTGCATAAACAAAGTTTGTTTTACTCTGAACCAACAAAAAAAACAAAAAAACAGCAGAGGTCCAGATGAACGTTGGTGTTGTTGAGTGACATGCTTTGACTGATGGTCACTTAATCCGAGGGAAACTATTCAAATTCAAAAGTTGATTAGCAAGCTTGTTATTGTAGTTGAAGACACCATAGCCTAAATGTATCTTTGTAATTACGTAATTATAATTTAATTATTATAATAATAATAATTATTCACTGAAATCCTCCATAAGGTTCCACAAGTTAATATTCCATTTAAAGTGAAATCTGTGTGCGTCTGACTCTGATCTGACAAAATTACACAAAGCAAAGCAGCAATAAAAGTTGAGAGCCAGTTACATTCAGTTGAGATTAATCCCTGAAGACACACACACAAACTTTTCTATTTCATTCTCCACACCAGCTTTGCTCAGCATGCCTGGCTGGGTGGCTGAATTATTCTGTGTGGTCTCCAGAGAATCATGGGACCAGGGACAGCGTGTGGACCAGTAGCCCACGTAATGTGCTCCTGCCGCAGACCAAGCCAGTGGTGAGGACCCCAGGGCAAAGGAGAACTGAGGTGGAAATGACTTTAAATGTTTTGGACATTTAAAGTGGCCACAAAAGGAAGCAGATCATCAGAAAAAGAGAGAGAGAAAGACAGAAAGAACTGGTCTGGAATTTGGCAAATTCTCTTACTCTAAACACAAAACAAGCTAAATTGCGTATTTGTTTTAGAGTGGCAGACCCCCGAAGACTTGGACTTGAAGATCAGGCTTCAGAACTACAGTCAAGGGCACTGTTTGAACAACAGGAAGTGAACCATTCTTCTTTGACAAATGTGTTTATTCTGTTTTTTCTTAGAATCTATAAATTTTTTCATCTTTCCTCTTACTCCCTTACTATATCTAATCCATTTCAAGAATCCATGACTTGTGAACTTTTTGTGAACCTATTTTCAGACAATCACACGCTGCCCTCTAGAGGCTGGAGGAGGAAATGAGCAAGAAATAGTTCACCAAAAATGACAATACTGACATTATTAACTAATTTTTTCCATGGAACAAACAATGAGACTGAGGAATTTTCAAGTAAATTATGACATAACTTTGGGTGAATTATTATTTGTACAGCTCTGATTTTCCATTTATCCATTTTTCCATTATGCACTTTACAGGGAAAAAAAATCACAGATTAGTCCAAGATGAGACCGTGTTCTCACTAGTCTGAACTTTTGAGAAGTAACATGTCTCCAGTGGGAAAAAAAATGGTAAACAACAATTTCCACAAATACAGACGTAATGCAGAAACAAACTACAGACACAACTCTGCAGCTTTAAGCCCAGACCAATACAGAAGACTCTGATATGAATAAAGACTGAAAATGGCTAGAAATGCTGCCACAGTTTTCTCTCTCACACACACACAGAGAAATGTGGTGCCAAATAGAGCAGCTCAAGGAGCTTTGATGTTGGCCCCTCTTGGAATGCTCTCTTTTCTTTTCCCGCCTTTATACTCCTCTCTTCCTATCCCTCTCTCATTCTTTCTTCTGTTTTCCTCCCAGTTTCTCACAGCAGGCAGGAGCGCAGGGTAGAATGAACCAGTGTGCAGAATTAAAAAAAACTTCCAAAACAGGTTTTTGGATTGTCAATTATAACCATTCACAACTTCAAATTCAAATTTCGAAATGTTTGAAATGTGGTTAAGTAACTAACTTCAAGTTAGTGTTGAGGTGTGTCATTGTGAGGAAAGAGAGAGTTTGTGGCCGGTGTATTTGTTTGTTTTTGGAAGGAGGAATTTGAGGGATTTTGTGGGAACCTGGTGTGTGTGGATCTCTTCTAGTCTCATTACTGGTGTCAGATGACAGGCATGTCTTTGATCAATCTGTTATTAGTGAGGTGTGTATGGACAGGAGGAATTCAGATCTCATGCTTTGTGTTCCCACCCTTCTCTCCCACCATTCTAACCCAAATACCCAGAAATATCATCCATTCATTTCACATCGCACACAGAGAACTGCATGAGTGTTTATGTTGATTAAGAGACATTAATGAGAGCTTGCCAGTGCTGGAGACACTTACATTGGACCGGTGAAGTGACTTTATTATTGTGTGTGTCGCTGTCGATGTTTGCGTATGTGTCTGCTGAGCAGACAGATGGATAGAGAGCACTGTCTGGACTGGTGCCCGTGTTTGTGAATCTAAACAGCCTCTCTCTAGAGACACACACAGATGCCATGTTCAGAATGGAAAACTAGTGTAATATAAACTCTACAGACTACAAAAAAATCAGTCTGCTCCAAACTGTAGTATGCTACATTGCTGGTACTGTTCAAAGTTTGGGGTTGGTAATTTTTTTTAAAAACATTTGGTAACACTTTACTTGAAGGGGTGTGCATAAGACTGACATGACACATCATGAATATGAAGGAGGTTTTATACATGTTTATGACAACTGTCATTAAGCATCATTCGCTCAATTATGACATTTGTAATGCAAATATTTTTTTGACATTTTTGACAGTTGTCATAAACATGCATACTGTAAACCCTCCTGTGTCCTGTCATGATTATGAAGGTGTCATGTCACTCTTATGCTCACCAAGACTGCATTTATTTGATAAAAAAACAGTATGACAATTTAATATAACTGTTTTCCATTTTAATATATTTTAAAATGTTATGTACTCCTGTGATGCAAAATTGCTTTTCAGCATCACATGATCCTTCAGAAATCATTCTTATATGCTGATTTGCAGCTCAAGAAACATTTCTTTTTATTATCAAAATGGAAAACATTTATAAAACTTTATATTCAGTTAATAAAAAGTTTTTTAAAAAAACAGCATTTATTTAAAATCACATTTTTTTGTAATATTATATAAATGTCTTTACTGTCAATGTTGATCCATTTAATGGGCCTGGATGAATAAAATCATTCATTTGAAAAATCCAAATGTTTGAATGGTAGTGTGCCTAATTAATATGTCATTCTGAACATGCAAGTATCAATTGTGTAATTGAAATAACTGTGTAATGAAACTGCAGGAGAGAAGTGAAGATAGATGAACATAAGAAGATAGGAGAAACTTTTAGAACCCAAAACACCGCTCTGACACGACCACCAAACTGACAGTTCATGGTGTTTACTGATGCCTAATCAGAAGGCAAAAGGCAACATCAAACAAGGATAACATTACTAATTGACGTTTTGCACAGCACGTCACAGAATCTCTGCCTCTCTGTGTCTCGAACTACGCATCTATCTTTCAGAGCCCCGTTTCTTTGAGGATATAGAACACGTGCAGAGATTCTAGTATTGTCTCCTTCACTGTAAATTAAAGAGCAAAGAGCAGTCAAAAGTAGTCTCATTTTTGTTTTTTCCCCATTTCATGAAAGTATGGTCTGACAAGCCACAAGACAATTAGCCAACCAGATGCCAAGAACAGCGCTGTTTTGAATAGTCCTCTCCAACAACAGTTGCACTGTAAAGATCTACACCAGCATCATCAGTATTGGACATTATTATTAAGGGCGAGGACCTGGTCCTCAAATGTAGACAAGACCAGAGAGCACGTCATAGACTTCAGGAAGAAAAGCCCTCCTCTGCAGCCTCTCACCATCAAGGGCACTTTGGTGGAGAGGGCCGACAGCCACAAATTCCTTGGCCTTCACTTGAGCTGAAGATGTCAAGATTTTGAATTGCCCAATCAGAGCTTTTACATTTTGTGCTTCCTTGATCAAACAAGTAAGCTGGAGTTTAGCCATCTCCATTCATATATTCTGCTTAAAACCAAAGTGTCATTCAGTCAGTGTGTTCCTTCGCGAGCCGCTTGCACTGTTTGCTGCAACTAAACCTGCGATGAAGTCTTCTCTCAGTGATGAACTGTAATAAATCTCAACGTGGATGTAGACTATATTGTTTTCAATTGTGGTTGCTGAATAAATGCACTTACTCTCTATGTGGCAATACAAATCTTTTTTGCTGTTTTAATAGAAAAACTTTGTTGTAATTTGGAATTATTGGTATTATTATTAGGAATTTATTGAGAAGTTTCTTGTACCAGTTTATAATGTAATGAGTACGTTCATTTACATGATAAATAGGCTATACTAAATAAGTATACTAGATATCAGTACTTATATATACTAGATAAAATAAACCAGACAAATGAGTTGACATTCTCTTAATTTGTGCTTATAATTCTGAGGAAATGTACAAATAAATTTCTCAAAAGACATTAAAACTAGACTCAAATGCACAGATATTTACTAACTAAAAATAACATTTGACTAAGAGTAAGACTAAATTAAAAAATAGATGACAAAATTAACGCTAATTCAGTAAACTATGGAAGCACTTGTCAATTATCTGTTCAATCTCAAACCACATGAACACTTACAACAACTAGTGCACAATGGTGAGGAACCAACAAAGAAAATGATATGACAAACATCTGCCTTAAATCAGTCATTTTTCATCCTGAAACTGTAACAGTAGTGTGATGACTCCATTTGACCATTAGATGTCAGGCTGCACATGGCAGAACTCACCAGAACCACTAGAGTATAAAAAAGCACTCACATTTTCGATGACAAATGTCCACTCTTTGTCTTCAAACTCTTCTGCGTGGGGATCCTAAAAAAAAACAAAATGCAGGGGTTAATTTGATGGCATTAAAAGAAATGCAAGTGGAAGCTCATTAAACACGGTCTCAGTATAATTTCTCTGGCAGCAGAGATATTTGGAAACATCAACTCCACAAATCATATCCATCTCTACAGACCAAAAGATTTGCATTTCCTTTCTTGTTATGTAAAACATATGAGGGAGGGAGACAGAGGCACTTTCATAAATGACTTTTCCAAAGCTTTATCTGGTTGCATCAATAATATAATGACCAAAACAGTCATTTTTTTGTCAAAGAGGATATGATGCCCATCGGTCTGTCTGTCTATCAATAGAATACAATAATATCAAATCACAGTGATACACTTTTCTCATATTCACAACCACATGTCTTGAGCCTATTTCAAATTTGAACCAAGATTATTGGTCAACTAAACACATGCATACAGCTTCACCTGAGCTGAGCTGGTCTTCTTTTTTTCTAGAACTGTCCTGGTCAGCTGACTGCATGGTTGGCGGTACAGAAATGAAACATTCATGAACTCACAAAAGCAAAACAGGTCCACTGCAATGAACTCTGGGAGATGTAGTTGAACATGACACCAAGTCGTTTTGCAGAGAACAAGGCTGATAAGGAAAATGTTTGGACAAGCACTTTGTGTGTGTGTGACCTTTGTAAACACAATGTGGAGAATGTTGGAGGATATACAACACTAGGTCAGCGCTAGCTTGTAACGTGTGTGTGTGTGTGTGTGTGTGTGTGTGTGTGTATGGGGACAGAATCTTAGTGAATAATAATTTAATTTCACTCATATTTTAACAATAATTAAGAGAATATATATATATATATATATATTTACACAAAAATGATCATCCATAAAATAAATTGCATACATATTAAGTATAGCAATATTTTAAAGATTACATACTATACATATTTATGCGTGAAGACTACAAATTATAAATAAAAATATAATTATTTAAAACTAATTTTGCCACTCGGAAACTGAACAGCTGAAAATGTATGAACTGAAATGTTAACGGAGTCAAGAGTACTGTCATCTAAAATCCTCTGCTGTCAACATGAGGAACCTCAGATCTACAAACTGCTCTTTCTCTATATGCAATGCACAAACAGATGCACTTCCTGTGTAGCTGCACCTGGGGTTGACAATGCAGGATGTAAGGTCTCACTCCTCTCGTGCTAGATAGAAAAATCTGCTGACCGGCATCTCAAAAAGACTAAAATACAGAGCACACGCTTCCTGCTGTCGTGTCAGTTTCTGCTGCACACACATATGAGAAGGGAGTTAAAATCTTGGACTATGGCAGTTAAATCAGTGCGGAATCAGGATGTCTAGACACCAGCAGACCTGCAGATCCCAACCAATCAGCTTCTGGGAAAAAGCCAACTGCTACAACTGGCCCTAATAACGTCTAGGCCTACTTGGCAAACAAATGAGAAAGCATTTGTGTGTGTGTGTGTGTGTGTACCTTAAATAGGGTGACAGTAATCTCTATGTTCTCTGGAACCGGCCACACCACCACTCCTCTATAGGGGTTCTTGATGCCAGGCTGCCAGCTATGAGACTGTGAACAAAATAACAAAATATACAGTTTTTATACAATAATTTTATACAATAATCTAGCAAGTCATTTCTACGTAAACAGCCTCTGGCCAAAAAATCCTCCGATAACGCAAAATGATTTTTGAGGGATATGAGGGTGGAAAGCATGGCAATTCGAAAATACTACAGGTTTCCTACAGGTTGCTAAATCCTGAAGTATCGCTTTAATACTTTCAATTTGATGCATTGTGATCATGTATATATTTGTACTGAAAAATGTAACAGAAAAAAGACTTAAAGCAAAAACCTGCAATTTACTATACATAAATATTCTTACGTCATTGTAAATTTGAAAAAGCATTTTTTTAAATGACCCACCTTAGAAGATTTCCTTCGGCTCCTCCGAGTCCAGACAACAACTAGCTTATCTGGTTGCCTAAAAAAAAGGACAAAAGAAAAAAAGATTAACACAACCAGTGCAAAAAAGTTAACAAACACAATAACTAACTAAAACCAGGACTTCAGATTTCAGCTCTACTGTGCACAAACTAAAACAAGATAAGATGAGAAATAAAAGAGATCTTCCTATTTTATTTCTCATCTTATCTTGTTCTTATTTTGTGCACAGTAGAGCTGAAATCGGAAGTTGGATCAGCCTTCTTCTCAGGAAAGTTCAAAGTTGAAATGATGCTGCAAATCAAGTCATACCCATATCACACACATACTCATACCCATATCAGCAGTACACAAACTCACTGCTTTTTTTGATGCAAGTGTGTGTGTGTACAAGATGAATGTGTTAATGGACTTCAGGTGGCAAGACCTCTACTACAGAGAATGTTATGCTAAATTCATCCCTCACACCAAATTACAAACACACCTTACATTACAACATTCACAATACACAAAGTGAATGACGACACTCACGGACAGACCAACAGGTTTAAAGATAAACTGTTAGACCTGAAGGGCAAAAAGGTTTCGGTACATCTAAGCAGAACTGAGAGAGAGAACAATCACACACACACAGGACTCAGTCAGGACTCATGAGCTTGAATTGGATTACCAGCAGTAAGAGGCTTGACCGCAATCTGACAGGTGTGTGTTTATGCATGTGTCCTCTGTGTGTCTCTCATTGTAAGAAACATCACTGTCCTCATCTAAACTGTTACAAACATGGAGCAGACAGGATCTATGGCTGCGTTCACACTGCAGGGGCTTAATGTTCATTTTCGATTTTATGAAAAAAAAAG
The DNA here is from genome assembly GCA_038021265.1 of Cyprinella venusta. NCBI lineage: Eukaryota > Metazoa > Chordata > Actinopteri > Cypriniformes > Leuciscidae > Cyprinella > Cyprinella venusta. The sequence continues at coordinate 13,743,628 of CM075875.1, forward strand.
ATTTTTGCAAGGCCATTCAGATTTCCAATTAAATGCGACCTTTTGTGACCTTCTGTGTGAACGTGAAATGACCCAGAAGTGACCCGTATGCGCAGAAGAGTACCAACGGTCAACGACGTCACTTGTTGTTTGCGGAAGTAGCTAAACGTGGATGTCAAGTTGGAGCTCGTTTAGCAATATTAAAGTTATTTTCCCAAGAAAACAGCACAATTACAATCTTCTTATTCCCGCCTACTTCAACGCAGCAGAATTATGATGTTTGTCGCATATCAATGACGTGCGGGTCAGATACATGTGACCTGGCTGTTCAGATTGAAGTCACATTTCAAAAAAATGGATACATATCGGATTTGGATTTGGACCACATACCCAAGTGGCTTTGGTTGCATTTGAAAAGATCAGATCTGCGTCGGTCAGACTGTCATGAAAAGATCAGATACAGGTCGCATATGGGCAAAAAAATTGTTTCAGTTTCAATTTCACCCTGCAGTGTGAATGTAGCCTATATCCCATCTAAAGTAACCCCTGAAGCATATCTGGATTATTCTAGATTCGGATCAGTTTCCGAGGAAGAAAAACGGCAGTGCTCTCCAAAAAGGATTGCCCGTGGAGATTGAGAATCACTACTGACAGCATTTCAACCAATGACTAGACTTAAACTGTGTAGGAAACCAACAAGAGAGCATCACAGAGAAACCATGCACAGACACTCCATTGTGTTTCCACATTTCTAGAAGACACACACGCTCCCATGCTGTGTGTGACATGGAGCATTGAAGACAATCTGCTTTCGGTCATCTCTCACTCTGAAATAGCAAAACTCATTCCCTTTAACCTCTTTTCTTTTTTCTGTCTATTTCCATCGCTACTTTCAGTACTTGAGTGCTTCCTCTAGGCTAGTTGACATGCTCCACTGCAGGCCTTGATGCACATGATCTTATCAGAAAGTTTTTCACAATGGCATGATGTTTCTTTTTAATGGGTGGTTGGGTCACAATGATTTTTTTTTCCTGATTTAAAACTTTTATTCAACAAGGATACATAAATTGAGCCAGTAAAGTCATTTATAATGTTACAAAAAAACTAATTTTAAATAAATGTGGTTCTTTTGAACAATTCACAAAACTAATTAAACATTTAATACTTTTCACAATACTTTTTGAAAATCTAATCTTCATCACTTTAGCATGTTTCCATCTCTTTTCTTGCAGTCATAATGTTTTCTTTCCCACAATGTTTATATGTGAATAAAAGCCTAAATTCAATCTGTTCATCATTTAAAGTGATTGTGTCTCTTAAGAAAAGTTTGACTCAACAGCTCAATTCATATGGATTAGTTTTACAATCTCTTTATGAACTTTTTAAAGCCTTAAAGGTTTGCAATGACATGAGGGTGAGTAGTTAATGATAGAATTTTCATTTTTTGGTGAACTATCCCTTTAATGAACCTGTAGCCTTAGATAGCACACCCAGTCCGTTGACTGGCCATCTATTACATAATGTACACCAAAATAACAACGTCTGAATGAAAAATCACAGGTCCAATTTGGCCGGCTTTCCGTCACAGGTTAAAACCAGAGGCCAGTCCGGTATGTGTCCAGACAATTTCTCCAATGCACCATCACTGAAACCTATCTGAAACTTAAACACAAGCAACACATGTTCACCAGGACTTCATCACAGTTTTACTATTGTTTAAACGTGTTTCCTTCTAAAAATCCCACCAGCAATCTACCTTCAAAAAACAGAAAGAACCACACATGTAACTCATTTCGTGGTTCATTTCTTACATTTCATTTCAGCACTCTGTGCTCCCTAAGGCACAGTTTATTTCTCAGACCCATTACTACAGACCCTTTATGTCGGACAGTTGTTTTAGCTCTGATATGTGGCTTCAAGTCATACATCTCTAGATACACTAAGATTTACTTTACCTGCCAAATCCATTCTTTTGACTGTGCTTTCAAGGTCCATCTTAACTACTGTCCTCTACAAAAACTCTGAAGTGAAACTGCTCAGTTTCCATCACTGGCATTATTTTTTAAGAAAATTTCAGAACCAGACTTTAGGAAACCCTGAACTTTATTATTATTCTTATTAAATAAAGTTATTATTATTATCTAAAATAAGCTAAATTCTAAAGATCTAAATCTGGAAACTGCTTTTCTGTAGGATTATATTATAATAGAGCTGAAAGTAATAAAAGTAGATCTACAACACCCATTAATAAACTATAAAGACGCCCATAAAAACAGCAGAAAATGCTGTTAGTGTGAGAAAGTTTTATAACCATCTCGAGCTTTTACAAAGCATTACATCTATAGCAGAAAGAGACAAAGACAAAAGACGACTGAAATTTCTTTAAATACAACATTGCAAGGAAACTAATTGTCTCTGTAAGGCAAACCACCTCAAGACACACTTTATACTTGAGATTACAGCAAAACAAAAGCTGTAGATTTGAGGAGGGCTGACATTAATAAATAAACAGAAAAGGAGTAACAAAGTGGGTCAATGCGCAGCAGGAGATGTTATCAGCAGGAAGTGGAGGCGGGTAGAGAGGGTATAAAGACAGAAAGACTGGCAAACCCAGGAGGAAAAACCTTCACTGGGCACTAGAAACACAGCAGCCCAAACACGAACTCTATAAAGCTGCTATTCCACACCATCACACACAAAGACAAAGAGAAAGAGTGTGGCGTGCGTTTCGTTTATATGGCATTAAAATCCATCTCAGGTGATATATGGCACACTGGTGTAACATGGCACAATTGTGATCAGAATGGGTCTTTTCGATGACTTTTTCCTTTTTGTCCGACCTGCAAACATATATTTAGTTATCAAGATCTGTTTGCCTGTACATAGTATATTTATATTATGTACACCAGATCTTTACACCTATAAACTTGTATCCAAGTACTTCTGTGATAACATGCATTATTGTAAGACCGAAATAACACTTTGTTTGAAAAGACTGTTTCATTCCTATACATAACTTCTCTCTCTGGCTCAGCAGCAGCACCAACGCATCTGAATGTTCCATGTAATCATACTTGTCAAAGGTTTAATACACATTTAAAGAAGTTTGCAACATTTATTCTGTGCTTGTTGTTTATTATTGTGAAGTTGCTTTGAAAAAAAAATTATATTGTATAAAGTGCTATAAAAATTAAGACATAGCCGAATCACTGTTAATTAGGAGTAAGAACGCGTAGTTGTTTAAATGATTGTGATATTTTTATGCAGTTTTTAATATTTATGCATCATGTCTATAAATGCTGTTTATGAAGAGATGCTTGTACATTCTGTGACCTTATTGACTGACTCCACAGGGAAAGGGAGGGAAAGGAAGGGATGAGATACCACAAGAGGAGGAGCGGACAGACTGAACCACATCCTGACTCAGAGCGGATGGACAAAAAAAGATTTAATAATAATATCAATGAGGAATTAGACTTCCACAACCACCTCCAGGCTATAAGCAGCTCCATCAATAAAATGGAATGAACACTTGTGGCAAACACACAGTGACGCTGTCAATCAGAAATCCCCCTCTGATCTGATCTCTGAATATCTGAATAAAGAGAGCAAGACAAAGTGAGAGCAGCAATTGGAACAGAGTGATATTAAGATGAACACACTAAAGAGCCTGTAACGGGAGACCTGGAACACACAATACAATACTGCTACACAATACGGCTATGAGTGTGAGAGAGAGAGAGAGAGAGAGAGAGAGAGAGAGAGAGAGAGAGAGAGAGAGAGAGACGAGAAGGTTATTGATTTGGCTATCGGTGTAAGCCTGGTTTTAAATTATTTATTAGAATAAAGTGAAAGAGAGAAAACAACATAAAATGTTTGTCGTACATGTAAATAAAATTGGTAACACTTCACAATAAGGTTTAATTTGTTAACTACATATAATACTTATAATATTAGTATGCAGGGGATAACAAACTTTTCTGCTCACCACTTATCTCAATTTGGCAGCCGGTAAATTAAGCTGCTGCCACTTTAAGAGACATGACACACAGACCCATTATATTGTTTTATATAGCCAATATACTAGAATTTATGTGCACGCACTATGGTTGTGAGCACAGAAATCTGCGGGAATGAGTAAAATTATGCTCAATATGCTCAATCCCACACTGAAATCCACCCGCATTTGGAGAGTTGGAGGGTGTTAAAGTTCCTGAAAAAGTCAAAATTAATCATGCATCCCAAGTTTGTCACACCACAGAAAAATGGTTTATTAGCCAAATTTGAATGACAAAAAAAATCTTGAAAAAATGAGCATTATTCACACTGGGGCGTGGGGGCGTTTGGACCAAAATGGATTTTCGATGCTTCAAAACATTCAAACTAACCCACTGATGTCACATGGACTACTTTGATGATGTCTTTATTTCTTTTCTGGACAAGGTCAGTACACCGTATACATTTTCAATAGAGGAACAGAAAACTCTTGGACTAAATCTAAAATATCTTAAACTGTGTTCCGAAGATGAACGGGCTTGGAAAGACATGAGGGTGAGTCATTAATGACATAATTTTCATTTTTGGGTGAACTAACCCTTTAAGTCATACTTAATTAATAGAAAAACATGAATTAATGTATTGCAAGTAAACAATTTGTCAGCTGTTTCTTCCAAAAGTAGCACTGTGCTGTGTGCTCCCTGGACTATCAGTCAGTATAGCTGAAGTTCACTGACTCCCACATGATCATATCAACTAGCTGTTTCTGACCGGCAGATTTGCACACAGACACACACTTCCTTCAGTCACCACTCACCAGTTTATTGTTAATGGAACTTTAAATTTACGAGTTAGTAATAAAACCTGTTTTATTGAAGCAATCATGAAAAACTGCAATCATTGCTGCAATCATCCAATGAGTGAATGCACAAATGGTGAGAGAGAAAGGGAGAAAAACAGAGATGGTAGATTTGTATCCTTAAAAGGAAATAAATCTATGTGCCTGCACTTCTTTTCATGAAAATCATTATGGATGCTTTTTATCTACATTTAAAATCTGATTTATTAACAATTCTGGTGACTCAACATTCATCTTGTGCCTTTACTTTTATTGATCCATTTAATTTTGACCACCACTGAAGATGTTTAAAATAGTTAAGATAAAAACACACTCACGCAAAGTTCCCTCCCTATCGTCATGATACAGATATGCCAGTTAAATTCTTAAAATGAAAGAGCAGGTAAAGACAACTTTGTGTAAAAAGACATTTCAGGCGCAATAAACTTCAGGGAGTGGACTTCAGGGAAAAAATAAAACACCACAAAACTATACAATATAACCCTGCATACTGAAAGCTGGGCTATATAAGATCACTGAAGGTCACAAAATGAATCATTTCCTCCAAGTAATTTCAAGTTGCTGAAAATCTCCTTTTATCTGGTACTGCTAACAAGAAAGGCTTTAATGTGAGCCAGAGAGCAAACAACCATACACACCCAGTGTCATGAGACACATGAAAGGGATTGGACTCCATTAACTGAAACTGATTGATGCACAACACCATGAATTCTTCATTATGAGGGCTGACTGCATCCAGAAGATATTAATCCAAACCCAAAAGCATAGAGAGAGAGAGAGAAACACAGATCAGCTCACTGTGAGGTGCGGTGATCAATAAAACCTAAGCTATACATCACGGCCCCCCTCTGATCCCCTGATCACTTACATGACCTTATTAAACCTTCAATCTGCTCAGCATGTGTAATCACACTCATACACACAGATCTGCATCTTTTTACTGCCTCCTACACAGCAGCAGTCATTTCCTCACATGATCCACATGAAGCGAAGGCAGGTTTAACACTTGCAGAGAAATGCTAATCAAATGATTTAAGGAACACTCTGGATCAATGCAACTTCTCTGTCGACAGCATCAGGAACACGTCAATTGCTGCAAAGATAATTAAAGAACAGTAAGGCATTTAAATGGTGGCTGAACACAGTGAACACACATTGTTCATAACACTAGTGTGAAAAACATCAATTATTGACCTTGATTTTTTTTTGTAGTAATTAACATTAGGGCACAAATGCTATCAAATAACTTGCATTGAACCCGAAGCTTTCATTTACAAAAAAAAAAAAAAAAAAAAAAAAAAAGATTGAAACGAACAAACTGCCAAGTGCCAGTATCCAGAGAAATGACAAACGAGGGTCTGTTTCACTCCCCCTGAGTGGTTTAATTCAGAGCGACGGGGAGTGGGGCATCTGTGAGTGTTGTGGACAAGATTTATTGTGACAGACAATAACCTAAGCATTAAATTGACATTTTTCAGGCCAAAGGCACGGCTCAATGCTCAAGAAAGCCAGTCGGGTTTTTATTTGCCCAGACAAATTTTTCTATTTAGTTAGATTGAACTAACTAAATAGTATCAATATTACAGTTTTTGACCCGTAAGCTTTTATATATGGTTTATATAAATATGGTTGGTTAGACACCCACATTTTAGATAACGATTTCAATTGGGGATGCAAACAGTTAATCGATTATTGATTAATTGTCGACAAGAATTTACTCGATTAATTTCTTAATTTATTAAATTGTGACATGAGATTCTCACGCGAGAGAGCAGACACAAACTTGAAATGGCAAAAAAGAAACCAAACATGAGGCGGTCAAAACGGGGTGGAGTGCATCGATATTGATTAAGATCCACAAATGAATGTAAAGAGTTTCACAAAAAATATAAAACTCACAAATAAATAAAATGAGATTTGCAAATATTATATATATATATATATATATATATATATATATTCACAAATTTGTTTCATGCCACAAACACAACTCTGCCTGGTATTTATTTGTAAACTGCTTTCTGTGCATTTGTAAATCCCCTCACACATAGTTTCAGTAAGTAACAAAAGTAACATTCGTTAAATTATCAAAATTAGTTCTGTCAGCTGTGCTCAGCGTCTGTCCTGGCCTCAGGTCATAATATAAGTGGAGAAAAATGATCATTTCTTTTAATGAACAAATGGATGAACATGGAAAACAGCTGGAAAAGGAGAATCAGCTTAAACTGACAACAGAGAGCATGTACTGTATAGTCAGTGCTCCATCTCACTAAACCCCTTGCCCAAGCACACAACAACACAGCCCAGATGCTCTGTGTAGTTTTGTATTCACTCTGATTATGTAACATAAAATCTAGAATACTGGATCACATCTGAGCTGAACAGCAATGATGACATTTGTGCCTACAGACAGAAGAACCAATAGGAGTCACAATGAGTCCAGGCCAGAAAGTGCAAAGGCAGTGAAATAGACCTACTTAAATATGTACCACTGAAAGAATGTAAAACTATTTCACAGCGTAGGCTAAACCACATTCCCTCTCTCCCTCTCTTCAATCATCTTCCTTTCTCCACCCCTCCAGAAGAAAAAAGAAAGGGTATAAGAGTAAAGCAAGTCTAAAGGTCTTAGGTATGATGCACTTTCAGTGCATTTTTGATGATGAAATTACAAACACGTAGAGCGCTGCAGTTCAGCTTGTAATTCAAGTGTGAACACCTACTGTAAGTTCATTATAAGTTCAGTGTCACTGTGCCCATGGGTCCCACCAGTAAAGACAAGATCCTTGGCAGCACTGAAATACATAATGCTGGGCTTAAAACTAAGTGAAATCCCACATGAAGCATGCTGGGATTTTAAAGGTCTGAGTTGAGGCTTGGCTGCTGTAGCACTTTGAAGGATTTCCCTTCCTCATTCCAGTCCGTCTGAACTGACCTGTGGCACTAGGCCTGAAAGTAAAAGCAGCTGGCTTCCCCAGGCAATACTCTAAAGCAGCTACACACTCATGCAATGCTGGACACCAAAAGACCCCTTCCAAAGGAACCCCATTCCTAAAGTGTAAAGGAAGCTATATATTACTCCCAATAAACAAAAAGGTGGTCAAAACAAACATGGATTATGCATTAAAATGTATGTCCTCCCAAGGAAGCCTGAGTTAAATTAAATAGCCTAACATTTCAAAGGGGGAGGGGGGGGGGTATTTATTTATTTTTTTAAATAAAAATAAATGTATTATTAAAAATTGTAAAATTTAAATATTTTAAAAATATTATCTATTTAATTTTCACAAAAAAACTATATTAACAAATCACCTATTAAAAAAACCCAGCAATAATAGTATTTTTTAAACAATATATATATTTTTACAAGAATTAATTCCTGTGATGGCAAAGCTGAATTTTCAGCATCATTACTCCAGTCTTCAGAGTCACATGATCCTTCAGAAATCATTCTAATATTCTGATTTGGATATCAAGAAAAATAGCTTGATTGCTTAATATTGCTTAATATTTCTGTGGGAACCATACAATATATATAGTTCAAAAAGAACAACATTTATTTTAAATAGAAATCTTTTGTAACATTATAAATGTATTTACGGTTACATTTGATCAATTTAATATATGAATACAAGTATTAATTCTATAAAAACAAAAAATCTTACTGACCCCAAATTTTGAACGGTATATAGATTATATTTTTATTTCTCCCATGCATGCCATTTTTGAATAACTACAGCAATTCTCCAGAGAAAAAAACAGCTCTGTTAAAATAGTCTACAAGATTCTATACATTACTGCTGCAATTCTCCACAGTAATTAAACACCACCGTGGCCATGCTATAGAGGCGTGGGAATCGGCAGGATTACACAACAGCACTTTAAACCAAAGACGCTGAAACATTCAACTCATAAACATTTGATGTTGCCAAGAGACAAGAGAATGGCAAAGGCCAACATTCTAGAAGGCATTGAATCAACAGGCGGGGATACCTAAGCAGGCCGTGGCGTGTCCCGTATCCTAGCAGCATGCTTCTGGAACACTGCCCAAGGTGTTGACTGGGGCCTGACTGGACGGACGCTGCTCCTGCACTAGCCTATGTGTCCGACAGAGCAGTTGTGCCGGCTACAGATAAATCACACCACCGGACATCAATGATCGAATAACATATGCACAACACTGGCTAGGTCAATGATTGAAATCTTTCAGCCTCAAGAATCACATGTCATGCCATTCAGAGCACAATGGCCATGGCAGATTTTCTAGACCTATTCCATCCGCTTTAACATTCATTCAAATGTTTTATTTTTATACACCCTACACACACATTATCCAAGTGGTATCAGAACCAGTGGGGATGTTATGCTAAACTTATAAAATGATAAGTCATTTTAAAATTATTTCTTTATTCATTCAATTGCTGACTTACACTTCCTTTTATTCCTCCCATGAACACATTTTCCCTTCTCCTCAGCATACCAGAATAAATACTTGTGGTTTTTCTACATAAAAAGTGGAGAAAAAAAGTTTCATTTGAATTTTTTAAAGCGTTTCCACTTGAGGCCAAATGTGGAAAATTTTCCATCAGAACAATTGCACACTGGACAGACGAACCAAAAAGCACAGATCACGTAGCTGTCACACACGTACACACACACACACTAGCATCTCCCTGATACAAACGCCTTTGAGCTTCTTGTCAGTAAGTGAATAATGCTCTTTCATCAGCGCCAGCGCCGCTCTGGCTCCACATTGGTCCACAAATCACCATGTAGATAACAGTCTGCGCATCCAAAACTAAACACACATACAGTGTACAATGTTTTCTGGTCTTAAAACCTGATTAAGAAATATTGTTTTTCCACAAAAAGGCAGTCTCAAGACAGTGTCGTTAGTGCATTTCTACAATACCATTACCTGACACATTCACATCTGAAACACCTCAAGGGTGTGTGTTCCTCAAACCCGAAAGTAAAACACTTAATTAGACATGCCTCCAGGGCCCAGAAACAATCCTATTGCACCTGAACTCCTCAGACTTCACTTGGGTAAATATGAATTATGTTTCCCTTGTGGAGCACTGAATGTTTTGCCAATTGCCATAAGTGCAGAACTAAAGACTCTTTTTGAAAATATGCAAGAAAACACCAAAGGCAATAATCAATCTCAAAGAAAATTTGAGAAATTTAGCAAAATTGCTGCGTTATTGACCCCTAATACAGCAATAATACACAACCTGATCTTAACCTCTGAGCAGCATTCGACTGTGAGCATATTCAATGCAGCAAGTATGTAACCAAACACTCAAAACCAGTCTTTCTTTCTAAATGAAGGTCAGTCTTTCTTTCTAAATAAACATTATTTGAATAGCTCCTGATGATATCAATAATACGTATTTAAAAAAAAACAGACAGGGTGAATTTTTTCAGTTCATGCCGACTTTAAAAGACATCCACAGGAGAAGACAATTTTCCCTCAAATCCACAAGCCAATTTCCCCAAAACCTTTAAAGGCATAAAAATAAAATCAACAAGAACCTCATGATCTAGATTAAATTAGGTGCTGTCAATATAATAAGTTGATTAAATTACTGCGCAAAAATGAATCAAATTTAAATAAATAGTAAAAGTGAGCATCTCTAGTAAAAAAGATGTAATTCCAATTCCCGAGACACCTGTAAAACTATTTAATTGCCATTCATTTAATAATTTTTAATAACTAGAAAAGTTTAAAGTGAGAATGGACCTAAAAAAACAACATTGTATTTAAACATGGTAAATGCAGGGACAAACAAGTGTGTGTGTGTGTGTGTGTGAAATACAAAGATGCAGAATTCTGTCTTATATTGCAACTGTTTAATTGTTAAACATATGCTATATGTTATTAACATCTCTCTTAGTCCAATTTGAGTAACATCTGCAGGATCCCCTAATTTGAGGACACATCAGGCTCCATTGCAACCTACCGTGCACAATTCCTAAACAGAGAGGAGAGAAAATAAACAAAACGATGTGGAAAAGTACAGTTGTACATTGCCTCTTCCCTACACACAGGAATGCCCGGGGGAATGGATAAATCATTGCCGTTAGTCAGATACGTCACGGGCCAACTCAGCATTCCAGACACACACGCACAAGCTGGGCTGGAAATGAGTAGCGGCACGCGCGAGACATGCAAGCAGTGACAACTCACCATTTCTTTGTGCATTCCACCATGAGTTCCTGGTAGGAGGCGACGAACTGGAATTTGGAGGCATGTTTCCCAACACGCTGCAGTCTCTTCCACACCGAAGCCATGGTTTTTCCTCTTTAAAGAGCTGACAGGTTGTTTAAAACACTGTCGCGTTCTGACGCCACCCCCTCACAAATCCTTTCCTTGGAAAAAAGTTCTCAAAATTATCCGTCTAAAATCAGCTTGTGTGCATTCATTGATGTTTACAGAGTTTAAAATCAGGTAGAGGAAAGAAAAAAAACACGCAGATCCCTTGCCATCAAAACATTAACGTGGATGACCGCAGATCAGCATGATGGCATGACATGTTAAATCCACCAGGATGATTGACTGCTCTCACAGAGCTCATTCTGTACAGTAAATCCATCAAAACAAACATAAGCAGTGCAAGGTAATCCAATATTCCTCGTTTGCATGTGTCAATAAACCTGCAGAGACAAAGAGGAATGTGGTTAGATCTCAGTGATAAAGGTTTTAACTCGATATTAACAACATAATAAATGATATTAACCATTAACTTCAGTTTCTACTGATCAGTTTAACAAAATCATCCTGAACTTAAACACTTATTCATACCAGCAAAAGAGAACAATCCTTATCAGTTATCTGTGCAAGGCAATGGAAAGCGATGATATCGAGAGATAAAGAGATTTGGCTGACTTTGTTTAGCTGTGCAAGTTGCAAACGAATTTCATAAAACCAGCAAAATCCAGCCAGATAAGATCTTCTGGCCCAGTTACAATTATTCTGAAGACTGCTGAAATTTTAACAGATCAAAAGTTATTATTGTTTTTTTGTTTTTTTTAGCACAAAACAAGTAAAACATGATAGAATGCAAGCACTGCATTTATAAAATTGTTAGTTTCAATCCTCAAATTGAATTGTCTGAGGAATAGCATAGAGAGTGCAACAGCTGGGTTTCAGAAGTAAAAATACTGTTAGTTTTCTATATAGTGGAATTGATTTTTAACCATAATATACCAAACTATAAAGAAAGAGCAACGAGGTTGTTAATCGGTGGCATTTGCTTTTGTTGAAGCCACCAGCCAGCAACTTATTTTTAAAATAATTGAATTTACAGCAGAATTCTTGATGGAAAACTACATTACCAAATCTCAACCAATCCAGGATCAAATCAAGCGAATTGTACCAAAGGAACTCCTTAACGCCTGTCCAATCCCATAAAGTACTGAGAGTGATGAAGTCTTCTTACCTTTGTCTTTTTGTCCAATTTTATCTACTTTTTTCCCTCAAATCAAAGTTTGTAATGTTGTCATTCATGTAGCTGGTTTGGTTTGTTTCCTGTTTTATAACTCTTTAAACATGACTAGGAAAATATTTACTAAATAAAAAATGTTTTAATAAACATTGCCTACTTAGTATTTGAATTATAAGCAAAAAGACACTTGAGACTGTGTTTATTTTGAATGTAGTCACTATAATGTCAACAAGCAAATCACAGCCAGCAGTGCTGATAATATTAAATGAAACAGCATTTTTCCCCCAATGTTATTGCATAAATATCCATCAGGATGATGATCAGTTTTTGATTGCAAGTAGTTTTTTGTTGTTGATTCATACTGTCAAACTTTAATGAATATAGCTGAGGTTAAATTATATTTTTAAATAAAGGTTTATTAGGAGCTCGAAATGAATGAGGAACTCCAGGACCATTTATTTCAATTATGTTCACAACTGTTGCTGTTCAAACATTCACGAGAAGGTATAAATCCATACAAGACTGCTGCTGAAGGCTTCTTCAAACAACTCACATCCTCATTCACAGAAGAATACAAACTGATACACTGTCAGTGCTGTCAAACTGAATTCACACACTTAAAAAAATGCTCTCATGTTACTAGTTAAAAATCCTCTTTTAAAGTCACAGTGTTGTTATAAATACCTGACTAGCAATACAGCTTAAGAGATTATTACAACAATCAATAATGAAACCCCTGCAGTCACAGAGACCCTTATCATGATATTATTCATCAACATCCTGTTTCTGGTCGCATTCCTGTACTCACCCCGTGAATTATGCAGCAGCAGTAGCGGCTGAATGCGCCCGTTGCGGCGGGAGGCGCGTGGCTGCATCAGCCCGCTAGCGAGCAAAAGAGCCGCTCTGGCTGGATATTCCCATAGAGCGCCGCTAGCAGCCTAGGCTAACCTTAGCCAGGCAAGCTATCCCAGGGCAAAGAGCGGCAGCGAAACAGAAATCCCTTTCCCACTCGGACGTATACCGGCAACAGCCAAACTGAGGGGTTTGAAAGCGAGGGACAGTGGTGGTTTTCCGGTCGAGAGGAGGAAATTCCAGCGCTGTTTGCGTATTCACACACAAACTCAACGCATCAAGACTCCATCATTTTCCTCCCCAATCCCACATTCAGTCAAACATCTGTGCGGAGTCTCCGAGAAACGCCCCCCACGCGTCTCTCATTGGCTGGTGGTCTATAAATATTTACATATTCATGACACTTCTTAGAGCTTTTGTTGCCAGTGAGCGCTCCTATTGGTCGATTTAGACATCGTTCAGAGATCTTTAACCGCCTTTGTGCAAAGTGAGCTGAGTAGGAACATAAGTAATGTAAACCTTCTCCTTATGTGTTAAGGAATAAAGTTAACTATTTACTTACTTATTATTTATTTATTATATCTAAATTATTAATAAGTTAAAACAAAACATATTTGTGACAGAGAGATTGTTTTATTGTATTGTCATATTACAATTTTAGTTTGTAATATGACAATAGATTTATTTCTAAAACTTTAAAAAGTGAATTAAATCTCTTGTGCCTGTAATGTGCCTTGATATTTAAAAAAAATGAAAAAATGAAGTGAGAGACATGTGCTGGCAAACAGTTCATTACAGTAGGCCTACATGTTTTTGTCTTTCTGGCCTTGAAATCTGACTCTGAAGAGAAACAAAAAGGACACTTTCAACCAGATTTACCATTTACAAAATGTGTATTTTTGCTTGTTACTTTTTTTAAATGTTACTTTGCGCTTGTTTATGTTTGTTCTGCCAGTTCTCAGAATGTACCACAGTATATCAGAAGATGTAAGGATGTGGGCACATGGGGCAGAGGTGGGTGTGATCTCTACACAAAATAAGTCACAGTGTCTACAGAGAGTTGAAACATCCTGACTGCAGTGTCACAGTGCCAAGAGCTCTTGGAAAGACAGCTAATCAGACACCTTTGCCATGTGTCAGACAGAGACTCAAGAAGTTTAGATCCGATCCTGCTTTTTATGGGCTGCCAACATTTCAGGACATGTGTTAGCCAACATTAAACCTCTCAGGCCACCACTCTGAAAGCTCAGGGGCTGCCAACACCATCTTGTAATAGATAAGATAATTCATATAAAAAATACCTTTTTTTATTGAGAAGTAAAATAAATAACATCACTGCCAAAAAAAAAAAAAAAAAAAAAAAAAAACATTTTATTCCCACAATTTACTGAAATCTTCCTAATGCAAGTTTTGGTGTGGTATGAGTCTGCAGTTTGTCTGTGTATAGACTTTACTTTCTCTCTTCCTGTGTGTGTCCCCGTGGTAATGTGAGTGTGTTCCCTGGCAGTGAGATAAGCACGCTTACTGTAAGTGAATCACTCCCTCTTGCACGGGCACAGTCATGGACACACGGGTACAGCAGTGGGTGAAGACAAAGACAGAAGAGAACAGTGATGTCACACACAATGGAAGCTTTGGAGTCTGACTGCAGAAAGAGACAATGACATCACAGAAGAAACTATTGAACATTAATGTGCCTCATTATGGGAAATTAAATGCTATTATATATACAGTTTCTTTTGAACCTCATGCGCCTCATTATGTGGAAATCAGTTTTCAAAAAATGAAGTGTGTAGTTACTCAAGTATCTCTGTGTGTGTGTGTGTGTGTGTGTGTGTGTGTGTGTGTGTGTCTGGGCAGAGAAGTTGTTGGATAGAAGATTCTGGAACTGCAGCTGAATGTCCTCTGAAAATAAACACAAGGAAGCACTAAGTGCAACCGCAACATAAGAAAAGAGGATTGTGAAAAAGCACAAGGTATCTAGATAAAACCATAAATTATCTAGTTGTAATACAGAATTAATGTTAAATGTATGATATTTTAGGTTATAGAAGATTGCTTAACAGTAAATATGCATATGAAGTTTGACTTCATGTGCAAACACCCAAAAAATACGGAACCCCTAAAGGAACATCGTGATGGGAACCCAAACCCCCCCCCCTCCCCCCCCCCCCCCCCCCAAAAAAAACGTTTTTGTTCTTCGCGGGGCCACTGCTATAGTGAGGCGAACGGTGGTGACGATTCAAAGGACCCCCTGACGATTGGGGCAAAACAACAGTATAAGTACAACCTATACTGCCTTGACATATCTTCTTGTTTTGTGTATAATGCTTTGACAATATATATGTAAACACACAATACTGCCAATAAAATACATTACATTGAAATGCGGGTTCATTTGATCTGTGATGTTTTTCTGTCTGTATGGCATCACCTCCTGCTGTTTGGCACTTCAGATCACACAGTGGCCTCTTAAGACCGACAAAGGGTTTCCAGCAGCTCCCAAGGGCAGCGAGGCCTGAAAGGGCCGATCCACCACCACACCTCTGAGCCTTCATACTGCTGGGTCACCTCAGAGAGGGACACACAAACATGTGTTAGTCCTTGGTGTAGATTACATTCAAGTGTGTTTGGGATTTGTTGGTATTCCTTAGTTCAACTGATTCTGTAGTATATTTTCACTCTTGTGCTCTAGCACTAAATAATGAAGAACAGATGGGACTGGTAATTCGAAGCAGACATGGCAGCTTTATCTTTTTTTTTTTTTCTCATGAGAAAGCAACTGCTCACAATACTATAAACTGCAGGAGTGTATGATTTAGCAAAATCTAGATTACTACTTAATTAATGTCATCATATTCCAGATCAGTTGTGACCAATTTTTCACAATGAAGACAATAATGAATTATAAAGACAATAAATACCAAAAAATAATATACTATTAACTATGACCTTTGCCTTACCTTACCTTACCTTAGCTATTAAGGTTGTTGGGGACTGTAGGATTAAGAGATGTAGAATATGGTCATGCAGAATAAGGCATTAATATGTGCTTTATAAGTACTAATAAAACAGCCAATATCCTATTATTATGCATGCTAATAAGAAACTAGTAATAGTGCACAGTGTTGCATCATTCACGACCTTATAAAACATGCATAGAGTCAATGCATGATCCTTGTAAAGCTACCTCCATCTAAAGGGTTGTAATTGTTCTGCTGCCTGTCTACTATCATATTTATCTTCTGCATTGGAGCGTTCAATCTGGGCATATCAGGATGGCGGAGCATGCTGTTATCTGCTAGAGCAACACAAAAAATGCACACATACACATATGCTCCAATAAATGCTGAGAGCACATGAGGAGCTTTGGCGAATTTTCTCTGTTCACAATGCAAAAGTGCAGAAAAATGGAATTCTGGGGAAAAAAAATGGGTTTGTAATGAGGGTTTGGCTCCAAAATTGAATGACCTTATGCTAAATAAAAATGATTAGCTAGAATAAAGTTATGGATATAAGTTATAAAGTTAAAGCAACACCATGGAACTTTTCCTCTTTGGTCGCCCTACTGGTTAGAAACGAAATTGTCCATTACCGCCGTCATAAATATTTTAGCCTACTGTCGCACGCATGCTCGTTGTTTATCCAGCACCAGCTTTAGAATGAAAGATGTCGACAAGGTAGAGTATGTTTCATGATTTCATGAAAGGATGATGTATTGTATCATCAGAAACAAAGAAAAACAAAATAATGACTATTGTAAAACTTGATGTACGATAAAGCTGTCGAACTTTGTAGTTCTTTTTGTGCTCGGGTTACTACCCGAACCCCGGAGTTCCATAGTAAAAGTGATACAGACCCGTCAGGCTATGGCAGAAGTGCCCTTTACCCTGTCACGACTTAATGAACCAGTGTTAAGATTTTGTAAATATTATTTAATTTAAGGTAAAAAATGTCACATAGTGTTGCTTTAAGTTTTGCAAGAGCAAAAACAATGTAGACGGCTGTAAGAGCATTCAATTTTCAGGGATATTTCATTTAATCTTACAAAATTGTGCATTTTTGGCCCACTCTGGCCTGCTGGAGTTTTTAAAAAACTAAAGATGAATTAGAGCAAGTAGAGTTAGAAGGATACAAATAAAAAAAATGAAGCAAGAGGGAAAAATAGAAGCAAGAATTTTTGTCTCGCAGCTGACTTTGACAGCAGACCCAGCATGTGATATGAGAGGAAAACCAAACGGGGAGGAGGGCAAAATGATTTCTCTCCTGATACAGCGTGTAGTTCAGCTCTCATTGCTTGCAGGTGAAATAATAAAGAACTCTGGAGCTGCTGGAGTGGCTGAGGGGAGACCAAAACTTCAGAATTAGTTTGTTTAGGGATAAAATGAAGTCCTTACAGCAGGGGAAACTTGGCTTCAGCTTATTCAGTCATATCAGTGTCACGTCTGAACTAGGACAAGTGTCGGACACAGATCCTAAAGGGTGTTTATGCACTTGTGAAGATATGTGTGTGTGTGTGTGTGTGTGAGGGACTCAACACTAAAGTATGAAGAATATGTAAGTGGGGAGAAAGCAGCTACACGTCCACCCACACACTAATTCTCTCTCGTGATGAAAGATCATCGCCTTAAGCAAATTTATAAACTTTCCCATCAATCTGTCTCCACATACTTCCCGCATTGCATTTTCAGTTTCGGTGCTAAAGTCCCAAAAATCACAAAGAAAAATCACTTCACAAATATACTGACTGCATTCAACTGATTTCAAACGTAAAGAACTCTGTTTATTGCATCAAACATGTGTGCTTTATTGTCTCGAGTCAGTAAAACTAAACTATGTGGGCTAACCCATTGTTAAATGCCCCTGTAAATGGTGGTAAAATTTAGTCATTTTTTATTTTTAGCAAAACTAAAAAATTCTGTACCAGTAGCTTCTCATCACGGAACATTGCTTGTTTGGTAGTTGCTGGCTAAACTGACCACAAGAGATAGACCATCTACATATAGAGTAGCACAACCCTAAGCTGCTGGTACCATGTCTTTGTCAGACTGACTTCACAAATAAAGCAATAAAAACATTCAGTATGAAAGTGGTTGCTGAACATTAACACCATGTAAAACAATTCTTCAAGGTACTGCCAAGGACAGAGATTTTCCAGTGCTGTTGAGTTTCCATTCGGGCAACATGGAAAGCTTGAGTGACTTACTGCCATTACTGCAAACAAAAAGAGTGTGTGTTCAAATCAGGTCATAGAAGCTGCAGCACAACCTCATTGAAGCAAATATACGTAGTAAAACAGTAATGAACACTCTTAACTGTCAAAGTCCCGTATATGGGACGCCAAACTTTACTTCGCTATAAATCCTAATCTAATAATGACAAACTATATGTCTTTGGAAAGGTCTATGACTCCTAAATAGATATTTGATTGCTATTTTTTAGTAACCTGACATCGTCATATTCTAGAAAAAAAAATATTTTGTAGAATATATATTATATATAAAATATATAGTACAGTATATTTGATTTACTGTAAATTTAAACTTCCATAACTTTTTCACACTTTTCCATTTTTAAGTCTTTCCACTTCAGCAATAATCAGTTGTGAGTTTATTTTAAAACAAGATCAAACTTAGGTATATATTCCAAAGCATTCTTGAATTACAACAATTTAATTTTGAACAGTGCATTTTAACACCCATTCTAAAAAATGGGTGTGAAATTGAATCCACTCAGGCTTTTGTCGCTTTGCACTGGCTTGCATTTATGCCATCTGTCTCTACCAGACCGATTGTTATTCTGTGGCTCCTTTTTCCACCGGACTGCTGCGTCAGAGGAAGATCATTGGCTGATCATTTTATTACTCTGAACAAACAAAAAGATGGATCACTCTGATGAATGTAGATCCTCTCTCTCTTGCTTTTTCCATTTATTGTCATCACCTTAGTCTCTGTATCCTGTCTCCATCCATTCACACACACACAATCCCATCTGTGTATAGGAAATAATGCTCTCTGATAAACTGTTAATGTTATATGTTTACAAAGAAAAACAATAATAAAGAGAGATGGGGGTAGAGTATAATATCCATCCATAATATCTGTAAAGCTGATTTGATCACTCGAATGACATCAGGTCACAGACACACATCAGGACACATCAGACAATTATAAAATGTCACACGCTTCGTTACACGTCAGAACCATCATCTCAGGTACTTAATCTTTTGTCAGACAGCCATTTTCAACCATCATTCAATAATATTGTATAGGCTATTATGTGGATGAATGCAGAGCAGCTGCCAAACTCATTTTAATCCTGGTCCCGAGGCTGACACTTCGTCCTCTTTCCTACAGTCGTATCTGCTCCTCATATCTCCAACTACATGTCTAAACACTGGGGTGCAGAGAAGCATCTGAGATCTGCTTAAAGGAAGCAGGAAGACAGAAGTTGAAACAATTATTCTCTGTCATTCAGTGCTGCAGATCTATATCACACAGCCTATTTAAGAGCACTGTGATTACTTCCTTCTTCATATGTTGGGCCATTTAACTACAAATTTGTTTCTTCCATCTAGAAGAGGACCACTATGTGCAGCACAGTTGAAAATATGGTGTTTGTTTGTATCCCTTTAAAGGATCCCATAAGTTCCAGCAAAGATTCTCTACCAGTATCCCAATGAGAAAGAGCTTTGAGGCACTTAAATTACATTTTTAAGTTCCTTTAATATCCAACAGGATATTTGAGGCATTTTTAGTTTCTACAGTGAGGTCCAACATTCTGCATTATCCACCGGTGAGACTGGTGAACAATTGGATATTTGCTATTTATTGCATTGCACGCACAAGCAGAAGAGACAAAATGGTTCTAAATTCCAATGTGCTCAATGAGTGCCAAAGACATTAGTTGTCACACAGCATGCCAATAAAAATGGAAGGGGGTGGACACTTTTGGAAAACACTTGTGCATGAAAAAACAAGTGTGCAAGAAAGGACTTCTCCATCAAATCCTGTCAGAGGAACAGGGCACAGTCATAAATCATACAGACCCAGGTTTTCTTTTATAGTCCTCTACTGTCTGACTCTTCATAGAGACATAATTCAAAATAAGACCATTTGGGAGGGAGAAAAAGGAAAACATGAGGAGATGGTTCTGGCTGCTTATAAGAGAGCTGCATTCACCACAGCCAAGCTGAACAGAACTCAGCACATGCTTCTCTGTCGACTAGATTTCTGTTTCTTTTTTGTCTCATTTCTGCTTTCTCGCATCCATTCTTGGCCGCAAATTTGGAGGATAGGAAAAGTAAAGGTGACAATCGTGTACTCCCTATATGCTCAGACACCGCATCGTTCTTCTTTTGCTATTGTTTTCAGTTCCACAAACGCAATATCCTTGCACACATTTTCACTCATTCCTGAGGCAATGAAAAACATGATTGCAAAACACACTCCTGTTTGTTTGTTTGTTACCCCGCTGTCCTGATCAAAGTTGAACAGCATTTCACGCAAACACGAACATCTAATTAGACCATCATATGGTCTCTGAGACACTCTGAATCCATTCAAAACCTCTTACTAAGACATTCACACTCATCCACTCCTGATTCTAATCCTACAGAATAGCATCTCTTCTTCCCTTGAGAGAAAGTCTCTATAGCAACTCCTCACCCATCCTCTCGTTCCATGTCTTGAGGGACAAGATGACAAGAAAGGGTGTTGCACTGCAATTTTTCATTTAAAAAAGACACACAAGCTTCAAAATGTAAATCCAAACCCACAAACTTGTGTTTTTTTTTAAGACAAATGAGAAATATGGTGATTCAAATTTTCAGTAAGAACTTGTACTTACTAAAACTGTAGTTACAAATGTATTTGTCACATCGTCAGTCTATTTAATACAACATACTTTCATATTTGTATAGATAAAATATTATTAAATAAAGTATCAACAAAAGTTTAAGGTTAGCAAGATTTGAATTATTTAGATTAAGATTAGATTAATACACTTATTTAGAAAGGACACATTAAATTGATTAAAAGTTGCTGTTCTTTAAACTTTCTATTAATCAAACAAATTCTGAAAACCAAATCAGTTTACACAAAAATATCAACAAAAATATATTAAGCAGCACAACTGTTTTCAACATTGATAATGATGATGTTTTCAACATGTGACTATCACAGGAATAAATTACATTTTAAAACATTTGCATTAAAAAAACAGTTATTTTAAACTATAATATTCCACAATATTGATATATTTCAGTAAATAAATACAATTTTGGTGAAGAGACATTCATACAAAAATCATAATGACCACAAACTTTTGAACAGCATAGTATGTTTTAATTAAAAACATATCAATTTAAGTAAAAGGCTGAACTGAAAATAAAAATATGCAAGAATTGTCTTTTTTTGCTTTCATGGACTCCATAAATTTTGAAATTTAAAATAAATGAACAAAATCCTCTATATACTAAATAAAATAAATAAAACTCCATGTTATTTCTTAATTATTCAGTAAAAAAAAAAATTGAGACACCATCCTATCCAAGAGACCAACAAGAAAGTCTGCATTTTACATCTCAGCAGGTAATAAATGACACAAGCACTGAGACAAAAGCAGGAAGTGTGAATAAGATTTAGTGTAGTTAGGTATGAAAATTTGGTGTTTAGCTGAGCTCTAGACCGCTTGCAGAGCCGCAGATGATTTGTGGGCTCTGCTATAATTAAATGTCAGAGTGTTGGAGGAAAAATTACACTGCACGTTGGGACAAGATAGTTTCACAGAAACGATCATGACAAAGTACCTTACTAAATCAAAGAGAGGGAGGCATTCAGCACTAAAAAAAAATGTGCCGTACAGTGACAAAAAATATCACTGCATAAGAGCTCTGGCACACTGATGAAGACACACAAAGCACCAAGATGCCCTCTGCTGGTTTAAAAAAAAATAAATGCTGCAACACACACAATGATCCATCATCACAAAGTAGTGAAGAAGAAAATAATATATGCATGCCTTATCAAATTTTAATAAATCACATTTAATAGTAGGGGTAAAAGTAGCAAAGTACTCTGCATGAAGCCCTCAGGAATGGACAGAATGACAGCAGTACAAAACATCCATTTATTCCATTTATTATAAAGGTTAAATCAAAAAAAGTAGACAGACGTGACAAACAAAAATGTGCATATTCAATTACAACAGACTGCCAGACACATAATTGATCAGAATTATTAACAGGCACATTTTGGTAGCAATGTTTGCATGGTTGACAATGTGTTTTTGGTAAGTGGCATTGTGATATACAAACATATAAATAAAAATAGAAAATAATCAACATATAAATATATGGCAAAAAAGAAGTTCGAATGTTCTTAAAAAGGTGAAATACCTGAAAGCCATTACAGTTTCAGAAATTTCGTATAGACATGACTGACTAAATGAACAAATCCAAAATTACAAACGGAATTGATTAAAAAAAAAACACTAATGATTTTATCATGATCATACTCCTGAGCCTGTATATACATACCTACATTAAATTTGCATAAATACACATACAACACTAAAGCCACATTTTACCCAACACATTTTCATTTTAACATCCAAATATCTTATTTACATAAAGACCAAATTACCATTAAGGCATTGCCAAAATAAACCAAAAGATCTTCCGGTACACAAACAGCATAAGGCAAGAACAAGAGTTCATTCTGCAATGTTGCACTGATACAAAAAAACATCAATCATACGACAACAGCCTGTGGAGTTTGAGAACTCACAAGAGTACAGTAAATACCAGTGTATAAAACTTGTATAATCTACCTCTGCGACCAATAAAATAGTAAATACAAGCTTTTTGTACTGTTCATAAACACATGTAAACACTTTTGTTTCCTCACCAAACACAAGATCAGGCTGTTCAACTGTGTGCTTGCCTTGCTAACAGCAGAGAGAGACGACAAAACACATATCCTCTGGCCCTCGTTCCTCATAGCTGGTTGGTCAACTTAATATTAAACGAGACAAATATGACACAAAATTGATTTAAGTCCTCAGCAAACAACCAATGAGGCCGACTGAAGACTAACAGACTTATAGTCCAGACAACTCAGCACAGATTACAATGCTTATGCCTCTTAAAAAAAAAAAAAAAAAAAAAAAAAAAGAAAATAAGTGAACTACTAGTTGACAGGATGGCCACATGCATTATGGAAAATGTCCAGTGTTCATAAAATAAAATAGGTACATATGCAGACCAGCAGGTGTCACTGTAAAAGAGTTGGGGGCTGCTGCATCAAATTCAGTACCATAATTAAGTCATCCAGCTGAGACCATTTCCTGGCCTCTTTATGGGAGGGAAAATACAACAACAGCATGAACAACAGCAACAGGCTTAATCTGGGGCTGGAAAATTGGCTACAAAGTTTCATTCATTTAGTCAAAGAGGTAAAATATGAGATGCCTTGATTTCAAATGCAAGTTGAAACCCATTGCATTTCATATTCTTGTTATTCTACTCAATTTACAACCATGATTTGTTGACCAAAACACCCTGAGAAGACTTCAAATCAGATCAAAGAGGGAAGGAAGCTTTTAGTCTGCTTTTTCCAGCAGAGGAGTGAAAAATTTTGTACCTTTTACACATTTCTTTGATGAAATGGTCAGGTTTGTTTTTTTTTTATATACAAAATTAAGATTGAGACAAGCAATTGATTGTCTGTTTCTGCATGAGAATCAGTTTAGAAGAAACAGAGACAGCAGTGCAGTAGAGTCAAAAGCACATCTGTAGAGGTTTGGGTAGACCACCTATATTCAGTTAAGATCTGAAACTGTTGTCCCCCACACCCAGTGCTCTAAAAATGAGTCAACTCTTAATAAATCTAAACACACGTTTCAATTATCAGGCTGTTTGAATAAAGCGGCAAATATGGACAGTTTGATTATGCTTGTGACGGCCACATAGAAACTTTAAAAAATGTTTGTTAAAACGTATGATCTTTAAACATGTCAGTTCAATTTAACATGATACAACAATTCTCCCATCAAAAAAAAAAATCTTATTAAAATGACTAACAGCTATTTGTGCTCTGGTGAGCGGTGTTTTCTGTGTTCATGTCCAGACCAGCTGAACTACATTTCCCACAATCCTCAGCACCTGTGACCTCACAACCAGAGGGCAGTGTATAAATACTTGTAACATAATTAACAGAATATGACACAAAGTCAAGCCATTGCAATACTGTACAGGTAGCAATTCAGAGCCACTTTAGAAATGCATAGCACATTTGAAATTTAAAGAGCTCATCATTGCTCCAGATCATTTACACGAAAAGATGCTAATAATAGAACAACGGTAAAACATTGAAAGGGATAATTCCCCAAATGACAATTCTGTTATCATTTACTCACCCTCATGTTGTTCCAAACTCTAAGTCTTTATTCTGCAGAACGCAAAAGAAGATATTCTGAAAGTTTTTTTGATCCCACTCACTTTCACTGAAAAACAATCCGTTTTTTGGTCCATAAAAAGAAATTAATTCAGTCCTACAGGTTTGGAACATCATGAAAGCGAGTAAATGATGATAGAATTCTAATCATAGGGTGAACTGTCCCTTTAAAGCAGCCAAACCCTAGAGCAGCAGTTCAGTGACAGTTCAAGGCTGGGTCATTCAGCCAGGCCCAGATTTTGATCATATATTGAGGACTTCTGGGATGGACCAGCATCAGGCTGTTATAGGCACAGGCATTATCGCGATATTTCTCCTCGATATCAAAGGTCCTGAAGCCTTTGTGCTTCTCAGGTGCGAGACCCAGTTTCCTGAGGCACATACCCGTGTAGACATCATCAATAGGGTAGAGGGGCACCGACCTCGAGACGTTATGAAGTTTCTGGATCAGCTGTCCCGAGAACAAATAACCGCCCCCGCCCGCGTACGCAGGGTACGCTCCAACGAACACGCTCTCCGGGATAAAATACTTGACCTTTTTGTCTCTGTGTGGACCAGCATTAGTAATCACATCCCCTACAAACAGTTCTTTGGCTTTGGCTTGAGAAAGACTGCTTAGGAAGTCTATAATGCGGATGGTGTTAACAAAAACGTCATCATCCCCCTTGAAAATGTAACTGGCTCCAGGACAGCGGGTGCTCAGCCATTCCAGGAAGAGCACCTCCTTGATAGTGAGGTTGAAGAAGGTGTCCCTAAAGTCCCACTGAAGGATATCTTGATGCATTGAGCTCTCATGGTGGAGCATATTTGAGAGATCAGGGAAATAGTCTTCCATGGCTGCGTTCCCAAGAAGAAACACTGTGACGACCGTTCGGTTCGCAAGGCGGCCAGCTTTGCCCCATGACTCGCGAATAGCTTGACGTCGATCAAAGTGCGGGACTAAAGATTTAATAGCTAGGAGGAGGAATGGTTGGTCTTTGCATATGTTTGGCTGGTCCACCACGATGGGATAGGACCTGCATCGCATATAAAGCAGGAAGTCTTTGAAGCGATCCGGTAAGGAGTTGAAATCCTTGACTTGGGTGGTCACCCTGAAGTCTGGGTCACAGGAATCAAGACTGACCGTGTCGTTTAGCCAGTCTGGAAGTTTACCAATCGTGAAGTTGAGTTTTTCTAGGTTGGGGTTGTTGATGTAGTTCAGCTGCTGTTGCTGGCGATTCCAGTAGGCGTTATTCGGAAGATCTTTTGCCCAAAAACGCTTCAAGGGAACCAGATTCTTATTTTTGTTGCGTTCGCCCTTCCCAGCATTACGGGAGACCTCCACCACTATGAAGATAAACACCATAGTCATCATCAACATGACCTTCACCTTCCTCCGAGGTCCCTGCATGGTGCCAAATCTCACCACCTGAACAGCAAAGATAAAAAAAAATTAAGTTAAAGCTGCCGTCAGTAACCCTGGCTGATTGAGTGGATTTGGCAACATTTTGAATGTTTACAACTCGTATGGCCCTCCCCCACTATCAACGGATACCCTCCCACAGAGTTCGTGCACACCAGGTTTTCTGTGAACGCGACCGTCTCTTCAGCATTCATCAACACCATGGATTATTTTGAGGTATGCTGTCCTGGCTAATATACCAATATGCAATTGCTAACGTCATTTATACTCTAAATGAGCTTACTTGGTTTGTTAGTGCTCCGCCATCACTCTTCCTTACTGCGCGAACTTCAGGCGAGTGCATGTGATTGTAACGTGAGCGAGGGGTGGCGTGTGCCCGATCTGTGAATGACAGTCAGATCTCACACCCCCCTGCGCTGATTGGACACAGTGAACAGGGAGCACAGGATTTTTGCAAAACAAATAACACGCTCCAGGTGGAGTTAGAAGCTCGGGTTTTTTTTTTCTAAAATCACTTTATTTATGTTGTTCTGTCGGATTGTAGTGTCGATTTCACTGAATATGATCAAAAAAATGTTGCCGACGGCAGCTTTAAGAACTACTCACAGGGCTACAGACCTAATATATATATATATATAAACACACTTAACAATAAATATGTTTTACTTCCCGTTTGTGCTATATATTCGACCGTTTCAAAGTTTGGATTCAGTCGTTTTTGTTTTGATTTAAATCAACAAGGGTACATTCAGGCCCCGTTTACACGAAGGGAAAGCGCAGATATTTCCCTGCTGATTGGCCTCTCATTTACACGAAAACCCTATTTTATTACAGAAAACGAATATTTCTAAAAACTCCGGCCAAAGTGGAGATTTCTGAACACGCCGGTTGTGTGTTGTCATGTGAACTGGGAAAAACAGCGTTTTAGGTTCTCTCTTGTCGATTCTGAGGATTCTGATTGGCTCGCATGGCTTTATCCTTCTCCCTACACTGCCACCAATAGGTTTGTTATAGTTATGATGGCGCTCGACGGCGTATTTATGCGGGTGTGTGAACGATGTTATTTTTGAAAACGGAGAGGGGGAAAATATTTGTTTCGCTAAATACCCGCCTTTGTGTAAACGTGGCCTCATTCTGATAATAATTGATCAAAAGTGACAGTACAGTTGTTACAAACGATTTCCAAGAAACATACAAGACCCAACATACAACATTGTTATACCCATTCCCATGCCTGAAAAATGAACTGAAACAATTCCCAGAACTGAAAAATAATTAGTGAGGGAGCCTGTGGTCAACTCAACCACAGGTAAGAGTCAAATTGAAACCACTAACTGACAATGAATTTAGACACGGTTTCGTGAATCTTTTTAACGGACCAGTACATAAGAGTCAATGGGCTCAATGCACGGCGGTATTTCCGGTGAAGGTGTAAGGATGCTCGATAACTTCCGCCGATCGTAGAGTCCAATGCAATACCGAGAATTTATATTGAATTTTATACTCCATGGTTATACTAAAGAAACGTTAGTCACAAAAACAGATAAAACAGACACCCCTCGTTGTGTTTATGCTTCTTTTTAAAATTATATTAAATAAACATAACTATATATAAAATTACATCTAAACGTATGTACATTTCATTTCAAAGTCGGGAGGACAGTAAATATTGAAGACTCTGCCATAATCCCGGTTTCCCCGGTTTCCTCCGCTTTAATCTACACAACCGGAAATGAACGAGCATCCTTGCGTCAAATGCGGAACTTATGCGTGCATATAGCCCATTGTTTGTGAATCAGACATCGTAGCTTGCACTGCATCCAGAAAACTCTGCCATGCACTCTGAAATATATAATATAATATATAATATATATATATATATATATATATATATATATATATATATATAATATCCTAGGATAGCCTCTCTTTCACCAGAACAGTTTAGCTGACAGTTTCAACTAAACCACAGGAAAGTGATGCAAATAACCACAAGTTAATTCTGTTAGATGACTAAATGCATTGCTTCAGAGTTTGTTTGCATGTGTGTGTGAATGTTTGCAACTGAATTCTTGAGTACTGCATGCCAATACGTCTAAATGAGACCCTGTAAGACCATAAGACCCTGTAAGTCGAGAAGACAAACTATAGTAGAAAAAAAGACATCAGTTACTTTAAGGACATGACCCTATTTCAACAAGCTAGGCTGTGTTAAATTTTAGCCCTTCAAGCTAAAAATAAATTAAGTGAACCTCTTTGTTTAATGCTAGTTTAAAAAGAACACTTTTTATGATGCCTTGGGATGCCTTGGAGTAACTGTCTATAGACATAAAAAAGATTTTTAAATTTCATTAAATTGACAATTAAAGGTTAATTATCAATACTTCCTCCTTTTATTCTGTACATGCCCCTTTTTCCCATCCACCTGTTGCTTCTCTTTCACCACCTCCTCACTCTTTCTCGTTTCGTTGCTTTTGTCTCCCAGCAACCCCTTTGCTCTGTTGCACATGGCTTCTCTCATTTATTCAACTTCGCATTCTTCAGTTTAGCTTACATTCCCATTCTCTTTCACTCTTCCTGCTCTACCTTAGCCCATTTTCCTTTCACTCTTCTCTTATTCTTTGTAAACCCCACACCGCAACTCTCTAAGGAATACTAGTAAAAGGCCCAGTATCGCCTATGGAGGGCAGGAATAGTCTAGTTTTACACGTATGAGATAAAGGACTAAATTTAGAATGGCCAAATGGGCCAGCTGGCCTCTGGGATCAGTAGTGATTTAAAGACTACATATGTCCCTGTCTCTGACACAGAGCCATTTATTTTCAATGAAAAAACAACATTATCTGTATGTTTCGACTTAAATGCACAATGCCAATTTCCCTGGTTTCGTATTTCTGAATAAAAAATATGAAGCACATAAAATACCTGTTTCTCATTTTAAATGAATTATGATTAAATATCGTATACAAGAAAACTTAAAATGTCAATATACAGTACTTGTCATTTATGGTCATTAAACTGTATTCAAATTCAATAATATAAATATCAACATCAGTCACTTTGCTCTCAAAGTACCAGCAGAGGACAAGTGAAAAACCATGATGAAATCAATTGATTGTACAATTGATACAATCAAAAAGATTGTTTCTCAAGAGAAATTACTTTGGGCACAAATTTGTACATGTTTACCTGTGCACAGGTGAGACGCTGGAGGGTCCAGGGGTAAGGTGCTCAGCTTCTAGCAATTCTTTTTAGCCCATCCCGACAAACTGGCAGAGCAAATCACAGAGACAAGGATGATCTGGCAAGGAAATCCATATCTGAGGAGAAAGAAGAACAGACATGTTTTGCTGCTGCTGCCGCTGTAATAATGGCTATATGGAACATCAGAGCCTGAAACAGCAAGAGTAAACATGGTCTGTTCACACACAAGGATTTGTTCAGGTGGTCTGACCTGGGCAAGTATTTGTTGGCATTGCTTGAATTTATCAGTAGAGAGAAAAATTTCAGTTTCCTCTTTGAGTGACTGAAGGTATTATGTGTTCCTTTTCATTAATGTTTCTGACAAAATTATTTGGCAAAAAGGGGAGCAACAGGTTTTATTTTACCTTGCAAAAAAGCATACAGTACATTGACTACAACATTCTCAATTCTATTATGCAATAAGGCAAATTTGAAAAAACAAAAGCAACGTCAGGGAAAATGAAGTTCAGTAAATTTACAATTTCTTGTTAAAAGATGCCTGCAGGGCAAAAAAAATACTTTTAAGGGCACTTATGACTTGTTCAAGAGCTGAAATCCAGGCGTTCAGTACATTTGCTCCAACTTAGTGCACTTACGGTCAGAGAGAAAGTGTAAGCTGCAAGCGTCCCCAGCGGTGAAGTCTCTTATTAATAATTAACATTACTTTTACTGTGTAAACAATGAACTGAATCTCTCCTTGCCTCACATCACCAGACTAAACACAGACAGATCTATTCACAAGCCCTTTACAAATGGTTTAACTCCAGCTGGATTGTAAAAGTGAACAGACAATGCATTTACTGTTGAATTACTGTCAAGAATTTTCCTGATTTGTAAAACCAACCCCAATATACCACTAACTTGTTGGTCTACCACCAGCTGATGGTTAATGTGCTTAATGTGGTTAATTTCTACGGTGCACAAAATCCACAGTAGAAAACATAGCAACTAGTCAACAGCAATTACAAATAGGACTATGCAGCATATGCATTTGGCATTAAGAGCATTGTTATATTCCCATATGTATTTTTGGTAAATGTTTTTTGCGTGCATGTTTACTTGTCTGTTTTTCATTCTGGTCTCCAAGCATGAGTAGCGGCACCTGATGTTATATCTATTTTTGGACGGGTATCAGAATGTGAAATAACAGCACAGGACATGTCCTTAACAAGTAAAAAAAAAAAAAAAAACAGAAAGAAAATCTGTCTTAATGTTGTCCGACACAATGCAAAGCAGTTGCCGACCAGTGTCACAAACACAGAATTCAAATGGCGTATGATTTTGTGATGAAGTAAATACTACAGAATAATACAATGTAATTTCTACATGAAAAAGTTAGTTTGGCAAGAATTAAAAAAAAAACTAAGTAAATTCTATCTATATTAGTACTCAATTCAAGCGTGTAGAAGTTTAGGCGTAAAAATCAACATTAAAAAATTCACCCAACACAACGCCAAAGGCGTATACCAGTAAATAAAAAGTTATAAGCCCAATAATAATATAAAATTATTAACATGACATGACATAAGGCTGAATAGAAAAATTGGCAATTTTGGTTTGTAAATGTCTCATATTTTAATACATTAAGTCAAACCTAAATTTATTCAGACACATTCAACATTTCTAAAGTTATTACAGTTTATTCTCTATAGTTTAGAAAATGGTAATACAATATGACAAGAACTCAAGAGTTATCAAATCAGTTGATATTTCACTGGCTTTGGCCATCCTTCTGTTACTGTCTCATAAATGAATTAAATTTAACAGCTGAAAGCTGACAGCTATTCAACCTAAACACACAATTAGACAATACCAATTTATTTAGGTCAACAAATTACCAAGTAATGTTTAATTTTGTTCAGTTCATCCCAAATTGTTATACATTTTACTGGTAGTCCACTGTATGAAGAATCTTGGGGTATGACGTGTGTGTCACAGTTTTGCTATCCTCACTTCATAAATTAACGAGTGTCTGGCACCCACTAGAAAAAAAAATATCATATTTTATCTGATGTCTAAATCATTTTTGATTTGACGTGTGGCTACGTGTGTGTGTGTGTGTGTGTGTTTGTGTAATATATATTCTCAAACAGTCCATATTGGCAATTGACTAATTTGTCAAGTTATTTTACTATCCAAACTATGCTAAATACAACAAAATAAGTTTTTTTTACAACTGCCAGTAACACTTTAACATCAGACCTGTGACCCACCAGTTGAGAGCCACTGTTCTAGTTTAAAAATTATAAACAAATAACCATGAAGCAGGAACAATGTGACACGTGTGACTGTATAAATGAGAACAGAAGAAAACTATATTTAGCCCCAATACAGTTTAAGCTATCTATTTATTCACCCACTCACTGTTGATAATCTCTGTGTGTGACTTCCAGTCCAATGACATTTTAGGAAATTAATGTCAAACATGAATAAAAATGTTTGGGGCTAAACAAAAAGCAAACCGGTCACTCTGTGATGGACTATCTTGGCTCAGGTGCATGGTGTGTTTTTTGTGTGGATTAAATCAATATTAAGAAGGGAAGGTTTGCAAACTCATCTGTGTATAGAGATCAAAAACCCATAGTAATTGATCAAACACAACTCAAAGATGCACATAAAAAGCGTTAATTTTCTGTCCGAAACTAGTGATGGAAACAGTTAATTTAAGAAAAAAAATCCCTTAATTTGCAAAAAAAGTTAAAATGTTCCCTTGAGGTGGTATTTGTGAGAAAAAGAGTGAATGCGAATAATGGGGGATGGAAATGCATTTGCCGAATAATTCTTACGTAGTGAACATTAAACCCACTTGACTAATGGGATGTTTCCACTGATGGTGTTATTTACTTTTGCTTACTAGGTTACCAAATACATATCACCGTCATCTGCTCCAACAACTTGAGGGAAACACATGCAATTCGCATTTATTTATTTTATTTTGCGAACTTTGAAAAGATTTGCTTCACGTTTGGAAGGTAATCCAGGATTCAAACGACAATTTTTCAATACTATTCAGATGTTTGGCGTTGGAAGATTTATTTAATGTTTTTGTAAGTTTGTTTTGAATCTCTTTTGCTTAAGGTTACATTCATTCAATTAAACACAGTAAATACAGCAATATTATGTTATATAATATTATTACGTAAATAATATGTATTCCTGTGATGGCAAAGCTAAATTTCAGCATAATAATTTTGTGGAAACCTCAATTTTTATTTTCAGGATTATAAAAACTTCAAAATAAAATTATTTACTTGTCTTTATGGTCTCTTTTGATCAATTTGATGCATCCTTTTTACAATAAAATAATTTTAATAATAAAAAAGGACCCCAAACTTTTGAATAATAGTGTATCGGAAGAAATGAGAATAAAATGAATTGGGCTCATCTTTCACACACAGCTTAGCAGCATGAAACAAAAACATGATCTCTCCTTTAACACTTCAGAGCAGATTTCCTGGAAGAGAATGAATTCTCCATCATTGAAGCTAATTATCAGGAACTGGGTGGAGTATTTCCCATGTGGCAGCTAAATAGAAGGCAAGTGACCAAAACAAAAGTACATGAAAGTGTGAGGGATCTTAAAAACACATCCGAGGAACGCCACCAGGAAGGTCCCCCACCCACCCCCGCCAACTTGCAGGCTTTTCTTATAAGATAAGCCATTTCACTTTGATAACATCCTGTAGGTTGCTTTGAGAATACTTAGTTTTAAAAACCAATAGAATGAGACAGGTTAACACATAGGGGCCACAAGCATACCTTGAAGGGCATTCCTTTCCCTTGAAGAGTCATGATAATGAGTAAAACTCCAAGGGATTTTCCCTTGTTAGTCAAAAAACCCACTGACGCAAACAGAGCACTTGGTCTTCCTACCCCTCCTGCTCACCATGCACAATGACTTCAGAAGCACAAGAAGAGTAAAAATATGTTCCTAGAAGTAATACTTCATTACTTCTAACTTTTTTTGGAGTCATACAGAAACCATTTTAGTCTTACCTCTCAAGATGAGGTAAAAGTAAAATTGAACTGCCACAGCTAAAAGGCCTAGTATGAGGGTAGTGCTAAACTCTAGCACAGACTTGATGAATACTATAATGAAGCAAACGTTTTACACACTATAGTGAAACCAGGCAGGAATGAGGCTCATTCTGACTCCAGACCCAGAGTTAAAATCCCTTAGAGGGACAGGCTGTAAATGGTTGACATTGCTATGTGGATGTATCACCTAATTCAAGGGAAATTTACCCAATGCAGCTTGCCTAAATGTCAGTTAAGAAGCTTTTGTTTAAGGCTTCTGTGACCACAAAACGCAAGCACATTAAATGAGTGGGAAACTATTAAGATACTACTACTACAGGAAAAAATCTGTAATATATACATGAGTATATTATTTTAATTAAAACATACTTTTGAAAAATGCATGTTTGAGCTGTTTTAACTGAAAGAAACTTGCACTGACATATCTTGAAAAACATCAGCGCCATTGTAAACTAACTTAAGGCCTAAACCTGGCTTAATCTTAGATTGGTGTTGTATAATATGTTGTCATGGAGATTTGTTTGTTGTGTTTTTGTTGTATCTAATGACGACGTTGCGATTGGTTTTTTATTGTTGCTTGTAATTTGTTTAATCCTGCTATCTGACCCTTCTTGACAAGGTCTCACTTGTAAAAGAGGTTTTAACCTCAATGTTAAAAAAAAAAAACGGCTACAAGGCCCGTTCACACCAACAACGATAAATATAACGATAACTATATTAGCATGCACACCAGCAGATATTATCTGTAGTTTTTATAGCTTTTATGTTGTTTTAAATGCTTGAGCTCGTTATAGTAGGAATGATTCTGATTGGCTGTCAAGGTTTTTATCATTCATCAGCAGGGAAAATAATCATTACGAAAGTGAATCCAGCGATATAACTTATCTGTTTCTTTTTCCTTATAACTGTGGTGTGGCCTCATATTCTTTAATACTGAGAACAATTTTAGAACTACATCTTCATCATTATCTTTTATAGTTATTGTCTTTGGTGTGAATGCCTTGAGTTTGGGACTAGGCAAGCAGGTGCCATATGCAGGTGACTAGGCATAGGCAGGTCTGTGAAACCAGGGGATAGTTTCTCAAATTGCTGATATGATTATGCTCACCCAACACCAACAGCAGACTGCAAAGTACAGCTCAAAATGCCAACAACATAACCAATCATATCCTTTTTATAATAGGTCATTGCTTTCACTTTCGAGTATCCCCAATTAGGATGTAGGACAAAAAAAAAAGTAGGATGACTACCTTTTTCCAGGATCTCTCTTTCTTCCTTGGTGAGGTCATTCAGAATCAAACAGGTCTAAATAAATTTTCCTGAAAGTGGCCACTAACTTAATATTTATCTGCCTTTTTTTTTTTTTTTGCCTCTTCAGAGTACAATCTGAGTACATTTAGATTACAATGAGATTAGATGGCATCCTTAGATTATATCCTTAACTACAAATAAGGCTTTTAGGGAAACCAGAAGCAACAATCATACGTTTTATGAATTATTCTTATGGACGGATTTATAGAGGGGAAGAACAAAACTGTAAGAGTTTAGAGGACATTTATTTCAACTGCCAAACTTTGTTTCCCTAAACTATTAACTGACAGTCTGATTCACTCTCCACCTGACTGAATGTAGACACCATGCAACCCACATGCAAACAAGGAGCATACCATAAAACTGTGAGAAGTGTTTGGGTAAAAAGCAATAGAGATTGTTATGAGATTAAAGAATGCATTTAGAAGTAAAACGGGAAGAATGTTTCTGTTCATACCATGAACCTAGCTGCTGTGCTAAACCAACAGTCACTTCATATACAGCCTACCAACTGTGAAAGTAAATTCATCCCATGTCCAGACACGATTAGGCACGTCACAACCTGATAAAGATCACAAGTGGGCTACAAGCTAACGAGTATTCAAAAAAATCTCAAACATAGTATGGGACACATGATATCCATTATTATGTACAGACGTTACTATTAATTAAACCTAATTTGATTTGACGTCTAACAAAGAATTGTGTACAAAACACTGTACGCAGTTTCCACGGGCATGCACCCTGTCAACGACTAAATATAGACTGTTTTGGAGTAATTATTTCTCTGAACCAGCTTACAAGATGCTTGAATTCCCTGAAGATGTTCACTAGTTTTTAACCAACATTATGTGATCCGTGATTGTAGCTACCTCTCCCCAGGTGACGCCAAACAACCAAGCGAACTTTACTTTTAACAGGGAAAATGTTGAAAACAAGCCCAGAGACAATTTAATTTGATCAGAAACCGTGTTTGTAATCTGAAATCGCTTACACCTTTATTTAAACAAAGCTGTAGAGCAAATAAAATGCGGACTGTTTTAGCGGATCTGCTAACGTCAAAACTCAACCGCACGCGGAGGAAAGTCTCGCGCTCCTTACACAACATGAAAGTTAAAAACCGGAACACACAGTCTTCGGACACCTCGCTATCAAACAACCTGACACCAACCTGATTGAATACAAAAACTTCAGCCTTTATCTTTTTAAAAGTCATCATTACCTTTCAGCTCCAGCTGCGAGAGAGCGTGTTCACATCCTGCCTGTCTCCAGATCTGTCCATGATGCACTCCTCCCATTTCAATGTAAAAACCACAGGGGCAGGGCGGGGTAAAAACCTTCCGCACTATTTACCAAACATTCACTTTGTTTACAGCTGTTCATCACTGTAATGAAAACTTGATTACCTAGTGTTTGCTTTACCTGGAAAGGGTTTCTTGTAGGCGGTACAAATTTATTTGGGGTTCAGGAGACAGTTTCAGTGCAAACTGCAAAATGTTCAAAGGGGCTTAAACGATTCCAGACGATGAAAAAGGGTCTTATCAAGCGAAACAATCGCTCATTAAAAAAATTTTAAGTTTTATAAGCTCAAATGGTCGCCTTGCTCTGTTCTGTGATGCGCGTTCGTGACTCTCCTGTTTATCAAAATGAACGAATCTCTCTCGTGTCATTTGGTTCATTCAACGAACGAAATGAACAAATTGACCTGTAAAAAGATTTGTTCATCACAGAACAGAGCAAGGTGACCATTTGAGCTTATAAAACTTAAACTTTGCTATTTTTTTTTTTTTTTTTAATGGGCGATCGTTTCACTTGATAAGACTCTTATTCATTGTCTGGAATCGTTTAGCCTAAAGCCCTTTGAACAGTTTGCAGTTTGCACTGAAACTGTCTTTTGGACCTTGAACCATTTGGTTACCAGTAAAGTGCATTGTATGGAGAGAAAGTTTTCATCAAAAACCTTAACTTCTTTTCGACTGAAGAACATGGACATTCTTGGATGACATGGGGTGAGTAAATTATCAGCAAAAGTTTTTTAAAAGTGAACTACTCCTTTAATTTAGTTTTTACACTGACCCAAAACCCACAAAACCCATCAAACTACCCCCGACCAGGATGGAATAGGCCTACCAGATAAGACCAGCTAACCAGTTTTCCACTGCCACCCCAAAACTCATCTCTCTACCCCCGACTAGGATGGAATACCAGATAAGACCAGCTAACCAGTTTTTCACCAAGGGTGTGTTGAAATTCACAGGGCTCTGCTGAATTATCTACACCAAGTTGGCTGAAGTAAAGTCAGATGTTATGCGTGACTCTGTCCGTCACAGGGGGGAAATAATGCGTATTTTATATATATATATATATATATATATATATATATATATATATATATATATATATATATAAATCTCAGTCTCCATTGTTTGCTCACACAGACAAAGTTGTTTGTGCTGCCAGTTGTTGTCTTCACACAAACAATGTCTGTTCATGTTTATTAGTCTTTCTTTTCTATTAGTTCATAATAAAGTTTACAAGTTTATCCTTTCAAATATCATTAGAGACAATAGATGTGTAAGAAGGGCGTGAGCTGAGGGAGATATTCTGAGAGGTTTCTTTCTGTTGTCATTGGAATACACAGGCGGGGCTTTGTCTTTGACTGTAAGCTCCTCACAGCGCTTTCAGGAGGAGTGTCATTTGAATCCACTGATCACAGTGTTGAGAGCGTCCCTAAACAGCCCTTACCTCATTCCACGATAATTCTTGTGACATTCCTGCTCAAACCCTACCTTGTTTTTCAGCAGTTTTTAATGCAAGACCTTTCTGTATGAACAGCAAACCAGATCTATTGTTTTGCTTCAATTAAATGAAAACACTCTGATACCATTACTGCAACTTATACATATTTACATTTCTACTGCACATGGGGTACTGTTGCTTTTATAATATTACAAAATATTTATATTTCAAATAAATGCTCTGTTTTACTTTCATTAAAGAACCATGATAAAAAGCTGTTTCACTGATGAAAATAATAAAAACTCTTTAGCACCATAACCATCATATAGATCATGTAGACCTGAAGACTGAAAAAGAAACACTGCTGAAAATTCAACTTTGCCATCACGGAATAAATTACATGTTACAATATATTCAAATAGAAAACGGTTATTTTAAATTGAATTATTATTTCACAATATTGCTTCTTATTGAGTTTTGTGGAAAAAAAATCACTCAAATTTTGTATTTTGTGCTTCAGTAGAATATTATTCATGTTTCTTTATAATTTTTCTAAATCCTAAACTTTTTAAAGCTCAGATCTTCAATGAGGTTTCAGACTTTTGGACACTACTCTATATGAATGTGAAATGGAGACCGAAGACCAACCTCTCTTTTCCCTCTCTGAGTTAAAAATAGACTTCCATAGAGTCTAGACCACAGAATAAGACTAACAATTCCTCCTAACATCTGTCCGTTCCGTCTGCTGCATCATCTCTGGCTTGTTTGCATGCCAGCCATGCTATAGCAGCAACCTTAGATCCATAGTTATGCAAAGACTGAACTGGTTATAGCATGTGGTATGCGCATGAGCCAGACAGGGATCATAGACTCAAAAATATCCACAACAGTGATCTATCAAAAGGCCCTTCATTTACATTTTGCTCAAATCTGAGAGGGTGTCTCAGTAAACTGACCATCAACAACAGAGAGATGATTAAAACCATAGATAATACTGCGCCGTTTCGCCAAGTTAAAAGGGTAGATGAGAGGAACTGAATGGCTCATTAGCGGGTAATAAAAGAAAGATGTCAAGAGTGCTGTTGTGTGATTAGATTAGTTAGAGAGGGTCAGAGAGAATGTTCAAGCCTTGCAATTTGTACCCTCAAAATCTAATTGAGTTTATTCTCAGTTTCCAAATTGAGGCTATTTCTAGACAAGTATTTTTTTTTTTTGATGATGATGATAAGGATAAAATAGCATTTACAAGGCAAATAAATGGATAAGACATTAAAAAAATGAAAATTCTGCCAGCACTTTCTTCAGTGGAACATTACAGAGAAAATATTTAGAAACATCTCTCAGTGAACTTTTTAAACTCAAAGTCAAAGTAGTATGCGCACATCGAAACAGCTGAAATGCAAAAGAACCAGCACACTGCTATTTCTGCACCCAAAGAAGTTTAATAAATTGCAAAGTTTCGACCATAAGCAGTGAGTTAGATAGAGCTGTGAGTAAACCTCATTCTCCTGGCCTCAAGGGGTGCACTAGTAACCTAGCATCCTTGTTTGAGCGGCCATCTACCATACTGGAAACACTGATTTGAATTTAGGAGTGCAAGTACAACCAAAAGGGGTTGCAGGTCAGGTGCATGATGGTAAGGAGATAATGTGTTGGGTTTAGAATAATATATAATAAAAAATTGAGTTTTCTGACAAGTGGTAAGCACTGTAAGCTATTGTCATTAAATACAAAGGGCCAGATTTACTAACATCTTGCGCCAGCGCAAACCCTCTTTTTGATGGTGATGACAAAAATGCGCACTTACTATCTCTCAACCTTCCCTTAAGCCCAGACTCAAACCTTAAAACTAAACATTAGCAGCAAATATTTTCATGCTTATGATGCATTCATTGTTTTTGTAGAGCCCCAGTGGAGCTCCCATGCAGGGATTGGAATAAATGGTGATTAATACACTCGTTATCAACCCATGATAGGGTCAAATATGGATAAACACAACTGTTGGTTAAAATTTTTTTAATTACATTTTTTTAATTGCCCCAAACATCTTTCAGAATCTTTTAGAGTGCTATAATTCTGAACATTTTTACTTCAGTTGGGTGTAGTATAAAATTTTAAATGCAGTCTTGCATATTTAAATCATTCCTGAGCATCATCATTCAGACCAATAGCCTACCACAGCAGGTCTAAAACTGCACATGGCTTGGCTGTGGTTCTTGTCTGATTTCTGTGAAACTCAGGGGTAGTTTCAAGGAAATACCCATTGATGTGTCTTCACAGCTTACATGCATGTTCGATTATCAAACGCACAAAAAAGACAATGCTTGCATGTATTTACTTCAAAATATTTGTATCATGACCCACTTGTGCATTATTAGATTAAGCAATAAGCAAGGTTAAGATGTTAATCCACCAAGACATGCTGAGAAGAACAAAATGTGCTTTGTTCTCTGGTCTTGTGGCCAGTTCTCCTCAAAGGCCATTAAGCACTGAGCAACTCTGTGCTGTTTGTTTTGCTTGCTTACGTATACTCAGTACAGTAGAATTCCAAATTGTTGTTGGTTCTATGTAACCATAGAGATGATAAGGAAGAGAGCATTATCATCATCAGGGGAGACAGAACCACGGAAACGGAACGAGAGACACTGAGTGTGAGTTCTGTACACAAGGCCCCTCCTTAAGCATTTTCAAAGAAAACCCTATCGTCCGCTTCTGATTGCTGCTTTGAAATGATGTCACATTTTTCCAAGACAAAACCATTCCGAGACCTTCTGTCATCTCAGTTGTTGTTGTTTATGAGCGCTCAAATCATGGATACAATACTAAGCCTTTAAACAAACATGCAGATACACCAACCCGATCTCACACGGCAATTCGTACGAATTTGACGAGGTGGCTAATTCGTACCAATTCATACGACCTCACCTGTATAAATTTGTACTATTTTTGTTAAATTCGAATTCGTATGAATTGGTCGTGAGATAATGTTGGATACACAGAGCAAGAGGCAGACTGTTTTCCATTTGAGACCATTAGCTCTGTTATCCCCTGAGGGTTGTCTTTTTAATAGACATTAAGTAAACAGACTATTACAGTAGGCCTAATGTCTTCCATGACAAGAAAAAGCCTCATCATCTTAGCGGTCTGTCATACAGTGTGCCACACATGTGCAAAGTGAGCGTTGTGGTACCGCTTTTAGTTGCAAAAGAGGTTTATTTGGCTTTTCATTTACACACTACCGTTCAAAAGTTTTGGCCCAGTAAGTCTTTTAAATGTTGGTGATATCTAATCTACTGAACCATATTTGAAAAAGTGTTACCAAACAATGAAGCAAATAAACACTACTGTGATAGTAAAAACAGTAATCTTGTGAAATATTAGTATATTTTAAAAGCAACTGTTTTCTATTGTAATGTATTATAAAATGTAGGTTTATTGCTCTAATGGCAAAGCTGAATTTAATGTTCCCTTGCAGTATTGATTTCCTTTTAAACGCATTGACTTCCTTTTGTAGATAAGGGATATGGGGGAATAAATAATAATAATTAAACTTTTGATAATATAAAAGCAAAAAGGTACATACAGGTTCCTACAGAAACTATTGTGGGAAACATTAGCTAGTCGAAACCAACGTATAATTATTTGAATAACATAAAAAATAGCAATGTTATTATATGGTGACCCAGATATTGATATCATATCACCATGTTCATACTGATTCCCACCCCTATCATTATGTTCATGATTTTAGATCTGGGACATCCTTAAAGTTTCCAGAGGCATCTCTCTCTCACACACACACACACAGCAGGGTAGTGGTTCATATTACAGAGACTTTGACTACACAATCTGCCACACCTTTAACTCATTAACACTGATCAATAATGCAGCGCTCTCAGTGCATTAATTTCACTGTCAGTGTTGTCAGGACAACACAACAACCACAGCATCTGCCACGGGGAAGATGAAGAGATCAGCCAGAAGCAATCAGAAAAAATATATATGATTAAGAGTGGGAACTATTGAATAAAAGAGCCAATTATACTCTAATTTGGCATAAAGTCATCAACAAAAGATGCAAAATATCTCCCATCTATGTAATTCAGTTTGAGAATCTTGCCATGTACCAGATGTCCCTTGTTCAAAACCAATTACAATTCACTATCCATGAACACAGCTATACCTAGAGGAACCTGACAGTGCCGAAGAGCACAATGATAACTGTGCTACCACCAAGCATCTATGCAGTTTTTTCCACTTCTTTTGTGGTTCTTTGCTGTTTAGGATTGTGACCTCACTTTGACTCATCGTCTTTTGTAACATCAATCCACCAGATCTGCCGGATCTCCATACTGCTGACTATGGAGTGAAAAAAGAGCTTGTCTTTCAGCCTAGTCACTGAATCCAAGTGGGCGTTCTCCGTTCTCTCTGGCACAGAGGACCAGCTGTCCTCAAGGGGAACAGTCACCTGTGCCTAAAGAATTTGGCAAAAAACACTAGAACTTTATCTTCAGAGTCAGACTGGCTGAACATTTATATCTGGAACGGCATCTATTACAGGATACCCTTACAAAAAAACAAGTATACTTTTTTAAAGTAGCTACTATTTAAGGAAAGTTCAATAATATTTTTTAAGAACACTTTATGTATAATAATATCAATGTACAAGTAGTTTACTTGTAAGTTTACTATTTCATTACCACTAGGACTAAATTGGCCAACTTTTTAGTGTCTAAGGTGTACTTTAAGTGTAACGGTAGTAAACTTGTACCAGTCACTTGTACCAGTGTACCAGTAACTACGTTTTTTGTTTGTATAGCAACTACTAACAAGTGAATGTATAGGTATACTGATCGTTTATATTTAAATACTTGTACAACAGTTTTTTTAGTTTATGAAAGTACAGTTTGAAGAATTTAAGTGAACTCAACATCATACATTTAGTTTACTATTCTTGCTATTTTTGCTATTACTACTATTTTCCTATTTAGGTATAATTTTTTTATACTTGAAATATATCTTTAACTGAAGTAATTTGAAGTAAACTCCTATGTGCTCCCAGTACACAAAAACTCACATAATCAGAATTAGGAACATATCTGTTTCTGTATAAATCTGTATTTTCAAACAAATCTATTGTATTGATGCCAAAACATGTTCTTATTTTTAGTTAAAGTTTAAAGTTGAAGTATACTAATAGCACACTTGAATAAACATATTTTTGGTATTCCGGTATAAGGTTAAGTTAAGAAGGAATTGAAGGCAAGTTAAGATGGTTGAGAGCTTTATTGCTGCTCATTTATATTATTTTTTACAAAGACAAAGATATGGGAAAATCAATAATTATTATGTGTGGTTTGGCCCTTCATTTTCAGTGAGGACTAATCTAAAGCAACAGCAGGCATTGACATTCTAGAGAATTGTGT
Organism: Cyprinella venusta; assembly: GCA_038021265.1. NCBI lineage: Eukaryota > Metazoa > Chordata > Actinopteri > Cypriniformes > Leuciscidae > Cyprinella > Cyprinella venusta. The sequence goes on from CM075875.1 coordinate 13,786,377, forward strand.
GCTTTCAATCATTTACTGACAATAGATTATAGAATTCTAAGAATTCCAAGATCATTTACTAAAAGTTCTATTCTCATTTGAATAGTCTCACTCAACTACTTATCAGTAATGAGATTAATGAGTAAATGGAGACTTTTATGTCTATTTTTTTCTGCTTCTTAGATTTAAGCTTACTTGTTTTCTCTAGAATTACAGAAGAAATCTCAAAATGAAAGTGTAATTATATACACAATTTCAGTCAGACTAAACCACTAAATCATAATTTTCAGTTTCATAATCTATAGTCCAACTGAAATCTGCCAGTCCATACTTAAAGTAAGGTCACATTTACTGTTATTTATTCGTTTAGCTGTGCGTCATACATTGTTACAGTTGCCCTTGGCATTGAGCTCATAAAGACACATGATAGGTATCATAAATACAATCTGTATCAAATTTTTGTTTTGTGCATTGCCAGATTGTATACTTAAACGTAATTACAATTTAAATGTTCTTGGCGTCACACATTGTACTCGGATTTGCACACACACAAAACAACCCTCTGCAATCATGTCAGATTAGGAAGAATATGAACTCATTATCTGAGCTCTCCTATCCACATTAACGTCATAGCTCTACTCATTTGTCAACAATTCGAATTTATCTGGATTTTAAAGGTTTGGTAGAAACATCTGAGACTGAAACATTACTAAGACCTGCTTTAAGTCTCATGAGGTATGAAATTAGGTCATCAAGGCTATTCATACATTTCATTATGAGCAGTACAAGATTCGAATCACATGTTTTATAAAGGAAAATGATCTGATGCCTGCTTTATAAATAAACAGGTCATGCTGCAATCCTAACGTCCCAAGTCAACACTACATTAAGGGATTTCAGCACCAAATTCCCTAAAGAACATGAGACAACAAAATGATTTCTAAAAGGTTAGCTGATTTAAAATGTGAACAATGAACATTACACAGTGACAACACCTCCCCTCTCCTTTCTCTCTCCCTTGTCCTTTCCTATACACAGCACACAATCTCTATCCTGGAAAAAGAGAGTGAACCCATAAATATAAGCTCTTTTAATTTCAAGCATGTAAACAGGCCTGGGAACATTCTTAATGTCCCAAAGAGAGAGGAAGTGGAAAGAGCGCTGTATTACTCACTGTTTACTTTGTCCAGACTCCTCTCTCCAGCTATAAAAGGCAAAAGTCTTCAGCCTTGATCTCACTCACAGCCAGCTGAAAGCTCTTCACATGCTCTTGACCATGGCTTGACTTTTGTGTGTGTGTGGATTCGGTCTTGAATGCTTGCTACATAAGATACCCAGAAAGCCAGTATTGCAAGACACTATTTATGGAACCAACAGTGCCTAAACTACACACACCTAAAGGTCAGAGGGAAAACTCTCTTCAGAGTCTCCTCTCGATGGATTCACAGAAAAATAGACCAGACTTACATGGAGAGAATAGTTTGGATTCAGAATGTTCCACAGAAAATGAAGCAGCGGGGAAATTATCAAGGGGAGAGAAAGAGAGAGAGAAGAGAAAAGAGAAGTTCCCTGTGAGATCTAGAGCTCTGATTAAATCCAGAAAATAAAGGAAGCCTGTGTTCTTAGAGTAACCATAAAATTACCCAAGAACACAATTACACAATTATGTGCAGTCCGTTTTCCATATCCAACAGCATAAGAAGTCAAACCGCGAGAAGTGATTTTTGTGAAAATATAAAGCATGTTGAAGCACTTCTGTGCCGGTCACATGGCACGAAAGAGATCACATTTAGATGGCAATCTTGTGAAAAAGAGAAACAAGACAGGACTGAGAAAAGTGAGATATACAAGAGAAAGAAAATGTGTAAAACAAGATAAACGATCCAATATATACCTGGCCTCAAATCCTCTTTCTGTCTCTATTCTGGTGCTTTTGCCCACAATGTGGTTTTGAACAGAACAGGAAGGAGTCATGCATGCAGCATGTGCAGTGCATGTGCTTTTCCTTTTGATATTTCTCACGGGGGAAATATCAGTACCCTCACTGCAAAAAACAAATCATAAGCATTTTAGTCCTATTTTCCAGTTCAAATATTGAAACATCCTTAAAGGAGCATTTCACCCATTCATCTTTATTGAAAGTGGATCATATGTAGTCGAAATGTAAAAGAATTTTTGAATTTGGTGCCCTCTTGACCGAGAAAAGGCAGAAAATAACCGAGGGGCGCATTTGTATGTAAGACAACAACTCCCACAATGCACCACATTGCACAGTTCCGCAAGCCACACCCACTAATCCGGAACTGTGCGCACATCAGAGAAATCACTCTTCCGTCTACAAGGCTAACGTTAGCTGCCACCAGAATTTGAAATTCATTTCACACTAAATTTCTAGTTAGTTGGCTGTGGCGAGCAGGACGATCCAGGGCGAGGGACGTAAGAGGACGGCGTGAGGCCGGTGGCGTGAGTGATAATGAAAGATACCAGTGAGGCGCGCGCCAGTCTCGCGTCTCTCACGGAGGAGCGAAAGCACAAAATGAGGAGTGACGATGGCAGATCGAGAGAGAAACGGGCCTGATTTTATGATGTGTTTTGTTTCTGTTGTAAGTAACGTTACAGCAGTCGTCAATGAAGGGCTGCTGCCTTATACTTTCGTTTTGTGTTTGTTCATTTTACTATTAAAATGTTTAAATGTTCGCCGGTTGCCGTCTCCTTCGCACAACAACAAACTCCGTTAACGTTACATTGGCAAACTCATTAGTGAATTACTCCTTGTTTGTATTTATTTCTATATGGTGAATTACTGCATGATACCTGGATGTTCAGTCAGGCGAAACTATCACAACACAAACGTCTGTGTGCTCGTCTGATTCAGAGATTTCGTTTAGGAGACACTGCCATCGTTGAAATTTTCTGCAGCTGACGGACTCTATCTGTGTTAGTACTGTAGTTCACAGCGAGAGTCCGCCTCAGCTCGAGCCAATCCGGGCTCCTCGACCGCGACAGGCAGCCGCCTCCGGTTCCTACATCAGCCTCAGCTGCTCTTCACTATATTGCGACTCGTAAAGATAGCCTCGAACATCAGATTCGAGCAGCAGAATTTCAAAATCCTCTTCTTCCATATCATGTTTAGTTTCTTCCATTGTTATCATACTTCCTATCTCCACAGCGCTTGCTAGCTTAGCTTCCAAACAAGATGGCTGATATGATTTCAATTTCTGCAAATGATGCTAACCTGTATGAAAAATGCCGTCATTATTTACTTGCCATAATGTAATTTAAAATCTTACGGCTTTCTTTCTTCTAACGTAACATTTTTGATGAATTGTAATTGTTAAATTGAGTTTGTTTTGTTTAATAATCATGCTGTTGATCAGGATCCAATCTATCCTTGCCATGTTGCAACCAAACCCTGACAATTTTATTATTTTACAAATATGGTTATATTATATTTATATAACTTATTTTAAGGATGTTTGAATATTTTTACTGGCACAAAACACTAATTAAGACATTTTTTGTGCTTTCTGACCCCACACATTTATAGTAGAGAGCGAGATATTGACTCTGCACTGACACAGTCACACTTCCAAGTTAAAAATACACCTTCATACATGTTTGGCTGAAGTGGGAGCAAGACTTGTTTACACAAACTGTCCTTTTACAGAACACAGGGCCCTTTCATATCCAGATTAGAACAAGAAAATCTCAGTCTTGTCCAAGAGCACACGTGACGTAACAGTGACACTCCACCCAGTCGACGTTTTAAAGGAGATCATCATTACCGTACCAGACTTCAGGATGACTGTGTTTATTGAAGTGCACGTGGGTCTGTACATATTTAGCTACACAAGTCTATCAACATATTCTGTAACTTTCCGTTATTAATAGCTGACCTTGAGTAAGGCATTTGGCAAATCATTGACTATATACTCTGGATTGAATGACCTCCACTGGAAAACTTTCTCATGCACTTGTGTGAGAGCATTGTTTGAGGAACTTGTGATTATGGGTCACATCTACAAAAGTGTGATGTGACACATTTAGGGAAGTGCAAAAAAGAGGAACGAAAATGAATGAACTAACTTAATGCTCATAATCACATGCTTTACTTCATGAGTAGTGCTTTGAGTTTGATGCAATAGCTAAACGCCTCAAACATCCGAAATGACCAAATGAGAAAGAGTGGAAGTGAGGCAAACGTCTAACGTAATAACTGAAAAATAAAAAAAGACATTTCATAAGGTGTAAACTTTAGACAAACTACAAATCATGATCGTTTTTTCCTCTGCTTTAGTGTTCTTTTGCTCAGTCCAAATAACCACACTTGCAGTTTTTGCACTTGACCACACGTCTACTTATATATTATCAATTTCCTGTACTTGGCCAAAGTGTTCAAGGCATGAAGACTGAGAGTGTATATATAACTTATGACTATCCAATTGGACACACTTACAGTGTTGCAAAAATGAAAATGATTACAGATCTATTTTATTTTCAATACTTTCAGCGCTTTCAAATAAACTTCTAATAAGAGACAATTTTAAAATTGTGGTGCTTTGGTGATAAAAAGCAGATCCAAATGTTGTACAAAATACATAAAGTCTACTCATCTTTGCACCAATAAAATGAGCAACAATTTATCTTTTACTTCCAAATTATAGGATATGTCATATCTAATCTAATTCACAGAGGAAACTTTTCCTCGACATCTAGCGATTTTGGGGCAAGGGAGTTCATATGCACTTTAGTATGCACTTCATATGCACTTTCATTCCATTTTAGGTTTCAGAAGGTGCTCGCGAGCGCCGCCCTAGCGAGCGCCGCCCTAGCGGTCGATATTTTTTTGCCATTATACCAAGCAGTACTGGTGTGAGCTGAGCTCCACAGCAGACTTCTTCCCAACAGTAAAAGCTCTATTACGTCACGAAAGTGCGGACACATAGGAAGACCACAAGTGTTTAGGATGTCATTAGTGATAGGGCCTCAAGATAGTGTGAGTTTAGTGTGCATTACGGCTACTCCACTTTTTTTAGACATGAGACAATTGCACTCTTCTTTGCTGTCGCATGCACACACTCTCAAGTGGCCAGGACAGCAAGTATGAGTACTTGGACAGGGCAATCGTCTCCCTTCCACTGGGAAAATCACAACATCAATATGAATTTCTAACTCCCCCTTGTGGGCAATACAAAATATTGGATCTTACTCACATTCATACATGAATACAATGAAGCCTTGCCAACTTCGAGAAGAAAGTTTTTTCCCCAACATTCAATAGCTACTGACAATCTGGAAATCTAGCTAAAAAACAAAATCTCAGTTTTGAGGGAGTTAAAGAGAAAAGACACCTAACTTAGATATTCTTGGAGTAGAATATGTTTATACAGTAAATTGCATTGAGTCAGAATTGAGTGCGTGTGTTTGTAATTAAGCCTGCTTGACATAGCAGATGGATTGACAAACTGAAGTGTCAGATGTCTGATAAGCTTCCTGATTAACCCTGAACATCTATGCACAGATTTTAACAGCTCAAACAAACACTCTAAACAAATGCTGGGGTTATTTTAACCCAATTTTGGGTCAAATATGGACAAACCCGCAGCTGTTGGGTTAAATTTATAAATTACATTTTTTAATCCAACAATTGGGTTTGTCCATATTTGACCCAAAATTGGGTTAACACAACCAAGCATTTTTTTTATAGTGTATCATTTTAAAGGTCTCAGGGTAATAATGTCTCATTCCCAAAGAAGTAAATCGGGTAATAAAGTTCTCAAGAATATAGAAATATCTTGCACACAGAAGGATGTGTCTTTGAGTCAACACCTTCTGAGATTGTCTGAATGCTAATATCCTCTGTTCTTTACAGATGGTCAAAACTTCTACCCCCAGTAAGTATGTTGGGGGAATACAGTAACTTTCCATTGTAACCTGATGATTTACATATCAGGTAAGGTCTGACTATATAAGGAAATGCAACAGAGAGTTCAGGGCTGCTTTTCCTGTATCAGATCAGCCCATGATATGCTGTATCATTCAGCATTCATGTATCTTAATGTCGGGTAAAAGATTCCTCTTTGTTCTAGGAACATTTGATGGTTTGCATTGATTATCTTTCAATTGATTGTGGAATTGTAATAATACATTTACCTGACATAATAAATTGTTATATTTGATTATCTAACCGACTTTGACTTTATTTTTCATTGGAGTTAAAAGGAATAGTCAAACATTATCATTGTTAAACCTTTTTCATTTTATGGAGTCAGATGAAACGAGTTAATACATAAGATTAAATGTTATGCATTTAATTAAAAATCACTTTGCCATGAGAACGACGGAACACGCGTCAGATCTTCGCCTCAAATCAAACACCGTCTTTGGATCGATTTTGTAGGCCTTACACTCGTTATAAGTGTATACACAATTATAAAAATGTTACGAATCATTCTAAACCAAAGGTTAATTTCAAATGAGTGCAAACTAATCTTTTTGCAGCTAACTTAGTCCCAGTATTTATCTTAATGTCTTTTTATATTTTTTTATTAACATTATCAAACAAATTACAGAAAACTATGTTCTCAGTGCCCTCAAAATGAACTGAATCTATGCCTTTTTTATTTAAATGTATAGAAAAAGACAATTAGGATTTAAGACATTATTATTATGATTTTTATAAATCTGTTATTTGAAATTCTACAATTATAACAGGATATAGAAAAAAAATAGTCCCCACTCCACCCCAAACCCTCACTTATAACATCTTTTCAAACACCTTTAGCTGAAACCTTTTCACATCATGGACTCCCTCTGTAATTAACAGTGTTGTTAATCTCTAAATCTAATTTGAGGTTTGGAATGGGTCAGTTCACAAATCACATCTGAAGGTGTAAATCAGGGATTGATGAATATATGGGACATATGGTCAAACAGGCATCGGGCTCTAAATCGTGACCCTTGAGGCTTATCCACAGGGACAAACTGTGATTGGCACATCTGAGTGTGAATGTGTGGGGTGAGAAATCCTATAACCTGCAGTAGTGTGGCAGTAGCAAAATCAAAAGGCTAAAGGGAGCAGAGCAATACTTATCTGAAGCTGTATGAGAGCAGAATTGCAAGCTGTGCTGTACTTCAGAAGAATAAAGCACCTGGACCATGACCCCAATACTGCGCACAGAGAGCCTGCAGCCGAGTGAACTTCAGGCTCTATTTGGAGAGGAGAAGGATTATTCATGCTCCCTGAATGACATTGTTCACCACACAGAGGTAGATATTTGACCTATGCAAAGCAAAAGACTAGTTCACCGTGTAATTAAGCATTTCTAGGTGAATTTTGAAGTTTATGCATTATGAAAGTAAGAATTTGTAATGGTACTGGAAGAACCACTTGATATACGTTTATATATTGTAACTGTAACTTACGTTTTGCTCCCTTTCGGTCTCTCAGGAGTATGAGCAGCAGTCTGACAGTGAGAATGAGGTGTGTGACTTCAGTTCTCGCTCTCATCCTGACTTTGGGAAACCGTGTGCTGCCCATCAACTGCAGAGACCCGTGTTCTCCAACCAGGAATACTATACCAAACTAGAGGAGCTGAAGAGAGAACACCTGAGAAACATGGCTGAGATGGAAAAACTCTATCTGAGCCCGATCAGACCTGGTATGAGAGAAAGACAGATCATTACCTTCTGGAGACAAAGTGGAGAAGATACAGAGAGGTCTGTGATTAAAAAAGAAAGAAAAGAAATCTAATTCTTTATTGAATAATAATGAGTAATGAGCAAAGCTGAACACTCGAAATGAGGTTTTAAAAAAAAAAAAAAAGATCAGGTAGTATCTGTGAGCTTTGACCCAGTTCTTTCATTGGCTTCCATCGCTGTGGTTTCAGCCAACCGGCAACCCAGGGTGTCGCAATACTACTGCGTAAATTGGTCATGTGTGGGATCACACAGAACAAAACAGATCATGACACCATGAATTCAGACACGCATATTTCAAAGTAGCTGTATGCACGTTTCCTACTTCTATGGAAACATATTATGGTATTTTTATGCTGTATTACAGTAAAAAAAAACTACATAGAGCACCTTTCAGACTTTTTGGGGCTGAAAATTAAAAGTGAGACATTGTAGACTTGAAACAGTTCACACTCATTGAACCTTAAAGAGGTCTATCAGGCGCTTCTTATATGGACCCTTTTAGGGGTACCCATCATGGGGAAATTTTATAGATTCAGTTGTAACTATTTTTGTTTAATTTTTATAATTTATTCAATTATATAAATTAAACATACTTTATCAGTCGAAAGAAACGAAATAACCCATTAAACACTAAATTATTATGATTCTATATATATTAAATGTATATTGAATCATAACATATTAAATATAATTTTGCCCAACATATTTGTTGTTCCTGGAATAACATTCCAATCAACCAATCAGATTAAGAGACAATTATACATTTTATGCTTAAAACCAGGCGTCTGCATCATTGTTATTCACCTGATTTTAGGGATAAGTTATGGGTAGGGTTAGGTTTAGGACTATGTTTTCGACAGGAATGTTGCTCCAGCATCAACAAAATATGTTGATCCAGGAACATGTCTTTCTTGGCAAAATCACAGCGACCTGGGTTCTATAATAAACCCCATTGAAACATTATTTTCCCTAAGAGTGCAAGTAACTTGGTTTCTTCACTATATCGTATCTAGACAATGAGATCACGCACAATGTTTGATCCCTGACCTTTGACCTCTTTCAGTAGTACCATGCAGGATGGCAGCAAGGTGGGACGTCTACAGAAGGGTCATTCTTCTCTGAAGGTAAAGGTCAGTGAATTAATCAGAAAATGAGAGCTCTGTGGAAGCTGAGATGATCTCACTCAATGATTTGATCAAGAACGTTTTAACCCTCTGAGAACATTAGAATTAGTTGTTTATAAAGTGCTGATCAGACTGAACATGTGACTTTTCAAGTGACTTTTTTTCTAAAAATGTTATAGTTTACTTAAGGTTGTTATGGTGCACAGATACGCAGATTTAGACATAATGATATAAAATATACTCTGTGCATTTCAAAAACCAACCTTGGGGTTATTCCGGTGGAGTTGAGATATCCAAACAGCTCTAGAGTGAAAAGGTTAAGAGTTCATCATGTGAACCCTCTACAGATGATCTTATTTCCACTGAAGCACATAACGCACTTTAGTTCATCTCATATCAAGCTGGAGAGCATGGTCATCAAGTTAGGTGTTACAAAAGCATGTGGAGTTTATGCAGCTCAAGTGTTGCTGTCATTAAAGGCACAGTATGTAAGTTTTGGCGCTAGAAGTCACTTATGAAAAACAATAACAAAGGCGTAGCTTGATGACGCCATGAATGAGCGAGGAATCATGGGAGTTGTCGTCTTCACCTCCACAGCCGATGAAAAGCAATCCAACAGGACTCACAAATCAGCTGTATTAACAAAGTTGTATTTACGTTACTGTGGTATGAAGAAAGTCGGGGCTGAGAGTGGAACGAGGCCAGTGAAGAGAATGCTAATTATAAACATTTGATCACTTAAAATCACATTATTTTATTTCATTCAAAAGAAACAGCTGCAAGTTCTGACTTACTACTCGTACAGGTCACTTGATATGAATAATTAAAACTGTGGGGTAATGCAGTTCTGTTTTACTTGGTCAAAGAAATCACACTAAAAATAAATTTGAGAGCGTTATGTTATAATGTCACTCTACTTGTTCCACATATTAGAATATCATATTAATAAAAGCTGGATGACTTGTGTTGCTAAATGACATGAAATTAATTTAAAAATATTAATTAATTAATTTAAAATATATTGTATGGGAGGGTCATTGCTGTATTACTGTTACAACAAATCAAGCTCTTTCTGATTTTGCTACATTAGCCACTTCACAAAATAGTGTTGTCTCTGAGGCATGATACAGACATGTTACTCATGGTAAATCAAGAATCAAGAGGTTCAAACAAAAAGACTAACCGTGTTGAGCTAGTATATCACAATCCAAACAGTTGCTCACCTAAAACACATACTCGGAAATCGAGGATAACAGAGATATGACGACATTGACTGGTGAGGCAATACCTCGGGACGTTACACTGGTTTAAATTATGGATTTCTCTGGATTTAAACATTGTTGAAAACATTTGGGATGAATACACAAGTCAACAAAATACACAAAACATTGTTCTAGTGTTTTTTGGACATTTTAATCTAAATATCTTTCATATTGTGCCTTTTAAAGCATAAGGGGTCAAACCAAATACTGAGACATTCTGAAATTCATGAAATTCAATAATTTTTTTTTCAATAATATTTGCTGAGGTCCCTCAGTGGGCCCCAGCTTTCTGGTTGAGAACAACTACTGTAAATTACATCTTTTTAAGTGTCATGATACCCTAAAACACATTCTGTTATTAAATATGTATGCATTACACGCTATTGAAAACAACATCCTATCACACATTCTTTTGGAATATTTAAAAGTTTATTTAAAGTTTATTTAAATTTTTTCCATCCAAATTAAAACCTAAAATCTCATAAAAGTCTGAATTGTGATTGGTACGAAGAGTTGCACAAAACAATTCTAACAGCAAACTCCAGAAATCTAACATTTACTTCTTTTTTTTTTAATTAGCAGGCACGGCAGATCTCAATAGAGGAGCACAGGAAGTTGTGTCACTCCCAGCAGAACTCATCTCACAGTGCAGCCAATCAGGTAATGGACAGCCTGAGACAGAATTCTAAAATTACCATTCCCAAACCGTTTCGCATGATGCTTCGTGAGGAGGATCGCAAACGCCGCAATGTGAAAACCCGCTCTGAGATGGAGTTAGAAAATGAGAGACTGAAGAGAGAGCTGGACGAGCTGAAAGAATGTAGCAAGAAGTTTCGCGCTAAGCCGGCTCCTGCTTCCACTTACTTGCAGTTCTATGACATCATTAATAAGCGACCAAATAAGCTGCAGAAACAAACAAATCAAATTAACCAAAATGATCACGGTCACCATAAAAACCACCAACAACAAGGCTCTCAACGACAAGCCTCTCCACGTCCGCAGCAACCGTTTAGCTTCATTGAAAGAGAGCAAAAGAAAAGAGAAAAAAAACTAGCAGATGAGTTCAACAACCTGCCTCCCAAAGCAGAACGAACGGCTTTCAAAGCCAGACCGGTGCCAAGGTCTCTATACAGGCCCAGCTCACCAAACTCCCAGATATACAGGGCAGATCATCTGAATCGCAGACACTCAGCACTGCCCCCTAGCATCTTGGAGGACACACTGCAGGAGGGAGAGGAGGCAGAGAATGAGTATGATGATGAATTTTCAAGGCCACAGAACAAAGGTATATCACGCTGCAGCAGCAACCTCAGAAAATGGAAAAACAAGGGTTTGCTGCAGGTGGAGGAAGAAATGAAAGGAAAGAGCAACAGAGAGAGAGACCGAGACTGGTCCTACATTCACCCCCTACGCAAAACTAGCCTCTGCAACAGCCAAGAACCCCCGAACACCTGCAAGAGCGACTACATCAGTGTCTAAATGCTGACAGACTAAACCATAGCCTACAATACAAACATTTCATCAGTTGTAAAACTCTGTAACTATTTAGTGTGATAGAAAGAGGTACATGTTTTGGTTTTTCATTGTGTTACTGTGGAGTAAAAATCATGTAGCCAATAAATAAACTCACCAACAAATCACTTAAAAGTCTCTATTAAATGTATTTTGTGTAACAGAGTTGGTGAAGACATTTTCAGCTGGATTTTAAATTGACTAAATTACTGTGTTAAATAACTGAAATGATATGATACTAAAAAGAACAGCTTTATTCTACCCTTAGTTAATTTAAATATACTATCATATAAGTTTCAAAGTTATAAACAAAAAGATTAGTGATTTTTTTTCCCCCAAATTGACTCACTGTGCTTGTTCCTGTGTAACCTGTATGACTTTTTCTTAAATATGAATATATTCTGTAGAATATGAATATACTTTTCTGGTCATTCTTTTGCACGCTATTGTAGGGATTGAATCTTTCAACATAAAAAAAATGTAAAAGCATCCTTCATGTATCATACAAGTAGACCATATGGCTTATCCACTATATTTTAAGTCTTCAAAAGTCATATGATTGCTTTGTGTGACAATTTACTGATATAAGTCAGTAATTTTCAGGTGCTGTGATAACCGAGTTAAAACAACAACAAATTGCAACTTGGCTCATGAACTCTCATGATCTCCTATGAGTGGATTCCAATATTTTCAGTGAATAGCAACTTAAATATTGGTCTGTTACTCACACAAAGCTAGTATATGACTTTTCATAATTTATGAATTTTATGATAATTTTACAGTGCTTTTGTGCACTTTTTAACCCATTCAGTGTAATTAGTTCTTCAAAATATCTTCTTTTGTGTTCGGTAGAAGAAAGAAATCCATACAGGTTTGGAACAAATTGAGGGTGAGTAAATGATGAGAATTTTCATGTTTGGGTGAACTATCCCTTTAAGTGAACTTTACCTGTGATTCATACAGGACATCTTTCACCTCTCTCATTCACTCACACACAAGTACACAGTCTTTAGTCTATGTCCTCAGGCCTCAGACCACACTTCCTGAGCGTACGTCTGACGTATGGTATGGCATCCTGCTGAAACCATTCTCTCCTGTACAGAGCCAGCATCATGTCCAGTAACAGACTGTGTTCCCTCCTCCTGCAGAAACCACACAGAACCCACTACATAAGGTCTCAGGTTCCAGAAACTCATAATCATAAGATTTATTCAACAGAGGCTCACAGCTGCTTGTAGAGACTTCGGGGTTTATACAGAGGCTGTTCACAGTTGCTGTCGTTTGTGGTTTCAAATTTTTCTGTAAACCCCTCCTCAGGATGCTGAAACCCTTCACACTGACTGAAGCAGCATTCACTTCCTGTTGCCAAAAACAATACATGTCAACAATACACGGCCGAACCAATGAATAAGGGAAAAGGTTCATATAGATGTTATAGATGTTTTTTTCTTCCAACGTTGAAAATGAGATTATATGTATCTCTTGCCTTTTGTGACACCTGCAGGATATTGCTGAGACACATGGTGTGATACGATAAACATCTCAGTATTTGTTGTGTCTGTGCGCGTGTGTGAAGGGTTCGTGTCGGGACTGCTGGAAGCAGTAAAGGGTGCTGCGTTGATCTCCCTCAAAAATGACTTTAGTTTCTGCCTTAAACCAGCATTTTCCAAGCACACCTGTAGAAGCAGTACATATACATATATAATCTCATCTTTTATTTATTTTTAAAAAGTAAATAAATATAAATAAAAAGTTTGGGGTCAGTATGATTATTTAGAAGAATTATACTATTCAGCAAGCAACATATTCAAACAGAAAACAGCCATTTTAAATTGTAATTAATAGCTTTGTGTGACAATTGTGTGTCACAATATTACAGGTTTTTACTGTTTTATTGATCAAATAAATGCTGCCTTGAATCTTACAAACCCCAAACTTTTGATATTGTCTTAGATTACCTTTTCATAGGATTTTTTTGTGTCCTCTAAGTGTGACATCAGTTCAGTCTGTAAAATGAAATGGAACTGCAGTTTATATTATCTACCAATTAAGGGCAACACAAGTCATTTTCATTGTCCAGTAGGTGGTGTAGCAAGTGATCACTAATGTGTGTATTTTGTCATATAAAATAGGCTACTATAAAAAATATCGTATGCCTATAAGAACAGGATAAAGAGATGAAACCTTTTCAGTCTTGAGTTGGGTGAGGGTAAGAGACACACTCTCTCGATATTTTACAAGTTCCTCTCTGCTGGTCTGTAGTTCTGCCAACAAGCTCTCCTACCATACAAACAGGACAATTACACCACTAATATCAAACTACAAAACCCAACAAATAAATGTATGTAATCTTAAATAAAAATAGGTTTCTGGTGTAGTTTCACGACTTCATTTAATCAAACAGATTTTCCAAAACTCGGTATTAGTAGTCTGTGTGTGATATATACCTGCTGGTTGTTAAGTGCTGACACGAGTTGGGCGTTCCTCTCTCTGGTGATGTTAAGCTGTGTGAGCGTATCCTGGGCATCCTGGGCCAGTCTCTCTCTCTCAGAGAGCAGCGTGTTTGTCAGCATCCTCTCTCTCTCATGACATGCGCTCAGCTCTGCTCTCAGACACTCTGCTTCAGTTTGTAAACACACCTATAGAACAGGTTGAGGCATTTATATTTACATTTCATACCATGCATAAAAATACATAAAATAGTATTTAAAAAGTAAATATTATAATCATTAGTAAACATATTTAACATTTTCAATATAGAGTGTGGTCATTAACAAACTGGTTTTTGCTAATTTGTATTAAGATTTGTGATTTTTTTCCCTGTTATTACTGAAGAGATCCAGGGTCCCAGAGTTCCATGATGTGGATTAGGAATAGGAGTTCCTCTACAGGAACAAAGTGACAACATTAGATGCTGTGAAGTGTTGTTACCTCTGCAGTCTGTAATATTCCTGGACCTGCAGATGGGCAGCTGGATGATTCTTCATTTCCGCTTTTCTTTTCCCAACTCATCCCATCTTCTCTCTCCTGTGTTGCTCTCATCTTCAACTCTTTCTCCAGTTCTGCTACTTTTTGACTCAGAGAATCTTTGTCTCTCTTAACCTGAAGAATGATCTTGTCATACTCCTCACGTATATTTCGTTCCCGGGAACAATTAGGACACTCCACGGCAGCCGAAGGAGCTGAAAAGGGTTCAAGAGAGGATGTGGAAAGCCGCTCTACAGAACCGCGTTGCTGTGCAGATGAAAACTCCAATCCTTTTCCAGTTCTTTCTCTCCCTCCAGCATCATGGAGTATTGCCCCAGAGAGGGAATGGGACAGGTGGCGGGTCATCCTACCTGCAAAGTAATTCAAAGTATTGAGTTTATTTTTAAAGTGACTCCCGATTTTATGGGATAAAGCTGAAAATGCAGCTTGTTACCATCAGCTCGGTTTTTCTCATCTCCACGTCGAGATGCACGGCAGTAAAGTCCAGATGTTTCAGTTTGGCCTGGTTTCTCCAACTGAGGGAGAAACGTTCTGAGCTCCAGCCCATCTCCACAGTGACTTGAGCTGAGTTTTGATTCAGAGGAACTGACTGAACTCAAGAGGATGGGAAGCAAGCATGTCTGCGACTGAAAATACAGCAGAGATAAATGAAACATCAAACAAAAAGAAAAGGTCTATCACCCGACATTTAAATAAGAAAATCTATAATTGGAATTGAAGCTTGTCAAATTTAAAAATATAGTATTTAAAAATGATTGATTGTTTGCTTTAATCTAATCATATCTATTCACGAATTTCAATTCTCCTCAAATAAAACACTTTAGTATGTTAAACAAAAACCAGCAGGGGTTTCTTTGTAAATGATTAGACTTACTTTCCCAAGAATACCATTATTGATCATTAATAATAATCGATCAGTAAATTGACTGATGTAAAACTGCCCATATACCACACAGTAACAGTAATGAGAGTCAGTTGTGACTTCAAATAATGGCACTATACAATTCACTGATTCAAATTTCGTCTCTTCACAAGGAACAGGTTCATAAGAGCCATTGTTTTCCAAATCTGGGAAAATATAGCTGCACTTTATATCTTTAAAAGATTTTGTAAGATTTTACAAGTTGTTAAAAAAGGAATGTGACCTATTTGACCCCAGGTTTGTTTCATGGTAATTCAATAGCATCTTTCTCACATTTCTAAAGTACACATGGTCTGAATGTCCCAATTAAACACTGTATTTTTTATATTCGGATGAACACAGTCCTCTGACTCTTAGTGTCCTGCTGATGTACTCTCTCACTATACTGTAACTTTAGAAACCGGCCACAAGAGGCAAAACTATTCAAATGAAGAGTCAAACTGATGAGCACAATAAAAGTTGCCCCTTTCATTTTTACGACTCACTCAGCTGCAAAAGGGCACTTGACATACAAACACATTCAGGGTTTAAAGTGAAGCTATAAATTACGTCTATGCGAGTATGTGCTGTGTATGTGTGTGAGCTTGAGTCTCACCCTTCTGTCAGATCCGACCGGTGGTAAAATCTGCTGTCTGTTCAGATGATTACTGTCCTTCTTCCCATTCAGATATGGGCATGGCTAGAATAGAATATTATTGTGAGATCACTTCAGTTAGAACAGTAACTAAAAGAGTGTTGTGTGTGTGAGGTTTCACAAGTTTGTGCATGTCTAAGTGTATAAATGGTCATTACAAAAAACATTTATTTAAAGATGTATCATAAGATTTAAAAGTGAATAATTTTTCAGGAAGTATTAGTACAAAGTAGCAAAATGTGACATTTATTGTAGAGTAAAATGTATTGTGTTTTTTGAGAGGTGAATAATATATGTATGTGTGTGATGTATCCGTTAAGATTTGTATGCATCCGTTCAAGTGTGATGTACAGTATATACTGAAATGAAATTAAAATGTTCATGGGAAGAATGGGTTTACCTGTTCAGGTGTGTAATGTAACTGAGATGTGTATATGGGTCGAGAAGGAACAGCCATGGCTCTGGAGGCAAACTGAAGAGAGCTCAGAGTTTCGATTATTGATGATTGAGATGACACTGTGACCACTAAACACGTCCGACAGTTCCCTCCCAAACTAAAACAGACACCAAAATAAACATCAAATTCAGAAACAGTCAATGAATTTACACAAATGTTGTAGAGAATGGAGAAATGATGATGGCGATATGGATGATGCTCACCAGTCCCTAAGCGCTCGGGTTAGTTTGGATTCTCTGTATGGGATGTGCTGGGACCCTGCAGAGCTGAGAGCAAAAATCACCTAAAAAAGAAAGGAAGGATTGTTCTTTTTTACTCAAATATTTTAGATTTTTTTTCTCACTATGAGAAATTTTGTAACAGGGAAGAAGAGGCCTCTACATTATCTAAATGTAAATAATCAGACCAAGAGGCCAATATTCGGCAGAAATCATTTTCTCTGTTAGATGTGACATGACATCCCCCTTCCCTAAATGGAAAACTATGTAACCTAACGGATCATTTCCTGTGTCTAATTTCTTGCATATGCAGCCAGCACATTGATATGATTAAGATAGGGCCCGTAGACTGATAAATAATCACTGGGGTACGTCTTGAGATACTCAAAACAAACTCTGCTCTTCAAAAATACCCTTTGTCTGACCGGGGCAACATTGATAATAAGATAGAACATGCTCTTTTTTACTGACATGTTTGAGGTACTAACATTTCCGAATATGGTGAGGGAGCGCTTCAGCATCTTGGTCTCTTGCGGGTTTTCATTTGTGGCATTGAAAGTTCTCTTCATGTCAGGAGCCACAGAACTACGACACTAACGCGACAGTAAGAGAGAAAGAAAGAGTGAAGATTAAAACGGAAACCAACGTATTTATCACCTAAACCTGTGCATTTTTAAGACGTTCTTGCGATCAACCACGTGTCGCAGGTAATCACTGTGAGATTGCTTTTTAACAACAATTCATAAGCAAGACGTTATTTTTTAGCAAATTAAAAAAACTGATTTAAACTTCTTCAAACTTTATGGTCTGTCTTTCTCAAGCCAACTTGAAGTTTTTCTCGACAAACTTTTTTTTTTCTAGTTTCAATTATTGCCTCTCCAAGGTTGAATCAAAGATTCAAAGGGCCTGGCGCATGGCAAAAGTGTACTTAGGACGTGTCAAAATCCACTTTTGCTAGTTTAATGATGGGAAAAATGGTCGGCGCACCTGAATTCGGAACCGCATACTTATATATTACTCTAACTATTTTAAAGAAATATGCAGTTCCTGAATTCAGTAATCATTTATGTTGTCCATTCCTGAATGAATCAGCGTGTTTGAACAAATCAGTTGAATGAATATGTTTGTAAAGAATCATTCATTAATGGCTTTAATGATTTGTTAGTAAAGACACCAACTATTGGCTTATCAATGTAATCACATGGGCCTACATTTTTTTTTCTTTAGGTGTATGACAAAAACCTTTAAAATTGTTTTTTAAATGTTATAATAGGCCAATCAATAGTGGTCAATCAATCTCTGACTAAAATTATCATAGCTGATAGAATGATCAGACACATTTCAATATATAAACTTACTTTTCCTGAGCTTGCCAGATCCACCTAACAAAGAGCAACAATCATATGAGTTTCGTAATTGTTTATTAATTCACAGACAAATATGGTACTTACCACAAGAATGCTAAGATTGTGTATTTCATGCAGTGAATACCTTACATTTCAGTAATGCTAAAAGAAGTCTCCGATGCTATCATCTTACCAGAGTGAGTTTGCTGGCTGTCAAAACTCCCTCTGCAACCATTCAATAAAAATACACACAAGGGAGGTGGTTAATCAGATTTGTATTAATAAAATAATTACACTGCAACACTGTGAGTTTGCAACACACCACAGCAGGGGGTACTGGGAGACCCTGTGGGAGGCTCTGGTATGTTCATATCTCTCTACAATAACAATCAGACCAGATGGAGAGGTTCCTAGAGCTGACTAATGCGTAGGGGGTCGACTGAGGGGAGTTATTGACCGACAAATGGACTTAGTTACCCATTAAAAACAAGTAAAAATGTAATAGAATGTCAATGTAACTTTCCTAAAACATCGATGAAGAATCTGTTTTACAAATGTAATAAGATAATAAAAACATGGCAAAAGTGCAAAAACATAATTCAGGGAAACTTTAGAAAGATGTTTATGTTTAGACAACATAAAAAACACCTACCAGGGGACTGGACCATTGAGTTAATGACCACAATGTTAAATATCGTGTGGGATCGGCTTGGAAAATCTCCCTTTGAGATCCCTGCAAAATTTTAGAAAGGAATGTAGGAGTCTGATTGACTTGATTGAATAAAGTAAGCTCAGATCACTTTGATCATCAAACTTAAGATTAAATGGTGTTTGCTCATGAGCTCTATCAAAACATTTGAGCTGAGATTGAGTTATGGCTCTGTTACCCGTGTGCCTGAGGGCGGAGCCACGCCGATGCACCTGTAGCAGATCCTGGGCGGAGCTCACTTCCACCTCCGTCAACCCGTCGAGATGCACCACCTCGTCACAGTCCCGCACCCAGATCACCTCACTCCCCTTCGGATCCTGAGCAGATGCAAGAGAGACACAGGAGCATCGGAACACCTGTTAGCCTGGGATTTGATAGAACCATGCAATTTATTGGTACTCTAAAAATGTTTTGCAAAATTCTTGCAAGGCCATGGGAATGTTGTATTGACATCAGTTGCTCTGAATAAAATCTTCCAATTGTATTAAATGTAAAATAATTGTCACTGATTCATAGAAAACACAATTTATTTAATTACACTATAAATTACTTACCAATAGGTCATAAATCTTTTCATTGAAGATGTGGTAGAATGACACTCTGATTTTGCAGTGAGATGCCTTGGGTGCTGGATTATTCAAATTAAGGTTTGTTCAAGGATGCTGCTATACAGGTGTTATTATGTGTCTGGAGAGCATGAATAAAAACATTGAATTGTTGTGGTGCAATGAATGAAGAGTGGAATGTTACTACAGTATGTGCTAAAAGTCTCTGTTATCTGAATCTGGAAATCTTGGTTAAAATGTGATTTCATAAAACCAATAGCCTGAAAGTTTGATACAAGTGAAGATGTCCTCGGCAACGTGGCTGATGATGCCTCTGTGTTTGGCTAAAACGCTGCATCCCTGCATGGTGTGAGTCTTACCGCTGCCCGGAGAGCCATAGACAATTACACAGCCATTATAACCCTGCATTAGATACTGCACCAGAGACTGGGGCAGACAGAAAGAAAGAGATTAGCAAATGTATTAAGGACTATGGAACATGAATATACAGTTGTAATCAAAAATTTTAAAGGGATACTCCACTTTTTTGGAAATAGGCTCATTTTACCACTCCCCCAGAGTTAAACAGTTGAGTTTTACCGTTTTCAAATCCATTCAGCCGATTTTCTGATATTTAGAAGAATATCAGTAACCAGACAGTTTCTGGTCTCATTAACTTCCATAGTAGGAAAAAAAATATACTATGGAAGTCAGTGAGACCAGAAACCGTCTGGTTACTGATATTTTTCTAAATATCAGAAAATCGGCTGAATGGATTCGAAAATGGTAAAACTCAACTATTTAACTCCAGGGGAGTGGTAAAATGAACGTATTTCCAAAAAAAGTGGAGTATCCCTTTAAACCCCCATTGCAAATAAGTCTTTTTGGCAAATTTTACAGACTTTCAGCTGTTTGCAATGAACAAATCAAACAAAAGTAATTGAACTAGCTCAACATAAAAAAAGTGGTTTCCCCAAATCCAACAATCCAACTTTTACTGACTTCTGGACTCTCAGAATTATTATTCGACCCCTGAATCGAATCCCTCACAAAAGCACAAATCTGCAAAACAGGGGTTTTCCCAAGCACACCTGATGCAACTATAATTAAGGGCTTTATTAGTTGCATCAGGTGTGCTTGAGCAAGAACACATGAAATCACTGAACTGGCAAGGATTGTTAAGGGTCACGTTTGACTGCGTGTTAGAAATATGGCAAAGGAATGGTCCAAAAGAATGGTCCAAAAGTTAAGAGAAGATATCATCACCTTCACAAACAAGGAACAGCATTCAAAAAGATAGCGAAGGCACTAAATGTTCCCAGAACTCCAAGACGTACACCACTACTGACCCAAAAGCACAAGAAAAGTGCTCAAAATCATATAAATAAGCCACAAACGTTTTGGGATTCTGTTCTGTGAAGCAATGAAATGGAACTGGAAATATTTGTCCCTATGGATCAGCGGTGTGTATAGAGGCAGAAAAATGAAGCATATGCTGAAAAGAACTCTCTGCCAAAGTTAAGCATGGTGGTGCTCAGTGATGCTCTGTGGCTGCTTTGCATCCTCTGTCACTGGAAACCTGCAGCGTGTGGATGGCAAGATGGATTCATTGAAGTATCAGGAAATCCTAGGAGAAAACATCAAGCCGTCGTGGAGGAAGCTGGAGCTTGGGTGTCATTTGACCTTCCAACAGAACAATGATCCCAAGCATACCTCAAATTCCACCAAGGCTTGGTTGCAGAAGAAGTCCTGGAAGATCCTAAAATGGCCATCACAATTACCTGAGTTGAACCCGATAGAAAATCTGTGGTGGGATTTGAAGGCGGCGGTTGCAGCAAGCAAAGCCAAGAATATTACTGAACTGTAGGCCATCGCTAATGAGGAATGGGCTAAGATTCCTCAGAAACGCTGCCAGAAGCTGGTGTCTGGTTATACATCTCATTTGCAGCAGATCATAACAGCAAAATGGTGTTCGACTAGGTAGGTACTAAAGATTGAATGGTTGAATAATTTTGAAATTGCAAAATGTTTAGTTAAATTTGGGGAGACCACTTGAAACATTTATTGTGTTGAGCTATTTCATTTGCTTTTGATTGTTTGTTCATTGTAAACAGTTAAAAGTCTGTAAATTTGGGTAATAAACCTGATTTTAGGTGGGGGTTAAATCATTTTGATTATAGCTGTAACTTTTGCTTTGAAGATCATTCTGTGAACCTTTGTTGTTGACTCATAAACATCTCTCTGAGATGCCTCCTCATTTAAAACTGCATCAAGATCTATAATGTGAGGCTTGTGACTCTGCAGAATGAAAACAGACAATCAGTAAACTTGACTTTAAGTTTAATGCATACTTTGGTTTCACTTGATTCATTTTTTTCTCTTGCAAAATGAGGATGAAGAATCTAATTAAGTTACATCTTTGATCTCATTCAATTCAACACTCACCCTTCCAGTGTCAACAACTACTCTGTTAAGATGTGTCACTTTGATGGAGGCTCTGGGTTCATCTAAAGAGACAGATCGTTCTGGTCTGCACACTGAGGAATTTAAAAAAAAATGGGTTAAATATATTTTGGAATGTTTTCGGAAATAAAGATCAGAACAATGGGAAAAGGTAAACAGAACACAATTTCTAGGAAACTTCAGCATGTCCAAGTGCATAATAAACTCTGATAAATGTGTGTGATTGTATGTTCTCACAGTCACACAGACGGACGACCACTCTGAAACTTTTCTCTGAGTTCAGGGTTTTATCTACCCCAGACATCCTTTTCCAATTTTGTATTATTGTCCAGTGGATAAATGCTGTTTATGGAGTAAAAAAAAAAAAAAAAAAAAAAAAAAAAAAAAGATGAACATATGAATGCATAATTAAATCATAAATAATAATTAAAGTCTACTGGAATGTAGTAAAAGAATGCTTTTGGGCCAAATAAAAAAACTAGTGGCATTTCTTTGAGACAGATCATCAGTATTAGAAAAATTGTAAAACACCATCAGGGTATCACATAACTATAGTTCTTTCAAATCTTTAAATTAACATTATAAACAACATAAGTGTGAGATAAACTCAGCAGTGTAGGCTCCACGTAAGAAGAATACAATAAGCGAGTGAATGTTCAAAAGCCTACTGCAAATGTTGCATTTAGCCTATATATTAAAATTTTCTTTTGAAAAACAGTATGTGAGACAAGATTAAGACCTACCTCTGCTCATCTGCTTCAGCTGTTGAAATTAAGACACAGTCTCTCCAGAGCTGAGCACATTATTCCTGGAATAACATCCTTGTTGGAATCCCATTTCAGATAAACAGCCCGTCTCTGTAGAACTGGAAAAATCTCACTCAGAGTGTTGCTGACATGTTTTTATTTTAATACTTTGAAAGGTCCTGTTGTTCATCACTCCTCACCTCACGTCGAGTGGATGAGAGTTGAATTGACTTTTCGGTGATCCACGCGCTCGCAGTGAGGCGCGTGAACGCTTCTCTCTGATTGGAATAATGTGTCGCGCATTTTTGAGACAAATTATTCAACCCAATACAAAAACACTGATTTATTTTGACATTAGAAGTTATTGTTTAAAGGGATAGATCACATTTACGTCCCTTTTTTTAATGGGGTCCTGTTAACAAATATTTTACTAAATAGGCTATCTTCTTTTATGTTCAGCTGAAGAAAAAATCCTACAGGTTTGGAACAACTTTTGGGTGAACTATCGCTTTAATAGATATTTAATCATCCAATCAGCTCAATCAATAGCTTAATATACTTAGACTACTTAAAAAAAAAAAAACAGCCTATGTTTTTCTGGTTTTAGATGGTCTCACAAAGATTGTCACCAAAGCTGTTCACCAAATTTTTCCACTATTTTCCAAGCCAGATCTCCCCCCTCCCCCTTAAGAGGCTTTGCTTTTAAACAACATGGCCATATTTATCATCAAAGTATATTCAACTATACCACACTCTTTCCTACAGCCAGCCAGACGTTGCCGGAGCACCAGCCTGGAATTCTTGTGTGTGACTTGGCGTATGGCTGTTCCTCTTGACCCCTACCTCTCCTCCAGCAGTGTCCTTTACTGCTCCTTTACAATGTGCTTGTAGGAAGAACGTGCATAATAAAACAATGTGTTTAAGCTTCTGATGCCCTAAAGCAAACAATAGAAGCCACACCCAATGGGAAAAAATATTTGATATAACTATTTGATATAAAAAAAATACTGCATCAATGTCAATACATACACTGTTACTAATTGAACCAATTAAGATGTCCTCTCAGTCTTATATTTCGCACGGTATCCAGGTTTGGTGAGAGAGACAAATAGGGAGAAAGAGAGGAATGAAGGGACACAGTTTAGGGCTGCCATTGCCAGCTGTGTCAGTGTAAAAGGGCAGAGATTCCTGATGCTCTGTATCTCGGTGTCTTGTGTCACTTCACTCGACATTTATCCTTTCCCTATAACTAGATAATGGGTAAAAATTGTATAATTTTATGAAGGTATGATCATTAATATTAAGTATTTCCTCATTACTTTATGGTTAATAATAGGAATGTATATGTAAAATCAAGTTTAATATGAACTCTCAAATTGTTTAAATCAAATTATTTAATATAAGATAAAACGAGCATTAAATACAAACCAAAACTATAATAAAAATCAATTATATTCTAGACCCAGAAAAAAAAATTAATAATTGTAATTTTTATAGTTATAGTATGCCTCACTCTAATATATTTCATCACATAGAATTTGTGAGTAAAAAAATGTTGTTCTAAATCCTTATCCAGTAAATACAAATGACTGGAAAAAGCATGTCAATTCATTGGTTAAAAAGATGAATGCTCACTCAGATGAATGGACACTTGGGGAACTCTGAAATGTAATTATTGTATGTTATGGACAATGGGGGACCCTGGTGTCAAAAAGGTTGAGAGCCACTGCTTTACAAGCAACTCACAGACCAAATAGTGCGAATCACACCTGTAGATGGCAGTATAGGCTTACTTTACTACACGAGGCAGTACCAGTCTATGGGCAGTACAGATTCATCTCTCAGAAGGGAAGATGCAGGGTTCCTGATGGGTGCACAGAAACACCCAAATTCACCAAAGGGGCTCCAGTGTGCAGCATCTACCTGGATGATGCGATGGCAGCCATATTTTGTACCAGAACACCCACCACACACCAGCTTACTGACGGCTCGCAGTCTCTGCTCAAATTCATCCCAAGGGTGTTCTGTCGGGTTGAGGTCAGGACAGGTGCGCAGTCATTTTAGAACAGAAAGGGGCCATCTACAATCTGTTCCCACAAAGTTGGGAGCATGACATTGTCCAAAATGTCTTGAAAATAATAAAAAATAATGTAATAATATATAATAATTGTAAAAATAATTTCGTTGGTGTTACTGTTAACGCGGTCAAATTTCACGCGTTTCGTTTAAAGACTATGGTAACTTATGACCAAAAAGAAGGGCAATTATAATAGATGGATTATAATAGATTAATATAATATAACATAAGGTCTGCACTCAATTCATGAATGAAATATGCAGTGTGTGTGTGTACATATATATATATATATATATATATATATATATATGTAGGCTAAAATAAACTTTACATACTTTAAATACTATCAGAAATAAAATGCTAAATAGGTTTTGTTAAAAACGAAGCTGCCTGTTTAAATGAGTGGGGGTTGTGGACTGGATTGACCTCTGCACAGCATTTCTGGAAGAAGTCGTACTGGAACCCCCCAGACCGGATTCCGGCTGCAAAGTGGGTCAGGAGGAGAGAGCTCATCTTTCCTTGAGCGTGAATTTTATTGCAGGCAACTAACATGTCACACAAGCTCACAGGATATAGATTATTATTATTATAGAATATCACAGAGCCTGTGAATAAACTCTAAACCCCAGTTCTAGGATTTTAAGAGTTCTAGAACTTCAGTGGAATCCCAAGGGCTTCAGAATTTCACTTGAGTGTTTTCTGAAAGTTCTAGTCCGAACTCCAGAGACTTGAATCATATCTCCAGAGGCTAGAGCTGTGCAGTTCTTGGCAGTCAAAAACAAACAGCGGTGATGCATTCAAACAACTGTTATGGCATTTCAAATGAGGCCTGCGTCTGCATATATATCACTCGTGAGAAATGAGATGCGATTCTTGGGATGTGCATAGTAGAGTAGAACGATTCAAGGAAACTGCACCAGAGGAGAAACTCGACACTGTTCTTCCGTGCCAGTCACATCGCTCTCGAGATCTGACCGAACATAGCACCGATACAGAACCTCCTGTCGAACAGCAGGATACAGATAGAACTCAGTGGATGACGAGGTTCATTTAAACCACAGCCGAGGAGAAGCATTAGAGAGGAAATGGATCTCAGCTGCTAGGTCCGAGCAGGTGGAGGCCGGGTAGCAATGTGAGGTAACTCCCGATAATGATGATGATAGAACTTTATTTTTGAACATGTAGAAAGCATAAAATAAAATAGAAATATACAAACATAAATTCATTTATAAAATAATAATTATATAAGGTAATGTGCTTCTCAGCACAAACTTCCGAAATTAATATAAGCAATTCAAATTAACCATTCCCATTCTCAAAAAATGGGATATGTATATATAACTACTTATATATATATATAAGTTTGGGAGTTGCTGGGCCTCCAGGGATAGTTCACTCAATTTACTCACCCTCATGTCATTCCAAACAAGTTGGACATTCTTTCCTCTGTGAAACAACTTAAACTATTAAAAATAGTTTTTGATTATATATATATATATATATATATATATATATATATATGCAGAATATAATAGATATATTATATATAATAGATGCAGAACTTTAAATAAAAATATTGCAGTTGTAGTTAAGTGAAGTCGACTACTAAAATGACTAAAACTGAAATAAAACTAAATTAAAGCCATAAATACAATTATTTACTTAAGTTGTTACTTAATTTTTTTTACTTAATTTTTTTGTTACTTAAGTTAATTACTTAAGTTGAAAATATTCAAATGAAAGCTAGTTCAAAACATTAATAAACACTATAATGATTTATAAATTTTCATTTTTGAAATTTGAAACTATCCCTGTAGTGTACTTCACATCTCCAGCTATGCATTTACCCAAAAGATGGAACAACAAACCCAAGAGAAATCAGACAGAATTATAAAATTCTTCCAACTTTAATCAGTTCAAAAAGATTCACAACAAATGCAACACATATTAAATGGGAAATTCACCACTGATCATCAAGATTTGGATTGGTACATTCTACTTCCTAATGAGAATGTTGGCATTTACGTCTTTTTCTCTGAATACAAATCTCGTGTTTTATTTGGACAGGACTTAAAGATAAAAATGAAAAAATACAAAAATTAAATGTAAACTGAGATTTATTTTGCTCTAAGTAGTGTCCTGCAGCACTACAGCATGGTAAACAATGTAAATTAGTACAATTTGAAAAACTCCAAAGCAGTCTCTGAGTTAACATGAGCAGTTATAAAGGTGTAGCCTACAAGAACCCATAAATATTTCAACCACTTCTTTTAAACTTCAATTTAATGAAAGCTCACAAAAGGAGCAACCGTCCTCATTGAGGAAAACAAAAAACCTGATGTCGGCTTAGCGACAACACGCACGCACGCTCGCACACCCACAACAAAACAGGACGAAACATCTGTGTGTTCCCATGGTAGCAAAGATGCTGTACAGTGATGCTGATATGAACACGTAGACGACGACTGCTGAACACTTCCGTGTAGAAAAAGCAAACAGAGCGCCACTTCAAAGTCCCACTCACAACCGCAGCAGCATCTATCAGACAGTTCAACTCAGCGATCTACTTCACATTCTGCTGAGATCTACTTTAGTCCCGAACCACTTCTGGATTCCCAACACACGAAACGCCGGCCAATGAGCACGCAGCACCTCTGCAAACTCACCAATCACAAACATTCTTTGACATTCTCATTGGCTGGATCAGGTGCACAGCTCATTGGCCCCACACACTGACACTAGGTACCATCTACCTGCTGCCAGAACACATACAGCTCTCTGCAAACACAACAAACTGCACTCTGGTCTTTATACATGATAATATACATAAACAAATACGTGAGGAGGAAATAGAAGGGGAGAGGGGCAACGAAAAAAAAGCGAGCACAAGCGAGTTAATTGTACAGATGTGACACTTCATGCATCGTTTGGATCACAGGGACCCAACGTAAGCAGTTAACAATGGAAAGGTAATACATAAAAGTGTGTATGAAACACGTGCTATGCAAAAAGGTGATGGTATCGTTTACATATTGGCATTGTTTTGGTCAAGAGACAGCCAAGTGCAGAAAACGCCTCCTCACAGGAAGATCCTAAAGTACACACACACACACACACACGCACACTTATGAGAAAACACACAGGGGGCCCACAGAGGAGTAGCCACAACACTGCTTTAGCTGTGTGTTTAGTTTGTTTAGAAGTCAGCGGATTGTGAGCGCTGCGTGTTTGCATGCGAACTCAGTCGCACATCTCCTCTGGTATTTCGTGAGGGTTGAGGATGCCAGGCACAGACATCTGCAGCTTGTGTTTTTCCTCCTGAGCCTGGCGCAGTGAAGCCTCTCTCTCCTCCAGAAACAGATCAGAGGTGTCCTCGCCTGCAAACTCCTGCAGGTACACAGAGAAACGTGTGAGCATTTAGTGGGTTTGGCTTGCACTGACTGCTCTGCCAGGATGCTGTCATCTCTGCAGTAACTGCCCTCTCTCCATCTCACACACAGCCTCTGTCCCTGTGCACTCCAGATGACCCTTGTAGTTACACCATGCTTCACGATCCCTTAAAGGTCAAAAGGGACAGCACGCTTTCTCTCACACCATATCTATTTCCTCGATCCATGAACTCTCATCCACATAGGCACTGTTATTACTGATAATCAAAACAGATTTATTTGCCTACTACACAGACAACGTATTTTAATAACCATTATTATGCTATTAACTATTATGGTTCTCAGTGTCCTTGTCTCAGTAGGATAAACGTCTTGCAGCTCACCTTGATCTGTACGAGGAAATCCCTCAAGTGTTCTTTGAATGCTGGGATGTCTTGGTTTAAACTGAACAGGCCAGTCACAAATACTTTCACTTGGGCACTAAAAAGAAAAAGAAAAACAGTCAGAAAGCAAATCTAATAAAACTAGACATAAACATAGTCCTAAGCAATGATGTTGCACGGCCGCGGACTTCTGATGCCGTGGCCACGCAGAAAAGAATAAAATGCCACGCATAACTGATTGTAATTATTTCTTACTTATTACAGTGCTCTGGTCAACCGCTATAGAGTGAAAACTGGTGAATGCAGTTTACAGGTTTCATAGAAAGAGAAAGATGTGAGCACACGTGATTGGCAGTGAGTCGTGTGTGCGACTCACGAAAGAAAATCTTATTAAAAGCTTCTATTAAAGTTCTCAGTCAAGAGCTGTGAGTGATTTCCTTTGTTTTGTTGTTTCATCAACATTAAGGGATAGTTCTTCAAAAAATTAAATTGTGAATTTACTCTCTCAAGTTGTTTTAATTTCTTTCTTCTGTTGAAAATAAAAGTTATTTGGAAGAATGTGGCTAACCAAACAGTTGCTGTACTTCCATATATGCATATATAAACCCTATACGCACACTACTCAAGTTGTCTACCCTCGTGTCAAGCGCGTCAATCAAAGTTTACCACATCGATGAGGTAATTAAGTGGAACTATCCTTCTGGTCACGAAAAGAAACACTGAGAGAAAAACACCATGAAAGTGAATTGCGGGAACAGCGATCGGGCAGACTTGTGTTCTCTCCTCTCCAAGTTTGATATCAGCAAAGAACAGTAAAGTTAAGCTGATATGCATCTCTCTCTATCTGTCTAACCTAGCAGCAGTGTATCTTTTGGTCTTTCTGTGTCTTGCTTGCTAATGCCAGCCACTTCCAGGGCTATGTTCTGTGCCTTTGTGCCAGACAAAAAGAAAAAGGGAGATAGAAATATTTATTACGTTTGATAATACCAAGGGCAGCGGTGTATGTTTATAAACTGCAGCTCGGAAAAGATAACCGCATCACGCGTTACCATGAGTTCATATGAGCGTGCACGAAAAGAAACTCACACTTTCCAGTAAAACATCTATGGGGACCAGTTACCAGTACAAAATGGGCATGCTGGCACTCATTAGACGCTCATACTTTTACAACAAGACAATGATTATAAAATTTTAAAATTAGCATATTTTTAGCATATAAATTAGCTAATTTTATAAGTCAGTTTAGTTAAGTCTGCAATAAAGCAAGATGGAAAGAAATCTTATTCTAGTTCCTGTGAGTGTCGGGTGTACGCGCTTAGAAAAGCGCATGTTAGAACAGCACATCAGCACGTGAATGACATGTTTAACTAGCAAGACTTTGACACACATGCAAATATTGAACTTTTGTGAATAGCAGTGTCCCGTGAGAGTAACTGTACCTCTGCGTTTACACGTGATGTGAATGTACATTATGATTTTTCTTCAAAAGCAGATTGTGGAGAGATTTTAATAGTCATTTTAAGCTTTTATCGGCCGATACCGATGTTGTCCCGATATCATTGTGCATCCCTACTTGTGGAGCATTAGTTTGTAGGATACTCACTCTTGTAAGTGGGGGAAAGCTGATTTGAGCAAGTTGGCAACATACTCCTGGATAAATCCTTGGTTGTTTACTGGGTTTGTGGGGTTCAGAGTTGCACTGATTTTTCCTTCCTCAACAAGGTTAAACATGTACGCCAAAATAGAAGCATGCATGGTCAAACCTGGATGACAAATATGCAGAGGTTGAACAAACGGACGCATTTACAGATTTAATCATGTCACTATTAAAAATATGCTAATTTTACCATATAAATAACTAAAACAGATTCTATTAAGGATGAAGAAAAAACAACAACAACGTGGCTATAACTTTAATCTTCCCAAGATATAAATCAGTAAATATCTGAGCAGTTAAAGATTTTTAAATCATTCATAATTCAAGTTAAATTAGAAAATAATAATTTTAGAAATGTATATGATTTTAATGCTTATTCTAGAAAAACCTTAGCGCTCATGATAACAACATGGTTACACAGTGTTCAGGCAAAAAAAAAAAAAAAAAAAAAGAGAGAGAGAGAGAAAGAGGAGTGTGGCAAGTACTGACCGGCTGTATGTGATGTATCCGTGACAACAGAGAAGATGTGTTGCAGGATGTCACAGAAGTATGTCTGATAGAAGCTCTGAGCTGCCGCCTCCTCCTGGGCCACGTTCTGCAGCAGCGTGTAGAGAATCTGAAGGCCTACATGACATTTTTCATTGTAGAGTTGTTGTATGCATGTTATGATAAATGATTAGGGTAAATCTGACATCTGGCTGTGATGAGTGCATCTGTGTTCTCACCAGTGTCTGCCACGTTTCTCATAGTGTGTTTAAAAGCCCATATAATGGAGTCAAGCACAAGCTTAAACTGGGCTGGTGGGATAGCCAGGAATGCTGGGAAACAGTGAGAGTTCACCGCCTGCAGCAGATAGAAGAAATGTGTCCGGTGTTCTGGGTATTCTTCAAAATCCTAAACAAAAATAAAGGATATTATGCACTTCACAATTCCAAAAAAATAGACAAATTCTTCAGAAAAAACAAACAAACGCAGTCTGGTTTCAATAATAATGGACAATAGAATATTGCATTTTTTATCACACGATGTTGATGGATAAATAAGGGCAGCTTACTTTGTTGATCATGTTTAATGTGCACTCGAACACTGCATCAAATATCTGAGGGATCTCTCCAGTAATGTGTCCACCCAGTTTGTTTACGATTGTTGCCATGGTACTAAGCACTTCCGGTTCTCTTGCTGCTGGGACATTGCGCTGGTAATCAATGAGCACGGCATCCAACAGCGGAGGGACAAAGTTCTCCCCTACCTAGAGTATGAACAATAACACATGCGCAGACAGGCTTAAAGGATGAGCGGATAAGTGTGTGTTGTGTAAGGACAGTGCTAATCTGAACAAGTCCAAACTGACGGACCTGGATCAGATATAACAGAGTTGTCTGCACAGAGATAGAAATACTGAATCTATCAAACGCAAGACACAGAACAGCCTTGAGCTGGACAAATAGTCTCATAATGAAAAAAAACGTCTCTAAAAATCAAGATTTTAGTTTTACAATTAGATGAATACATTCGATAAAGGTCATATTTTAGATCCTTGTTTTTTTATTTTTTGTCGTCAATAGTAATGTGCTGTGACAGTTTAAAGTAACAACGTGCTGTGTATATCTATCTATCTATCTATCTATCTATCTATCTATCTATCTATCTATCTATCTATCTATCTATCTATCTATCACATTTAAAATTTTGGTTTGTATATCACATTGCAGAAAAAATATGCTACGGTCATATTTGTTCTTTTTTTTTCATTTAAAAAATGTATTGTAATTGTAAGAATAAAAAAAAATGATGAGAATGTAGTTTTGTTTAAGATTGAGTAGTTCAACTTCTCAAAATTATTTCAACAACATGTATACAGCTTGATTTTCAGTACAGACCCTTTGCCTAAAAGTAGGGATGAGCCAAAATTTCAACCACCAAAAATGGCATTTTTGACTAAAAGAGACAAATGGCTGAAAATATACGCTCTAATCATATACGCCCTGTTGCTTAGGTGTAGTGCTGTGTATCACACCTACAAAGTGCATAGTCCACTCCATGACACTTGAAAAAAAAAATGTAATACTGCAATGATGCATGCTTTAAAGAAATCTATAGTATAAAGTGCTATATAACTAAACATGCCTTAACTGGAGTGCTGAATAGTACTAACATTAACATCACAATGATTAGATGCTTGCTGCTGCCTCCACTGTCATTTTTGTTGCGTGTTTATTTTGTTATTGAGAGGAAAGCATGGAGCGCATATTAACATATTCTACTGAAACGCCGCACTCAGCAGTGCAGATGGAGTCGGGATGTTAAATGAGCTCTCAGATTCAATGTTTCCCGAGTATTGTATTTAGCATGGCTTATTTTGAAAACAACATGACTCTTGTCGATCTCCTTTGTAGTTTCTTTATAGTGGTAGCCAAAATGAGTCCAGACTTCAGACTTGTATTCCATATCAGGATAATTCTATCATCTCAGGGTTTAGCTGGGCTTACTAAAGCTAATGTTAGCGAGGCACCCGTATTCTTCACCACATCACAGTTTGATTCTCTTTGGAATAGCCCTACTGTGAAGTATCATGGTGTGGTATAGCAGAGCCCAAGTTCAGTCTGTGCATGATCCGCTCCCTACTACACTCTGCTCACATGACCCGATAATATCAGATTTGTAGGACAATATTTTATTTGGGGAACTAGTCAAAAATAAATCTTTTAAATCTGATTTTGTTGCATAAAACTGAATAAAAGAATAATATATTGATATTTAATATTCATATATTTTCTATCCAATTTTACTTTCAATAAAAGTGTAGTTATTTTATTGGCTTGTATTTCTTAAATTCAGATTCATTAAAACGATTGAATTTCATAAGTCTAATCTTAATACAATTACACAAAAAAAGCACCAATTAAAAATAATAAATAAATAATTTTCTGCTTTGGCCCATAATTTTCATCTCAGTGCATCCCTACCTAAAAGCTGTGATTTGTGTCTCACCATCTGTGGGTCATTGGAGCGGCTGACCCAGCCTGAGATCAGCTTCAGAGTCTCTCTCTTCACTGTGCGCATGCTCCTGATGAGAGGCTGCTTTGTCACCATCTCACCTACAAAAAAACAAATCAAATAAACAGACATAAAGCACTTGTGGTTTTTGAGTGAAGTCTATTATATAATGTTTATGTCATGACTCATGTATTCAGAGAAAGTCAGACTTTCTCATTAATAAGAATTTTCTCAGGCAACTATTTAGTTAAACTTTACTCATTCTGTTCTAGCTGTAGTGCTATATATAGCTGCTCAGACAGCCCTGTAATGGACCGCTGTGTTCACACACACACACGCACACACACAGCTAAGCTCTGTGACAGCCTTTTGTCTTCCAGCTGAGCGAGTTTGTGTAATCAGACTGACTTCAGTTTAATGCTGGTCTGTCAATCTGAGACAACCAACTAGCCATGTGCCCGTATTCGGTAATGCGATAAATCGTGGTAATGAATATGCTCGATATTGTCATCACGGCCACTTCAAAATACCGTGAAAAATAATAGATCCGAATTCGGATTCGAATTCGGATGTGCATTAGTTTATTTTCCCATCAACTACTTAAAAAAACACTGTGTAAAAAGATATGCCCAGTTAATGTTAATAATAAATAATAATAAATTAATAATAAAAATAAAGCTGTTCATTGTTCATGTTAGTTCAAAGTGCTTCAACTAATGCGAACAAGATTTTAATAAAGAATTCATAAATGTTGAAATTAATATGAACAAAGATCATTTCATTATTAGCAGTTCATTATTAGGTCATGCTAACTAATGTGAAATCAAATCAAGAATTTAATTGAAATTGTGAAAATTGTGTTAAGCAATAATACAAACAGTAGCCTACCAGGCAATTTACCATGTAAACATTGTAACATGTCACTAAACTTAATATAATTCTTAGTTTTATAAGTTACCAAATGTTTTGACAATCACAATTACACATTGTGAGGCAAGTTGTTTTTTAGATACACCAATCCATCCGTTTCTCGTGCAATTAAAATATTGTGATAATACCGTGATAAAAGCTCAATACCGGCACATGACTACAACGAACAGAGATGCATATACACGGAAAATATACACATGAATATAGTAACTCTAAAATGAAACTTCTTGTCGTAAACACACATGATAAAATCTGAAAAGTACAGAGAGATTTGATAGACTAAAGAAAAACACACCGTTGGTCTGGATGGCAGCAGAGATGTTTTCACTGAGGCACTTGTATACATTGAGCATGTCCAGGTAGATGCGACCCAGCTGAATAACAAAAGGGTGTCCCACGGCTTTACAAGCTCGGACGTTGGTCTTCAGGATGCTTCCCAACTGCTTCACTGTCTCGGGGTCCTTCAGAATGTCCACATTCTATAGAATAACACCATAAACATATAACATCATAAATTTAAGATCAGTCTTAAAAAAGGAACAAAATTTGATGTTTGAGAAAAAAAAAACACCCACCTTGGTGGCCTGCTGAATGATGCTGTCCCACACCTGGTTAGGCAACAACATGTACTTCTCTATTAGGTGTTCCTGTACAGCCTGATCCGTCTGTGCTCCAATCATATAGCCAACAGCCTCGTAAAATGTATGCACCTGCAAACGACAAATGGTCGCTCAAGTCCAGCAGAGTTGCAAAAACTTCTCAAATGTTATACATTTCAAAAGCATAATGTGACAGTTACACATGGAGCAGGCTAACTGAGACAGATGAGGTTATTTGATACCTGCTGGGGCTGCAGGTCACAGATGATTGTGTTGATGTTGTTGAGGATCTCATCAATGAAGGGCATCACCTCTCCCACCTGCACCTGCACAAAATGCCTCCTACACTTCTGAGCTATCTTTATAAACGTGTCACACGCCATGTCCTGAACTCCATCATGGGTTTCTGAGAAGAATAAATAGTCAAATATAATTGTAAAAGAACTGATGTAATTGTGCTAACTTAATCAAGCTAAAATTAGAACGTATATGTATAATCAAATCTGACATCAAAGCTGCTTTTATTTAAAAATCAGACCAAAAGACATCACATCTGCATACAGATGCAAATCTTTGATTCTATTCTAAGGCTCAAAGCATTTGCGACTCACCATGCATAAACTCAAACAATTTATTAACAACAGTCTTCAAGAATTTCCAGTGCGCACGTAGGAACCGTGGGTACTGGCCAACAATGTACATGATGTTGGAGGCAATGATGGCCTTGTTATCCTTGCCTCTCTTCTGCTCACATAGACCCAGCAGGTCCTGTAGATGACGTGGGAACATTGTTATGGTTCTTATTTTTCATTACAAGACGTTACATCTTTGCATTTTAAGATTTCCGCACCTTTATGACAGTGACGAGGAACCGCTTCTCATCTTCTTCATGCATAGCTCCACTGATGGAACCAATAGCCCAGCATAGTGTGTTCAGGTTCTTCCAGGACCACTCTGTACCGTTCACCTGATTATGAAGCTTTTCTGTCATAATACGCTCTGTGTCGGCATAATCCAGATGGGTAAGATAGACTGCAGAGAGAGAAATTATGATGACACTTCTAATAAACACAGATTAGTGGGCAAAAAAAAATCTGCATTAATAGTGCAAAGGTGCATAACGCTCACCAAGCGTCTCCCTCATGTTCTTGTAGAGGTTGATGGAGTCTGTATCCTTCATGAACTCTCGAACCACCTCGCCCTGATCGTTCTCCACCACGAGCACTTCCTCTGGCTTGGCCATGCGACTCACCATCAACAAACGTACCTGCAAAACAGTATCACAAAAACCTCTATTATTTCTACCAAAAAAAATCTATTTCATCACAAATTGTAAGTGAGCTAACCTTAGACAGCACAGGTAGGTAGAGCTGTCTGCGGGGCGGTACATCAAAGTGTTGGCTGCCTGAGAGTAAGGGAGAAGTCGAAGTTGAGAAAGGACTCTCTCTGTACAGCTCAGCTGCAAGGTGGTTCCAGTACTCCAAACAGATCTTAAAGATCTCGGTCTCCTCCACCTCTGACACCAGCAACATGTAATGTAGAGCCTGAACAGAACACAATGGCATGTAATCAGCAAAGAGACAGAGGTTGATTCTCCATAACCAAGTTCAGTCTGTGCATACCTCCATAAGCGTCTCTCTGATGTTCAGTCTCTTTTCTATCAGCTGTCCGTGCTCTTTGAGGAAGGTGCAGAGGAACAGGCTGAGGTTCTGAATAAAGTTTTGCTCATCATCTTTACCGTTTGCATAAGCCAGCCGGATGTTGGTGTTCAATGGAAGCATCTTCAACACACAAGTATGAAAGAGAACATCAGACTAGCCCAAGACCAATGGGTAAATGGGAATTTTACTTCGATTTAAACCAGAGAGGAGGATACCTGTTTGAGCTGCATCATGGTCAGAGTGAAGAGACTGACAAACTGCTCTTCGTACTGGCTGACACTGACTCCTGCTATTTCAGTCAAGCACTTCAGTGTCACATTGCGAAACATCGGGACGTTTAAAAACTAGAAATAAATATAAAAGAGAGAAGAGGGGTCAACAAATACCTCAAAGACCACTGCTTGTAGGTGTGAAATGCAATCTTTGTAATTGTTATTGCATGAATATATTTAACTGTACAACAAAAATACATACACTATAAATATAGTTATTACACTATTTTCGGGAACACTTAATTCTGATTGGTCACTTGATGCATGCTGCTGCTCAATATTGTTTTGTTTTTTTTTATAAAAGTGTTGGTTTATAGGAGTTACTAATGAGTGAAGGTAAAAATGAAGTCATCTATCAAACAACTATATTCCTAGTTCTTCACAAAGTTTCTAA
Source organism: Cyprinella venusta (assembly GCA_038021265.1). Taxonomy (NCBI): domain Eukaryota; kingdom Metazoa; phylum Chordata; class Actinopteri; order Cypriniformes; family Leuciscidae; genus Cyprinella; species Cyprinella venusta. The sequence continues at coordinate 13,823,342 of CM075875.1, forward strand.
GAGTAATAAAACATTTACACATGTTACCTTGTACACCAGAGTACTGATGAGTTTAGTTTCAAAGATATAGCCCAAGGGAATCCAGTTGAGAAACCTTAGCAGAGTCTCCAAGGTAGCATGCACAAGTGGGGCATTCTGGGAATTTTCCTAAAAATTGTAGAAAAAAACCCTAAATTTTCAAACCAATAAAAACTCGATAATATAATTTTAAGCATATGCAAAACAAACGTATGGTTCAATTTTAAAATGTTATTCCTGTGACATTAAAATCAGAGATTTCTTTTGAGGTTTATGAGAATTATGTTGCCACATCACAAATTAAAAACACTAGATTGTTGGTTCATCATTTAATTATTTACTAGAAAATCTGAAAAAGAATTAAGAGAGTGTTTAAATGATTGAGAGAAAGTTTGCATATACTTTAACTAACTCTTTTTGTATGAGAGAAAAACAATATTAAAAAACAATACATACCATCACAAACTGGCACAACTGGAATATCTGAGAGAACTCATTGCACATGCTGCAGATGGATCACAAAACAATACAGATTAATTTTCAAGAAGTAATATGATATGAACTTTTTTAATAATAGAGGTGTCCCCGACTAAGGATTTTGATAGTGGAATCAGAATCGTCAAATCTTGCCTTTAGTTAACTAATAGTCGAATCATGTAGGTGTGTGTGGGTGGGGCTTTAACATTTTAAAGCCACGATGTACAGAACATCACACAAATATATAGAAGAAATTAAAATGTATAAAAATATTTTGGATCAATAACTAAGAAAAAATATAAATAACTGCAGAAAGGCCACACCGCAGACAGGATTTGCATTTCACATGTCGGCAAATCAAATTAAATCGGCTAAATTGTCTAAATACCCAATATTCAATTCAAAATTTCAATTCAATTCAAATTTATTTGTATAGCGCTTTTTAACAAAACATATTGTTTCAAAGCAGCTTTACTGAAAGTGCATTTCAGAAATGTACATAGAAAAATACAGTTAGTTAATCGTGTATTAATTTAGGACATAACATATCGCGGCAATGAGTCATCTCTTCACAGGCACCGAATTGGTCTTTTAACATCACTGTCTTACACATCAAGCCATGTTAAAGTGCTCTTTAAGCATTTAAGCGTTTTCACTTTAAGTGTTTTAGAATCTCCTGAAGAAAAATAACCTGTTATAACATTATACAAATAACATTAGCCGACAGAAGTGCGATCACGGTTTAATTTCCTGATACGAAATCCAGCCTTGGAGAATATCCTTTGTGATGATGAGCATTCACACTTTAGATTTTTTTATCCCAGACATTGTTAAAGATTTAAATCTCTGCTGCCTCTGTCGGTCACGGATCATGGGAAGTGGAAATTAAATCTCTCACAGGGGTGGTTGAATTTATTCACACACATTAAAAATATTTATTAAAAGCTTCTTTCTTTTCACATTTTTATTTACAGCATTATCATAATAGGCTGTATATTAACTTCTTGGCAGGTAGTTAGATGTGAAATCAGACACTGAGCACCCTCATTTAGCCAAAGTGTTCCTCATTTCATAACATCTCTGCAAAGATTCAACCATGAGATTGGTAGTTGACTCAAGCTCCTCCTATCAAAGCATCCAATCTTCGACTATTCAGGGTCACCCCTATTTAATAATAAACCATAAATATGACAAGTTATTCCCTTTTAATGTGATCTCACCTGTCCTTTAGGTGTTTGGCTTTTACTTGTGTCATCTGGCCACTGGAGAAGTCAAACACCTCTTCACTGAGGAGTTTCAGAATGATCATGTTGTTCTGGCAAAGGCTCTCACTGGTGCGGCTAGCACCAACAATGTCACTGATAAATGTGGGCCAGTGTTTTGGCCATTCCTGCTTCAGGATCTAAACACGAACACATCAAGAAACATGAACGGTAACAGACATATTTAGTGCAGTCATCAAATATATGCCCCCACATCATCATTATGAATAGCTATGAATCCCTCTAATGTGCACTAAGAATAAGTAGTTAAACAAAACGCACCTGTACTAATATCATGTTGAGTTTTCCAATGTACACCTTTTCTTTCTGAAAGGAAGCAGAGCATAGAATAAAACAGATATCAACTTAAGAAGACAGTAAACAAAATAAGTGGACATTCACTGACCTCAACATTGGCTGCATCTGATGATGTCTTGATAATGAGCCCCACAACATACTTTTTAATGCCTGAAAAAAAGCAGAGCAGTTAAGAGCGTCAATGCATACTGTAAGACAGCACATACCCCCATGAGCTCTCCATTCAGATGGAAGCAGCTCTTCTCAGAAGACTGTCTGATCACCTGCAGATCTGCTAAATAATACTTCCAACTAACAACATTTTTAAACACCCACAAGTTGTTCCAAACCTGTATGAATTTCGTTCTTCTGCTGAACACATAAGAAAATATTTTGAAGAATATAGGTAACCAAACAGTTGATGAACAGCATTGACTTAAAAGTATTCATTTTCCCCTCATAATTTATTTTGGAACAAATTTTTCCCCCTCATTCCCCCTGGTCGCAGACAGACAGCTCAAACAGAGATATGGTATGAATATGTTTTGAGACATCAATGTTGGTTAAGCTGAACAGAGTATTTAAGTGATGCTTTATTTATCAATTACAGGTGCTTATGTCATGTTTTTCCATTTCATTTTATCTTTAACAGAGCAGATTCTAGTCTTTTTGGAAACAAATGAACACTAAGCTGAGCAGACAACCTTCCATGCATTTTTAAAAGGAGAATTCAGCTCAACTTGGCAATCACTCACTGGACTAATGAATGTGCTGGCCTGCTAAGAACGTTTTGTAGAGTCTGTCACAGAGTGAAATGTTTACTTCTACCTTTCAATGATCCCTTCACCACTTGTCCAAATCCAGCCTCCTTTGAGCTGCTTATGACTTAAGAATTGATTTAAACTGAGCTATGAATTAGTCATTTATCTCGAAGTGGTAAGGGGGAATTCTTATGAGTAAGTCCTACCTTCACATTGGTTTCTGGGCAGAATCTTCCATCTTGTTTTAATAACTGTTTCCAGAATCTGCAGAGCATAGTACTGTAATGCCAAGAGAACAAATCAAGATGTAAGGATCCAAGCTTTAACCAGCCAATCTGCCAGAGCTGTACCGTTAAACAAGGAAAACAAAAAATTGCTCTTAACTTTGACTGCCTAATATAGTTTCACACATTCTTTACATTGTTTCAAATGGATTCAGATTGAAAAAAACTTCATGCAGATTTGACTTCAGTGAGAATTTTTATTACAAACTCAAAAAGAGAACACAAAAAAAAGTCCAAAATCCCCCATAAAAACTATACAATGTTTGTATGAGATTCTGTAGAAGTTTTGCTGTTTCTGGCCATGTCACACCAGAATGTTTAAAGACAGGAAAGGAGACGTTACGTTAATAGCAAAAAGCTAATGGTTTGATTCTGTGCTCGGCCACAACAAAGCAAGCCGCTTGGGGGAACGACGCAACATCTGTGTCCAAAAATAAAAAGAACCGAAGGATTCTTTTATGAGTCAATGGCCACTCACAAGGCTTTAATCATCATAGATACGTTTTCCCATTGGCGAACTAAAGACCAAACCCCTTTCTGTTTTAAAGTGACACTAATGTTTCCACCAATAACTGGTGTGGGTCTCAGGAACAGCAAGACAAGCCACAGGTTTGGGTCTATAGACTGCCTTAAGACTGCCACCATGCTGCTTTTAAGAGAGTATTCATGGTGCATTAGTGTCCTTGTCATGATCACTAGTGTTATTTGGATCATCAGCATTTCGACTGTAGGGATTAATGAGGAAAGAGGAAAAACATGATGCAAAAAGTAATGTGTAAAAGCAAAACAGGGAATACAGTTCATACACTATGTGAGTGTATTAAAGGTGAGGCCTGGAGAGGTAGGTTACTTGCGTAACAGACAGATTTAATTTTCTCAAATCACCAGGATCTTTTCACCTTTAATTTTTAAGAGGTTTAAAAATCAATATAAAAGAAAAAGAAAAAGGGCAATGCCAAAAAAAAAACATTGCAACAGGACGCAAAGTCACTATTGTCCACATGTGAGGTTGCTATATTTCTTGGTGCATGATGAAGAGGAGAAACAAAATAGGGAAGAGAGAAATGTGATCCGTGATGGCAAAATTAGTCACAATGAACAAATATAAAAAAAATAGTTATTATATTATTTTACATTCTCTATAAAATAAATATATTTTTAAATTATATATGATTTGTTGGAATCAGACAAAAAAAAAGATGATTGAGCTACACCTATTGGTGGATAAAGTCAGCAAAGTCAATTTTGAGAAGAATCGAGTTTTCAGAAGGTTCCAAAACAATTCACCCAGCAATCATACCTTAAACTCCCTGGTAATAACACCAAGTTAAACAAATGTTAATTTAAGACATAGCAGATGTTTGCGTGAAGAATACACAACAATTATTTTGAAATGCTTTAATTCTCTGTATATCGGGATTGTGCGCTGTCTGAGAAGCGTCTTTGTGTGCATGCTTCGGATGTGTCAGTCAGCGAGAGTAAGATCATTTTGTTTACATCAGCATGAGTTTGAAAATGACATTTCATTGGTTCAGACTCATGCAACTGAGAATTCACTATGAATATTCTCGAAGTTGGAATGCTGCGCATTACAACGATACCAAACTTGGGACGCACTAACCGCCGAGAAGCGAGCAGAGAAAAACTGCATTTTATTATGATTTAAAAAGTGTACAAATAAAGATAATTGATGCTTCATTACTATTTGTGGCATTGGAATCGCTAGACGAGGGCTAACTGAACTAATTTTTGTGAAAACCTCAAATACGACCAAAACTGACATTTCCCTTGTTTTGCCTGTAGCTCGTAATTAGCTTGTGCGCATAACAACACATTTTGCCAGCACGGATCACAAATGCTTGGGGGGAAAAGGGGAACAACAGCACACAAAGACACTGATGATCCCTACAGTGGAAACAACTGTTACCATCCATGACTGGGGTAAAAACAAAATGGGGTAAACTGCCTGCCTATCTCCCTGCCGTCTCTCAGCTCCATATGAGGCATGTGCAGTGTGAATGGAGGCACAGCAGAATTGAGAGTAAGGGAATGAAAAGGTAGACCTTGTGGAGGCCTGCCGCCAAAGCCTAGCTGTGTCAAGGTGCACAGGAAGACACACCCCTTTTCGTCCTATTACAAGCAATCAACATAATGGAACATTGTGATTAATATCAAAAATGAACAACTTCAATTAATTTTCTTTTGTTTGCTTTTTCAAGGCTGTAAATAAATTAAGCAAAAAGCCAAACGTTCAAAAAGCACTTTAAATGCGCTCTGTCTGTATTTTGCTTGATGAATTTAGACAAATTCAAAGAATTTACCTGCTCTGCATTTTTTCCTGTCTGTTCTTCTAGAGCCCTCACTTTTGGACCATTATCATTTTGATATTACAGATACTGTTGATAAATCAACTCAAACATTAGTAATGACCAGAGTGTTAAGAGCAATCTTAAAAGGCAAGCAGACGGCAAACTGGGTCAGCAGTACTTTGAGGAAGTCTATTAACACACTGAGGAAGACAATTCATCCCAAATACTACACTATTCACTAAATTATTTACATTCAGTCTACGCACTACAAAGTGAACAAATGTTATGAACTCTGGGAGTGTGTAGTTTATCAGAGCAGAAATTCTGTTTCAGGCTTCCAGAAATTCTACACTACATGGATCCTCTGCTTTCATCATCAATATTAAAATAAAAATCCATGGCTCAGAACTCGGATCACATGGATCAGGTCAGGTGCTTTATATATCCTGACCTCAAACAGTCAGTCATTAACACACCTCTGGCTGCTGTACAGATGAAGGTAGTACTGAGGTATTTCACTGTCAACAGAGGATCCTCACACACCAACTTTAACTCTGACTTAGCTTGACCAAGACAGGACTGTGAGGAGAGGTGTAGGAAAATGTGATCTCAAATGTGTACAGAGGAATCTGTTTCTGACATGATGCTAAGCAACCCCAATACACTTCAGAAAATGGGTATTTTCTGATATAAGGCAATCGTTCTGGTTTGTAGGAAAAGAAAACCAAATTCTGTTCCTGTTTAATATGTGATAAGAGATCAGATCTTCCTCAAAGTATAGAAACCAAGACCCTCCACCAAAGTAAGTTGGGACTTGGCTTACTTTGGTGTTCATATTCTGAGAGAACTCTAGAATGGTGTCAACTCGTGTCCACGCGTCTGGGTGCTCCTTCAAATGAGTCAGCACCTCCTGGGCCATTCTTTGCTGAAATAGAGAAACACTTGTCTTAACTTACACTACAAAACAAAAACAACAAAACTGTGGACAATATATAATGATGTCAGAATGTGTATTTATACACACGAATATAATTAATTCTTTTGAAAGACAACTTCACAAAGGCTGCATTTATCTGATTTAAAAAATTAGTTTTATCTCTAAAATATATTTAAATACCAATTCAGATGCAGCTCCTGAAAAAACAAAAATCATGGCCCAAAACATTTATGTAATAAATTCTATGTATTCTATGTAATAAATAAAATATTTAATTGTAAAGCTACCTTTTTGGAATCTCTATTTGATGCTTTTCTCATTGAACACAATGATGTTTTTTCAGGACTCTTTGAATAGAAAGTTCTAAAGAATAATATTTCAAGGCATCTAATGCAGTTTATTTCTTAGACAAACACACACACACACACACACATATTTCTATATTTATATAAATATTATATATAATATATATATATATATATATATTACACGCACACATATATACTTACATTTGGTACTATGTTTCACCGGATTGTGAAATGGTCTTCCTTACCTGTGGCCCGACCCCATGGTACAGGCAGTTGACCACATTATCCAGCAGGTTGATATCCAGTTTCTGGTTAAAGTCCAGCAGCTGTCTGGCTGCATGGTCGGCTAACATTGTCATAATTGCTGGCATAGAGCTCTGTAGGGCACAGGGAGGAAACATCCAGCAGGGGCAAAGTCATGTGAAATGAAGATTTGGGTACACAAATCCAAACAGCTGACCGTCACCCCCCTCCCTCGACCCAGGACTATCCAAAAAGCCTTATATGACCTGGCCTGCCAATGCAAACACACCAATGCCAGCTGGAGGGTTCAAACCTCAATAACAATGGGATAGGTGGGTGGGTGGCGGGATAAAGGTAACATGCTTGCAGTCTGCACATGCTGATATGTCCGAAGAACAAGGGCCACTCACTAGGCTAGTGATCACACGAGCCATTATTCTCTGAATGAGACCACGTGCTAGGCAGCCCTTTCGCTGACGTCATTCTGTTTACATATAACACAAGAGGCGTTCTGAATTACAAACTCTGATCGAGCTTCCATGAGACCACGAGACTTTAAGAATGTGCACACACACAGTTGAAGGACAACTGAATGAGAATAACCAATGCTAAAGCTAATTCAATGTGAACCCAGGAGGCAAACTATTGCGTAACGATGTAAGCTTTACGGCCAAGAATAAAAAATAAAAAAAGGAAATTTCGAGAATTTGCTTGGACGACACGACACAGTCGAGCTTTGTGAGTCCTTCAGGCCTAAATAAAGTGATGGTGCCATAACTACTGCTCGTTACTGCGCAACCTGTTGATTTAACCGCCTCATCCACACCTTATTTCATTCAGTAAGCAAGTAATGTTACAACTCCTACAATAAGATCGGTCTTCCAAAACAGAACTATTCATCAGCTGATTTCATGCATGCACAAGTCTTCAAAACACAACTAAGTTAGACTAAGATCCACACAGCGATGAGCACAACTTGCAATAGTGATGCGAAAGCTGTTTTTATTCTCTACAGTGGTTGTTTAGTCACGTTTAAGCGTTAAAAGCCGTAATAATGCATCGCGTTTCATGCTTTGGCAACAATTACGCATGCATGCTGTCATAAGAATAGGCTTAAATGGACAACGCAACTGACGTTTAAAACGTTCCAGTGAACGACTCGTCCATATTAACAATCACCGATGTTTCTAACGGTCTACGCCATCTAGTAATGACTTCTACGGGGGTGACTTAGCAATGATCTCCCTTCCTGACTCGGGAGCAAGCCCTCCCACCAACCCCTGCGCCCTACACCTGAAAGCTCTGCAGGCTTTACTTGCAGAAAACCAGATAAGAAATAGAATTGTGTATTTTTACATCATGCCGTTAATTATTTATATGCATGCTACAACTTAATAATGATTCTGCATAGATTTTACAATTGAATTTTGATCGCTATGTCAAGATACCCTGGCCTATGCTAGGACTTAGTAGCTTTGTGAATTCGTGATTGTTTTTTATGTGAAGTGAGATACAAAAATTGCTAAAAAGAAAAGAAAAGAAAAAGAAAACCCAGATACATTATCCAGACCAGCGTGACACCAGTGCTGAACACGAACCATCACGCAACACACACCCGCAACATCCCTCATAAACCTTGAGCAGCAAAGCCATTTCACTTTCTTTCGACCTTAACCTCCATACGTACAATTTCTTTGCATTTCTAATGATACACAATCTCACAGCATCATCATTCTCCACAGACCAACCCAAACACTAGCTATAAGTTTTCACCCCATATTTACCTACCTAAAGTCCAAGCCTTTGAGAGAAAGAAGGTGGGCTTGTCTGCCAGACTTGCTAAAATTATGTTTAATTTATCCAGTATCGTTGGTGCCTGTTTGTACACGCTTTCTGGCAAAAAAGCTTTAGGATGAGCCGTTGGCTGGCCAGCCACACTTATTCCTCTGTGAAGACTACACGAGCTACTTGCTTGATATAAGGACCACTAGGATGTGATTTCCGCACCAACAATCACGGCGAGATGAGTATTTTCTCAGTCCGGTTCATTTTACGAAACAAAGTTAAGCTTAATTCAGAAACGTGCTCTGTACTGAAGTATATTTTGCACTAGGGCGGTATTAGAGACTGAGCCTGTGCCTCTTCTTCTCACAAGCAACAAACTCGTAACCGGTTGAAACCGGTTCAGACTGGGAGATTCCATCTCGGTTTAGTTTTCAGCCGATGGCGCCGCGAAAAGTTTGGATTAACGTCACGCCCATGGGGGTGTGCTATTGGCCACAACGTTGCTAACCACGTCCTTGCTCACGATCCATTGGCCAGCGTGCACGTCAGTCAATCTAAACTCTATTGGGCGCCCACGCGACTGCTCCGCCCTTTTGGAGAAAAAGAAGGCAAACTGCGTGCTGAGTGGATTTGTAAATTGCGATAATATTACGGTAGTTTATTATTTGCTGTTTTTAAGCTTTATCGCGCGACTCCGAACTAAGAACACTCGCGTTTATACTCTTCTTGAGCTTTAAATGGTCCACTTTTTAGTTTTAACATATTGGCCGCTTGGTAATTGTATACATGTTCGGAAAAATTAATTTCACGGTGGACTGAAGGAGATCGAGGGCAACGAGTCCGTGAGGCGGATGTTAGAGCTTGTACTTGTGCTGATTGTAAGCTGGTAATTTTCCACGAGCCAGAGCCTCGAAGGGGAGTGGTTGTTCAGGGTATGAAACGCATGGCATGAGTCAGAGCCTGATACAATTGGCTTGTGATGGTCTCCATAAACTTAACTACCGAGATATTAACTCCAATGTGGCAGTAATGTATTATAAATGCATCGAATCAACCCGAAAACATAATAACAAACTGTCCGTGTGCTGCTTTAAACTGGGACGTCAAACGCTTGCATGTTTCCCCCTTCCATCCAAGTCACGTGACGCAACGCCACTTAAACGTCAGTTGATGGAAAAATACTGGATTTTGCGTGCAAAACTACTGTAGTGTCTGTTGTGAACAAAGAATGAGAAAAAGAATACGTTCTCCTTTAGTCTAGCAATCATTTGACAAACACTTTACAAGGTCACGACTGCACTTTTATACATGTTGAATATCTGATAAAGTGTTTTTCTTTAGCTGCATGTGGACAATTTTACACACATTTTAAAATGGTTAACTAAGTAAGCAGTTTAGGGCCAGTAGTTTGGTAAATTATATGCTCACTCAGCCTTAACCAACAAACTGATCGCACTTCTAGTGTAGGTGAACCTTAGTCCAATGGCAACTGGTCTTCGATTTGTGCATTTAATGGATCCTGTCATCATTTGATAATCAGCTGATGTTGTGTGGATCAGATTCATATTCACTCCTCTTTTATCTTTGTAAACATGTAATAAAAGATAAAAAGGAGTGAATATAATGTAGGTCATTTGCTGCTGTAAACTTTGGAAGCAGAGATAAGTGTGATGTGGTGTAAATGAATTGTATGTGAAAGTGCCAATACAGAAGTTTCTAGAAACAAGTCAACATGCTTTCCAGCATCACAGGCAACATTCTTAGTTTGAACCCCTAGACTGATGTTCCACTTTTTAAAGATCAATAAGATCAATGTTGAATTCTTTACCACAGGTTTCATAATAAATCTATTAGTAATTCCTGATTTTGTGGGTGTGTTTTCATATTTTTTAGATAATGCATAATACGTGGTCAGTTTGTCAGCTGACCAGTATAATACTGGATTTGTTGTCATGTCATGTTATGTTTCTGTTTTGTAAAAACTTTTTGTTTCTCAGATCATTTAAGAGACATGTTTGTGCACATTGAGTTGAAACATTTTAAAACAATGTAACTGATTTGAAGTCAGCAAATATGCTTTTATTTTAGAAATAAGAAATGTCTGATGTTCCTCGCCATGCTTCCTTTCTTTGTTGTCTCAGCTGTTTAGAATTATTTTGAGAAATACAATAAACCATTGAAACTCTTCTGGACGTCTGGTTTAGTTCATTGCAGGACAGGTCACCCAGATCATGCATGTGTACGAAAGGACCGAATGCGTTTTTGTCATAAAGAGGGAAAACCTGTCTCAGTGTTTGATCTGAAAACCTTGCATGTTTCCTCTATTAAAGTATGTCATCAATCAGCAACACGAGTAGGTCTGAAAGTTAACAGGGTCAGGGGCATGATGACTTGAAAGAGGTCATCTTGCTGAAGTGAGCAGTTGGAGGTGCACGTGCATTGTGGCACATACATGTGAAATGAAGTGCTCTGCTCAGGATTGGGCTGGTTTCAGCCCGTTCTGTCTGGTCCTGCCTGTTCATTTACATACATTACAATGACATCACCTGCTCCTCCCATGTCACTCAAACAAGTTTGACAGTTGTCTTCTTTAGGGTGTTTTATATATTTTCTCAGTACAGTGGTCACGTAAAGACCAGCCTATTTATAAGTGCTTAATTATTATTATTGAAAAATGTTTCAACCCCAAAATCAGCATGCACACCATCATGAAGCATCACAATTGATTTACATTACAATCATGATTTTGAGGTGATTTATAATTATACTCTGGCTTAATTAAATTGTGCATGACATAATAAAGCATTATAAGCTATTTGTTTTGTATTTCTAGCTCAGGTTATTTGCAGGAGTCTCTTCATAATGGTGGTCACTATAAATAGCTCTGTCCTTCCTGAGAGAAGTGAACTTCATGACAACAACACAGACAATGAGGGAGTTCTTGCTGCACAGGAAGTTTGGCTTCAATAAGAGAAGGTCTAGATGCAAACAGCTCCCTCTAGCGACGATAGAACAACCCAAAACAGAAGTAATTCATCATTTCCCCTTGATCTAGAAATGACATTGAGGCTATCCAGTGTTGCAATATTTATAGTTTCAGCACCTAATAGTTGAAATGTGATATGTGACTTTAATGAATATACAATTGTATATTTTATAGGCTAGTGTATTTTAGGTGAAGTGAAATGTAAAAAGTGGATTATGTTAAATATAGAAATATTTATACATTAATTAAGTAACATTAATTAAGATTGTTGCAGTATCGTAATACTGTCATACTTTAAAGCAAACAAATCCAGAAATGTCTTTCTAAACAAATGCACAATGCCAACAAAGCATTTGCTATAAGTAACAATAGACAAAAGACCATTGAATGATCAGGATATGACCTTTGACCAAGTACTGAGGGCAGCTACTGTCCCTCCACCTTTACCATGAATCGCTGCTCTTTCTGCTTCTTATAACTAAAAAAGACAGGCAACTGGGAACTGTCAGACCCCTGTCACCTGTAGAATTTTTATTACAGCTTGACTTTTTACATCTTGACATGAAAGTTCTTTTAGAATCTGCACGACACATCTAATTTAAACTTGTAAACAAATGTGTTAAAAAAGAATGTAACATTATGAAATAAAATTAATTAAAAATAATAATTTGTGAAGAGATTAGATATTCTTCTCACTCAAATTGTAACAATTTGTAATGGAAAAGAAAAAAGTCAGCTTTTCAGAGTAAGAGAGAGACAACTCTTGGAAAGTAAGAGAGAGAGAGAGAGAGAGAGAGAGATCCGTTGAATTGAATTGTGGGGGTTGTGATGGATCTGGTTCCCACCAGTGAAGAGGGAATTAACACATGATCATTTGTGTTCTTGGCTGGCAAGCGGCCCAGTACTGTAACCCAACCTGCCTAAGCTCAATCAAACATCGCCTGTCACCAAAAAAGGCAGACCAGCTCATCAAATCTCCCCGCCTCCGTCCACAAATGCAGAACGTTCTACTTCCCTTTCCTGTTGCGGTTTTTTAAAACAAGACAATGCATGAAGTAATTGTTTAAAATAGGACTGTGTATTTACAGACATGCATTTCCCAGGAAATTACTCGTAACTTGTAATTTAAAACAATTCTGCCATAGTAAAAAAAAGAGAGATTAAGAGACAGGTTTATTTTAAATGATTTATTCTATTGATTCTGTACTCTACCCCATGTCACATTGGTCCAAACGGCATAGTTGTGACAGTTCCAGTGCAACATAATCATGGACCTCACAGGTATTAGTCGTCAGCGTCACTCTTTACCCAGTGGCTACTTTGCGTATAATACAGGTTTGAGTCATTGCATTAAGACGGCTTAAAGTGCAGGGTCAGTACCACGGAGATGAGCTTTGTCTGGTCACCTGAGTCGGCTAAAATGAAGCAACTCGCTGTGGCTGGAATGAATCCTGAGCTAGAGATGAGATAAAATAAAGTCAAAGATGCTAAATAAACTGAAATGTTAATGCATACAATTTCTTTAGTGGGTGCAAACAATTCAATAGCAGCCAAAAGCTTAAATTGTTTACAGTGCAACAGAAGGTTTAATTAGGTCCATTGTTTATGCTCTATAGCTACAATTATGACATCAGAGACCACACCAGCAATCCATTCTTCTCCTGGGATTGTAACGGAAAAGACTATTCCTGCTGTGTCAGGACAGAGTTCGGAAGGAGGGTGGGGTGAGGTGTGGAGCAAACGGATGGATGAAGAGAGCGATGGTTTCTTATGCCTCGTCAAACAGCAGCAAACTCTTTTAATCCTCGCTTTTAAAAACTCATCCACTTATCTCCATATTTCCTCTAAGTCGGTCTTGACGGCCCCGAGCGTGTCTTTGCTCTAAAAAAAGACCAAAGTGCTGGTTAAAAATAGAACTGAGAGGAAAAAGGAGAAATGAGTAAGAAAAAAGGTAAAATTAAAGCCACACACAAGTAAATCGAATAAAAAAGTAAAGCAATATTATATAAACAGTGGACTTTGGCTCTTTCATAAAAGTATTTTAAAGCTACGACGTGTAACTCTTTTAGTTTATTCTTAGCTAAAAGCACTTAGTTCTTTCAAAAATATATGTGCTCATTAATGTATATTTAGTTTGTTCAAGTAATAAAGTATTCTCGTGAGTGTATAATATGCCATTGAAAATACATACGGGTAAGTGGTTCTAATGTCGGTCGCCATGTTGCCCCTCCATCTTGAAAGTACATTAGCCAAAGAGGGACAAACCCGTTAATTCAAGCTTCGCCTTTTGCGTTTACGTTTGAGTTAACAATCATGGACGAGGTCGAACTGGAAGCCATGTTAATCTTGGACTACATTGGCCACCGTAGGAGTTAAAACAAAATCGGAATTGGAGGGAACAGAAACTAATATTCACTGGATGGTCATATACCTTTTCACCGCTAGATGGGGCTAAAAATCACACAGTGTAGCTTTAAAGGGATAGTTCTGCCATCATTTACCACCATAACGCCCACATATTGCTCCAAACTTGTATGACTTTCTTTCTTCAGTGAAACATAAAATAAGTTATTTTGAAAAATTACAATGAAAGTCAATAGTGTTCAAAACATCATTGGATCCCAATGACTTCCATTGTATGCACCAAAATATCTTCTCTCATAGAAGAACGTCATGAGAGTTCTTCATTTTAGACTGAACTATCCCTATAAATGTGCCTGACAAGAGCAGACAAGCCAGTTTAGTTTAGTACAAACATGTTCCTAATCTCAAAAATCCCTCCAAATCTCATGATTAATATCATGAATTATAAATTGATACTCTTTCACTTGTGGCCTGCCTGCATAGTGTCTTCAGTGCTTGAGGTGACTGCGGTACCTTAGAGTTTTCTCTGAGCTGCTGTGTCTTCCGCTGGACTGTGGGGAGGCCTTAAACTGGGCCTCCAGTCTCGGATAGAGCCCCCCTGCAGGCTGCAAGCACACAAACACACATGGGTGCAAATTACTAGAGTACAATGCTGGAATACTGCTCAAAAAGATGGTAATGACATAGCAACAAATCAAAACAAACACGTGAAAACGTACAATCACAGTCTTAAAGCTGCTTTAGCTGGTTTATCTAAAGGGAGTAAAGATGTTTTGTACCTCTTTTGTGTCTTTAAGCTTCGTCTGCTCCAGGTCACCGAAGCGCATTTTAGTGAGATTTGCTATAATCTCCTCCATTCTCCTCTGATCTAGAAAGAGTTTGGACGTATAGACATCCATCAAGATCATTGCAAATCTACACATAAGCTCCTGATACCTTTAGTGTCAGAAGCACAGCTAAAATTGTACATAAAATATTTAATACCATTGATTAATTACCATAAAAAAAACATTTAATAATGGTTAGCTTACAGTTTTAATCCTATTTAGAATACAAAAGTGTTTATAAAACAATTTTTTTTTTTCTGAAGAGCTGGCAGATTTAAAGTGGCTGGATTTAACTTTCTCTGATGAGATTTTCATGGGGGATTTCAAGAGGTTTTAAGTCACGACTCTTCTTTTATAAGACTGGCTCTACCACTGTACAGTTGTGAGGATCTTTGTTATAGTCAGAGCATCTGAAAAAGATTCCTACCCTCCTCCCTCTGTGCGTCCTGATTGTACCTCATGGAGCGATTGCTATCCCATTTATTCTTCTGGATGCTGACACTAAGAGCGAAATAATGTATTATTCAGAGGCCTAGAAATTCTTTCTCAATCATATGGCATGAGTAAGCATATCAATAAAGTGTTTAAACAGATCACTCCTGCAGAAAACAGCAAGTCTTTGGAATCACTCACGTGAAAGGGGTTGAGTCTCGAGATGGCGCCTTTAAAGGAACAGGATAGAATGAATGAAAAGAGAAAAGTGGGATACAACAACTAAACCAGACATTCATATTTTCAGAAGAATATGCAGGTGATTCCTATGTAAAAGTAGAAAAATCCAGCACCAATAAATGTGTTGCATTCACCTTTTCTCCAGATTTTTCCTTACGCTGAAAATTCGGGGAGGACACCTGTCTTTTCAAAGGTTTGCCAGATTTTCTTGCCTTCTTTGCAGCTGTGTACAAAAAGAAATCTGTCAGAATCCTGAAAATTGTATGTGACTGCCACCTTCTGACCGCAATGAGGTACTGACTAAAGATCATCTGATGATTTTCTCACAGATGGGTAACATTTTAGCTCACCTTGTTTTTTTGATGTCTCTTCTTCATCCCCGACCTCATCCTCTGTGACCTCTGACCCTGTGGTGTACTCCTCATCTTCAGACAGCAGAGACTGCTGCCGCTGCAAAAGGATATATGAACATGTGAGATGTGACATTTACGTTGTAGGCGTGTACTATGGGAATGGTGCTGCGTTAACTATTTGAGGAAATGGCTTCTTACCAGCTGAAGACTCCAGTTTTTTAAGAGTGAAAACTGCAACAGAAGAGAAAGGAATGGTGCTGTCATAATTTGAGATTGTCAGCAATAAACTGATGCATATATCACAATAAATGAAAGCGAGATTCCTCCACCAAAAACATAAATAAAAAAAAGAATTCTAACTTTATATCTCACAATTATTTAACTTAAAGTGTATGGCTTTATATATAATAATGCAATTATCTCACAAATGTGAATGTATTTCTCGTAACTGTATTTCCAATGTGAATTTGTTTTTATGCAACTTTATACTTTGGAATTGCAATTTCATATCTGAATTTATTTTTATTAATTTAAACGTTGTCTCACAAGTAGTTCTTGCAACTTTACTCCTTCCAATTGCAACTATCTTAGAATGTGGTTTTATCTCACAATCATTTTATTTTTTTACTCTGGGGTAAAAATTGGTTTCCATAATATAAAGAGGAAATATGTTAAAAAAGAAAATAAATTCTGCAGTGATGTAAAAATATCATGCATTTAATAATGACTATGACTTCCTTTTTTTCCCTTTGATATACTGTATACATTTTTGTCTGTCTGTATGTGCAGTGCGGTATGGTCTTTTGTGTTCATTTGTGGTTGTATGTTGCTGATTGCATAAACAAAAAAAGACCAAAAATAAATAGAAAGATAATAAAAAAAATGTGATAGACTCACAGCTGTTGTTTCCTTGGGTCTTTGAGCTGTAAGCATCCCTGGCTCCAGTGTTACATCATATCCTGGCACTTGTTCACTGGCCGTGGAAGGGTCCTCAGAGCTACAGCAAAACAAAATGGATTAGAGCTTAAAACATCAGTCAAAAGACCTGAACACAACATTATACAAAGGATCAAACAAATCTAATATGACATGCAGATAGTCTAATATCTTTTTTTCTGAAGGAAGTTACTATAGCCTGACCTATCGGGCACACACACAGCCTCTCTGTGGAGCAGCAGGTCATTGAGTATTCTGGTCTGGGTTGAGTTTACATTGTGATCGCCGCAGTCACCACCATCTACCGCACTTACAATGTGGTCTCTTATTTTACAGCCCTGCACCAAAACATACACAGGCATTCGCCAAGTGAGACGAGTTCAAAGGTCATCTGAGTTTAAGAGAATGTATTCTAAAGCAACAATACAAACCTTGGGCATGGAGGAGGGATCGAATCGTAGGACTTTCTGGTTGCAGCAGGGGTAAAGACCAATGCCGTGCCATCTATGATCTGCCCCAATGCCAGGATACACAACCGCCTCTGGGTGGTATTTACACTGGCCCAACTCCGTACACAGGAATTCCTGCCGTAAGCCAAACAACTTATTCAATTAGTAACCAACCAACCAACCAATATCTATGTTTATCTACATTTACACACTGTATTAAAATCTTAAACTATGATTTGTGAATCATGAAGTACATATTTGTTTTACCTGTTTGCAGCGTGAGCAGGCAAGGAAATTGATGGTGCCCCAGATCCTCCAATAAACCAGTACCCAGGACTTCAACTCTTCATAAAGCCCATTCAAATACTCATGTACCTCCCAGGCCTTATGCCTACACAGATACAGCACAATTACCAACATGTCATTGCATATGTGTGTGTATAAGACTGGAATATCAGCATTTGGAATTGAAGACTTCAATGAAAGTTAAATACATTTGCTGTGTTGTATGTGTTTGAAATACAGAGTGCCTCATTTAACCTGGTGTGAGTGAATATAATGTTTCCCCGGGCATCTATGTTGATTTTGTTTGGAACACAAGGGATTTTTCTTTCAGTTTCTTTGGTTAGAAGCTTAAGGCAAAGACCACATCTGGGGAAAGAATCACAACATGAAATTATTACACTGAAATCCACTTAATTGCACCAGAAGAATAATTTATAATGTACCAGTACACATCTATACAATAATACATCATGATATTATCATCATTACAGCTTGCACAGCAATGCAAAAGTTTCTCACCTGTACAGAGTAGATGCATTACCAGGGGAATCGTGATTATGATAACCATGATCAAATAATCTCTCAATCTTTTTCTGAAACAGTTTACTGGTGAGAAAGTACAAATCATCACAAATAAAGTACAAATCAATGACAAAATATTTTGTATGGACATTATATTGTATTAACAACATTATATTATCTGTACACTACAGTTTTGGGGTCAGTGTTTATAAAAACTAATGTTTTTATTAAGCAAGGACAAATTCAATTTGTTAAAGGCAACAGTGAAGATATATGTAATGCTTCAATAGTTTTTTTTTATTATTTTTTAATTCAACAGGTAATAAGAAATGTATCTTGAGCAGTTAATCAGCATATTAGACTGATTTCTGAAAGATCATGATATATTTGATCATATAAATGCACCATTGGCAAACATAAGAGACTTCTTTCAAAAACTCTTAACTCTTTGAATGGTGAACATTATATACAGAGTATTCAATTAAAATCAATTTGTGCATATTATATAATATTATGTATATATCTACATTTTAGAATTGTACAGAATATACAATTAAAATCAATTTGTGCACATTATATAATAATATTATGTATGTTTATATTGAAATCTTAAAATGGTATTCATATTTTATTATTATGTGTTAAATATAGAATAAAGACAAGAGCAACAATTGAATATAGTGTTTACATGTAAATTATTTACATGTTAAAGCTAATAAACATCCAGCTCTTTTGAGTAACTCCAATTTTGTCTTGTGTATGTTTGCTCTCACCTTTTGAATTTATCTTTTTTGTCCTTGAGGTCATCTGCCTCATTGTGGCTGAAGAGATCAGCGATGCGTCCGGCCAGGTTGTTGTTGATGCAGTTCATATTGCACGGTGTTGCTATGATGGCACTCATATGTTTGTGACAATACTGGATACACTCCTCAACCTTCAGATCCACAAAACACACGATAATCAAAAAACTGAAGCCCGTTTATCAAATGGATGAATAAATAAATAAAACTAACCAAACATGCTTTCCGCACACTGCTCAAACAAGCTATAAATAAAAGCTAAATTTAACTATGGATAATTCGCTACAAGCACATACTATAATCAAGATTCACAGAGTCTTTCCTGAAAAAAAAATTGTCTCATTAGCGCTCGTTTGGGCAGTGCACAGTTTTCCAGAAGAACAACACAAATGATGAAACAGCCATCATGCATCATGCTCTTTAAAGTGTCCACTACAACCTAAAGGTCACTCAGCTCAGAGCACACTTACTACATTACCCAAAACATTGTCACCCCTCACAACACTTACTAAAGTTTCCATCTTCAAGAACTCGGAGGAGATCAGGATTGAGATGACATTGCTGTGCTCTGCAACCAAACACCACATAACATAACCGACAACATCACAAACAGCAAAACGTCAAACTCACAGCCAATGCATAACTGTTTACAACCACGTCAAACACCATTCAGCCAGGTCATAGAACACACATTACACAACACCTCTGATGGCATCTTTGATTATAGAAATAAAAGTAAAATAAAACACAAAGGTAAACACACAGAGAACTTCTGAAACAGTTCCAAAAAGACAATTACCCAGCCTGGGTTTGTCCACGTGTTTTCCGTGCGAATGTTCATTGTTGTGACTCTTGATGTAGTTCATGAGCCAGTCAAATATCTGGACATCACAGTGGACGGAAATGTCTACCTCGTCCCAGCGCTGTGGGTCCACAGAAAGATACTCTTCAAAGTATCGCATCTCTTTCACCAGAAGGTTTCTTGGACACACAAAGTCCTGCTTCAGGTTCTTTGCCTCATCGCAAACGTGGATTACCATATTGGGGCTGTGTGAAAGGAAATCAATATCGCATTTAGTGAACATACACAGTGGCATTATTAGTAGACGTTTTATTAGTGGACTGGGGCAAAAAAAAGTGGCCCTGGACCTTCTTGCACAAAGCAGCTCATCACACCCGGTCCGCAACACACCTCCCCATAGACCCACCAGCTCATTATGCATATAGCAAAATGCTATTTTAAAGAAATATAAATGCTATTTGTTTATTTAATTTTTATTGAAATGCTTATTAACATTAACACGTGACTGGCATACTTCTTTACATTATAATTAGTCTTTCGTGGTGCACATCTCTTTTCCATACAGGGACAGTTTAATATCATGTAAAGTTCAATTCCTACCTTAAAATCAGTCCATATAACACAATGCTCTGGTATGGTCTAGAGAAGACTCTAGAAGACTGAGACAGAATGTGGCCTGTTTTGTGGTGCCTTTCTTGTGGTTATAGTATATGTCCTTTCAGGAGCTTGAGATCTCGTGTCAGTTTATGCAATAGAGCTCCAATTGTGGAAAACGAGAGTAAAAATTCTTATATTTATGAAAAATACAGCATACTAGAATGGTATCGGAAGGATCATGTGACACTGAAGACTGGAGAAATGATGCTGAAAATTCAGCTTTGATCACAGAAATAATAAATTATATTTTACAATATATTCGCATAGAATGCAGCTATTTGAGATGGTATTAATTTTTCATAATATTTGTGGTTTTACTGTATTTTTTAATAAGTAAATTGAGCCACCTGTTTTCAAAAACACTAAAAAGTGTGTGTGTATATATACAGTATATATATATACACAGTATAATGGTATGAATAAGCCTCACCTTTTATTCCCTTCTGTGGTAGTATCTGCAATCTCACACTCTGCAGAGGCTCCTCGACCATTAGGGATCACAGCGAGGCCTGAATACATATAAACAACCCCCTTTTAATGCGTTTTTGCTACCCAGTATCTATGAAATTGTCCCATACAAGTGAGATAGGATACCAAAAATTCTGAGTCCAGCACTAAATAAAAGAGCATTTTTGTCCAGACCCCACTCACTGACTCACCTGACACTGAGAGAGTGGCCTGATTGGACTGTGGTTCCCCCGTATCTCCGGTATTGTCCAATAAATTGGATTTGATGTAAGTGGAAAAGGGTTCTGATGGAGAGCTCACTGCCCCAGTCAGTGGGTTACACTGCTCATCAACATGAGGGAAACTGCCTGTGGTCTTCAGCTCTTCAAACCTCTGTGCACACTACAAAAATATAAGATGAACATATCCAAACATTGGCTAATGAAACTTCTGGATCTTTGTATGGAAGGTGTAGGTATTAACCTCTCAAATGTATGTGCTGTGTTTGAAAGCATTCTGCAATATGAAATATTATTATTACCGGTATTATAATATTTAATATTTTATTATAGGGTCATTCCATGTCAAATCCACCAAATTTCGGAAACTTCCAGAAAAAAAATATTTGGTTAACTTTTTTCTGAATAAACAAACATGAACAAACAGTGATGAAAGCCAAAATATTAAATAGTAATCCACTATTTTGTAGTGGGGGGGGGGGTCAAAATTAAAATTTTCACAAGATTTGGAGCCAAATTTATGTATTTTGATATTCACCCAGTTCAGTTCAACAAGGTTGAAAAGATTGTTGGTTCAGTTGACTGGTTATAACAACTACCAACTATGCCATCTTCAACCCACTTCCATTGAGTTCCAGGGGTATTAAATGTATAAAATACATTTTATCTGATAGCAAAAGGGGCGATAGAGCCCGCTGCAACACTGGCTCAAGCACTGTATGCCAGCCCGCTTGTGGCAGTTAGGCAGCCTATTAGTCACGAGATCAAGACTGGTATCTCAAGGGCATGAGTTTGGGTGTGATTTCCACTTGGAAGGTGGTTTTCACAGACGCATCCAACCAAGGTTGGGGAGCATTACACGAGGGCAAGCCTATCTCCGGCCTCTGCTCGAGCACGGAGCAGAGCTTACACATCAACTGCCTGGAAATTAAAGGAGTTTGTCTGGCCCTAAAAGCTTTTCTGCTTTGAGGACAATACATCTGTGGTGTCTTACATAAATAGCCAGGGTGGCATTAGGTCAGGCAGCCTGTGCGCCCTGGTGAGAGATATCCTTATTTGGGCACAAACCAATCTGAGCTCCCTGAGAGCAGCACATATCCCAGGCATCCTCAACATGGGTGCGGATATGTTGTCATGGGGAACACTCCCCTAGGCATGTGGTTCCTGAACCCTCAGACGGCGCACCTGATTTGGAAAGTGTTTGGTGAGGCCGAAGTCGACCTCTTTGCCTCGACGAACAACATTCATTGCAGTGTTCTTCTTAAAAAAGCAGGGATGCGTTGGCCCATCCGCCCCCTTTATTCATTTCCCGCTATCTCAGTGATACCCCAGGTTATCAAGCGGGTCCAGGAGAGCGGATGTCCAGTCCTTCTGGTGGCCCCCCTCTGGAAATCCAGACCGTGGTTTCCAGAGCTGGTTCAGATGGTGGACAAAGTCCCCTGGCCGATTCCATTGAGGAAAGGGGAATGGCTTCCACGACCTGATTCATGGGCTCTCCACGTGTGGCCCCTTCAATGAGTACCCAGGGGCCTTCCTGAGAAGGTCCTGAGCATGATCAATGAAGCCAGGGCCCCCTCTACCAGGCACCTGTATGCTTCTAAATTGTCAAGACAAGAGCAAATGGACACAGACAGCACCCCGTCAAAGCTCAAAGTGTATGTGGCAGCCATCACAGCTTATCATGCTCCGGTGGCTGGCCGGTCACTGGGAAAAATGACTTGGTGGTAAGGTTTCTGAAAGGAGCTAGTAGAGGACACAAAGAATGCCACAACTACCACAGTACATATCTTGTAAATATCTATTAAAAATCATTTTCACACAACACATACTATATGGAAATGGTTTGTTTTGTTCTTATTCTTTTTTTTAGAATATCATTGTTTTAAAAAGCAGTTATTCAAAAGAATATAGTCTATTATATAAGAATATGGTTTGTCGTTTTTAGTTTAATATAAGAATATAGTTTTATAATATAATTTCATAATTAAAGAATATAGTTTTTATAGTTTATTGCACAGCAAATACAGTGAGCAAATTCTAGAGGCCTCATGTCTCTTACCTCTTTAGGTGTGAACCCTGGTACTAACTTGGCAACATTCTCCCAGTTGATTGGCTGAGGCGATGCCCATAACGAGCTCAGCACTATATCCAGGACCAGGAGGTTGTTGTCATATGGAAAGTTATTATTGACAGAGCAAAGACGATTCATTTCTGCGGAGAAGGAGGAAAATGATCATCTATAGTCTAGATTTTAACATTAACATTGGCAATTAAGCCATCTACTAGCTCTCTCTATTGTCCCTTTGTATTGATCTCCACTCCAGAGAAAGGGACAATTTGATGAAATGACAGCTGTTTCATACTTGGTAATGTGAAATTATGAGCACAGATACATCAAACACTAACGGTGCAAAGGAAATATAACTTATACAGATACGTATGTTAGGTGTGTGGACCTCTAAAAGATACTTAGACAGCATAATAAATACCAGATCGTGACACTCCCCACATTTCGTGTCGCATCGCTCAGTGAAATGCTAAGCTAGCCTAACACACAATCACATTTACCCTGTTCCAGGTTTATGCGCTGTTTCCTCAGGTAGTAATGCTCTTCTTTCATTCCAGCTGAGCGGTGCTGATAACGGGCTGGATTTGAGTAACATCAACAGAGATGCTGTGGTTTACTTTGATTTTATCCGGGTAAACCAGTAAAGTCCACATCCACACAGCATATACAAATAATAATAAAAACAAATAGTCAGCGTGAAATTCGCAGATTTATTGGGCATGACTACCCACGTTCGTATCTCTCTCTCCTCTTGTTAAAATGCCAGAGATGATGCGGCGTGCACGCGCAGCGCTCTGAGTGCGTGTGCCATGATGATGCTCTCGTCTAGCTGCAGTGTCCCCGGTCGAGCGCCTCCTCTGCTGTCTGTCCGTCTGTCTGTCTACTGCGATTTGACTGGATGCCAAAGCTCACTGACCCGTCCCTGATAACGTGAACTGAGAAAAACGATTGAAGGCAGCCCGTGGAAGAGGATTAACTCCTCTTAACATCCCCTGCGCCGCTGCTGTGTTGTGCCCTGTTTCCGGTGCCGCAGTGCAGCAGGTGCGCGCCGGCGTCCCCGTTGCCAGGCGACAGCCCCAACATTCAATTTGATTGATGGGATTCTGTTTTTAATATGGGGCCCAGAGAAACAAACAAGTAAATAAAAATTTGCTCTCTATAATCATATCAGTTAGACTGCTGAAAGAAATGTAGAACTGTAGATGTTCTGACTGACTAAAGGCTTATTTTTAGACAGAACGAGATGAGGTTCAGTACAACTGTGGGGCACATCAAGGTCCAAATTATTGTGCAATAGTCTCCTGTTTTAATAACCATAGTGTGCAGCCATGGATTTAACTTGTCTACCATTCGAAATTTTGAGGTTAGTAAGTTTTCTTTAATTAATACTTTTACTCAGCACGGACATAATCAAAAGTTAGACATCTATTATGTTGCATTTGCATTGTGAATTCTGAGAAAAATATTTAGTAGCACAACTGTTTTCTGTTTTACATCTTTGATAATAATAAGAAATGTTTATTGAGAAGCAAATCGGCATATTAGAATAATTTCTGAAGGATCATGTGACACTGAAGACTGACATTATGATGCTGAAAATTCAGTTTTGCCATCAAAGGAATAAATTCCTTAAAAATAGAATTCAGTTGTTTTAAATTGTAATATTACACAATATTACTGTTTTTACTGTATTTCTGTACAAGTAAATTCAGCTTGTTGAGCATAAGAGACTCTTCTACATCTAAAAATGACCAACCCCATATTTTTGAACAGTAGAGAAGCTGATTGTGAAATTCATTGTGTAACACATTTTTATTAATTTCCAAATGCAATTTCTTAACTAGCTGAATTTCAATCAGTAATTCTGTAATATTAGAAATGTTCTATTATACAACTGAAAATGACAGGCTATAATTATTTTTTAAAGTATTTCCCGGCAAAATAATTGCTTGTATTTACATAATTGCACGTTGAGTAGCAGTAAGCGAAAACAAACAAGCCTGAAAACACAAAGAAATGCACAAACTAATCCTTGATACAACAGCTTTAAAAGAAAATATAAAATTTTCATAACATTGAAGAAAGATGAACAGCAATCTAAAACTCTCAAATTGGAGAGTGAGAGAATTCCCATAATGAAATTCACAAGAAACGCTCTATTACAAATTTAGATTGACATAAGAAATCACAATTTAAACTAATCAGATGCATTAACAGTGTATACATGAATGACAACATATTTGTAATATTTTATGCTTAATGCAAACATATTACAAATTGTATCCATTATTCTTCTAAATAAATGAATGGGTCTTACACAAACTATAATGTTGAAATATCCACCATTTTGTTATAGGGAAAAAAACATTAGTAATGGCTTTGAACCTAACAGTCTACTGAAATTTGTGAAATTATACAATTCAAGTTATAAATATAAGACTATTCATCTCCCTTACAATGCCTTCATTTTTCATTTGTTCCTCTATGTTTTTTTAACTGTTGGACCAATTTATATAGAGGGTGATACATTCTAATGAAGGATACACTTTTTTTCTTAGCTCCCACCCACACACACACACACACACACACACTATTCATAAATCCATCTTTTCTGAGGTGATCACTACAGTATCACTGCTAATGTTTGTGGTAGGTTGCACCTCCAGGGAAGGATGAAGGCCTCGTGTCTCCCCGTAAACAGACTCCAGCAGATCATCTGGATGTGACGTGGTAGGGACAGTCAGGCTGGAGTTGGGAAGAGAAACTGTAGCCAGGGCAATTTGAGGTGCTGGCAGGTTCTGTGCCGCCTGCTGGGCCTGTGCCATCCTCTCTAATTCTGCATGCTTTCTGCCTCTCCTCCGGCCCAACACTTTAACATAGTTGGCAGGGACGAGGCCAGTGATCTGACCATCCACACTGGCTAACAGCCAGCCACGCACCCTGGGTTGTTGTTCTGCAAATAAGAGTGGAATACACTGAGTAAAAGCTGTAAGACAACGCCTAGAACAAAATGTACATGGTACAAAGTGCATATGCTTGACATCAGTCAAATTTAAAACATTACATTGTTGATGAGTTGCTGTGCAAAAAGGATTTGTGTTTTATTCAAATGTTCCCATTGGATTATCTAGACAGTGTGTTTGCGTGTGTTAAAGTGGGAAGTGCACTTCTGTTCAGATTATGTTAAGAATGTGTCTTGTTCTTACCTTTAGGGGCAAGATTAAGCATGTCTCCAGCCTGTAGAGAGATCTCTTCCTCAGACGAAGCTGTGAAGTCATACTCAGCTCGTGCAACTACATGGTCATCCTCCCCACTTGCCCAGTTAGTGGCTGAAAAACAGAACATAAGTTATATTAAGCACAAACATACAGACACAACTATATATAAAGCTACTTTTTCAGACACATACAAAAAAAAAATAAAAAATTACATACAAACATGTTTGAGGGCTAAACAATAAAGGCTGCCTGACAGCCTGGGCCCAGCATGAAAGACAGTTGTCAGTTTTGTACCTTTAATAACGTCTGTATTTAATTTATGCAGTTTTATTGATATTTTTCATAATTTACTCATTACGTTTTACTTCTTACGTTTCTGTGGCAGTGATTATTTTGAATGGGCTGGTAAAAAATCCCTATTGTTGAGCCGTACATTTATTGTAGAGCAGCAAATATTTTTTATAGGGTTCTTCTGATGTACAGGGCTTCTGTAAAGTTATGAGTGTATAAGTTTCTTTCAGAGAAAAAATAAATAAAAATAAAATAAATAGTGAGAAGAGTGGGTGAGGTTTAAGACTGGAATGAGAACAGACAGAATATTAAGGGAATGTCTCACCCTTTTCTTCAGGACCCTCAGCAGAGCTCAAAAGCCTCCAGATCAAATACGGCCCTCCAAGAACGACAGCAAAAAACAAGAAAATGGGCCATGATTTGACAGAATTCCCACTGGGGTCATCAATCCCTGCACCTCTAGTTCCTGAAGCAGACACCACAGAGGAGGCCGCACTGTCAGCCCACAAATCGTCCACCTCTGAATCCTGACGCAATCCCAGCAGCCTCTGCAGCCTGCGATATAGGTATCTAAGGCTCCTAACTAGGGCGAAAGCAGACAGCACTTTTGTGAAATGTATGCGTAAGCGGGAGAAGTGATTGGCCACATCCAGAACAGCGCGAAAGCTGTTGTAGACAGCAGAGAAAGTAGCGTCCATCATCATGCTGACCGACGAGAAGGCGTGGACAATACTCTCAATGGACTGAAATGCTCCGCGGCTGCTCTCCTCTGCCTGCTGGACAAAACGGCTGGGTGGGACGTCGTCCCCCAAGTTATAACGGTTATAACCCAGGCCACCTCCAACTCCATAACCACTGTAGCTGTAAGGGCTGTAACCCCCAGCATACATGGAGCTCCCATAAGGGCTGTATGAGGAGGGTAATGAGCTGTATGTAGGGCGGTATGGCTGTTGGATGGATCTTGGAGGGATGGGTGGTGGCACACGTGTTAGAAGTGGAGGACCAGACATTGACGGCCCACTATGTGATGCTGATCCAAAATCAGTAGAGCTAGATATAAGAAAATAAAAACATTCAAAAGAAATGGCATATATGTAGAAAAGCAATAATAATAAAACATAGTTGAAAGTTGTCATATATTCTCTATTTAAAAGTAGAAGACTGAACACAGTATGTGTGAACTTTGACACTCACATGCAAACACTTATTGACATGCTTGAGCACGAGCCAAACATTAAGTTTACGTAACTTAACAACAAAAGTATAATTGTCAATGTAACCATATAGAACTTTTTATCAGAATCATTGTAACACCAAACTTATGCACATATTTATTTTCACAGCAAAAATACCACTACGTCGAATATAGATTTTATATTTGCTTGAGAGCTAATAGGCTTGCTAGCGTCCCAACACTCCGTCTATTGGACATGCTGGCTAAAATAAGACGAGTTATTACGAACCGATAGTTTAATGGTCCAGTTATGGTTCCAGGGATTCGCCTTTCCCATGGTTTTGGTGGAGGCTGTGCCATTATTTAATATTTAACACCAAAATTCTAGCAGCACAATAAACGTCAGGAACAGAAACTGTTCCATTCGCCAGACTAAAGCAATCGAACATTCTCACAGTTCTGACTCTCTTTCGACACGAGACTAAAGCAATCTATAATTGAATCGATGTGGTCGCTTCTGTGTTTCCCGTCTTAAGTTTTACTTTTTTAACATTCAATGTGTGCGAGGAGTCGTTAATTAAATGCAATATTAAATCCCGGTGATTTGCCGCAAAGTGCCTGAAACCAGCGGGAATGCGTAATCGTCTGATGGTCCATGTATCAAGCATGATCAATGACTAATCTGAAATATTTTAAATGGAAATCGTGACCGTGAGACGTGATAGCGAGAAATTTGTTGTGGATTTTACATTGCTCTTGCTCACGACGCACCGCGTGAATAAACCTGGTTTTAATTTTGAGTGATGTCACTCTAAAAGACTCTTGTCAGAAGTGGTTACCTCCTCGGCCATTCGGACAAGAAGATAGTATTGGAATGATAAATTATGATTATAATTCCATATTTCTTGTAATGACTTTTTTGTTGTAAACTTAGCCTAACCAAATAGATTCAAAATTGTCTCAAAAACAGTCTTTATTGTCTTTATTTATATTTTAAAAATCTCTCGTTTAGAAATGGCAAGTCAAGTGATCATTCGTATGTGTCAATTGGTAAACTGAATGCATACAAGCATTTAAAGGTATTTTTTTATTTCGAATATCCAAAACGTATTGTCAGAAGTGGGATTTGAACCCACGGCTCCATTCGGAGACCAGAAATCTCATCACCTGAGAAGGACGAAAGCCTTGAGTCTGGCGCCTTAGACCGCTCGGCCATCCTGACACTTTAAAACATTAGCACTGAAACACACTCCAACACGCAGTAATAGCCCTAGTGGTAATTTGCAGTTTTATTACCTAGCTGATTTTTAAATAAAACATCAATAAAATAAACATAAAATTCTTACTGTCAAATTGTATCCTTCACAATTATTATCCGAGCATATTTGTATTGTCTCAGAAACATCTTCTTACTATGATTTCATCATTTTCTTTCTTTCAAATGCTAATTTTACAAATTCCATTCATGTTTTATTGCTTTACCCTTCTCCCAAACAGTTGTCTCCCAAACAAACTCCCTTCTCCCGTTTCTGCCACACTTGAGTATAATTCTGTAAAAGTCATCATAATGACACACTTTCTCAAAATAATGACTTACGTATCTCATTATATTGAGAAGTTTTCTCATAATAATGACTTAACATATCATAATAATGAGAAACTTTCTCGTAATAATGACTTATTTTCTCGCACTTCTACGCATGCGCAAAGCAGCGGAGCAGAAGGGAGTGCCACGCTAGCGACATCCGCTGGTCAAAGCCGTGTAAATGCATCACAGCAAACACGGTCATTTTTACGAGTCGAGAAAGTTTCCCATTATTATGAGATGTTAAGTCATTATTACGAGAAAGTTTCTCGTTTTTATGAGCTGTTAAGTTATTAATTAATATTAATATTTAAAATAATTAATTAATATTAATAAAAATTACGCCGGTTGCAATAGAGGCAGAATGTAGTGCATTTTTGCCTGTTCTTATTTTTGCAGCAATATCTTTGACAGCCCACAAGATGGAGCTGGAGCAAAGTTTTCCTCAGTTTGGATTTGGTTTACCATTTTTGTAATCTATAAATGTGTCTCTGGACTGAAATAGATCAGATCTCCAGCACCAGTGAAACATGAGTTGATAAAGATCAAACAGGATTGATGGGAGTATTCCTGCCAGCCAACATGGGGATTAATTGTTTCAATCAAGTTAATGGCTGCACACCCAGTGGTTAAACATAGCATTGCTATTGGCTGAGAACAAAACACAATCCTCAGAATCAGCTCCATTGATTTATGACATATAATAATGACACATGTTGCTTTTGCATTTATACAAAACACTACACCAGAAGATTAACATTCATTTATAAAATAAAATAAAAAATGGTTTGGAACCAGGACATTTTATGTAATGTATATGGAACTTCCACTATTAATAATTATGTAAAACTACATTCAGGACTTCAGGAGAAACACCCCAGCACTCCCCCCATTCTCCATCATGAGCAGCTCTGTGGAAGCAGTCGAGTCACTCAGGTTCCTGTAGGCACCAGTAGGACCTAAAGTGGGACAATCACATGATTTCATTGTGAAAAAGGCCCAGAAGAAGTTGCAATTCCTCCACCTGCTGAGGAAGTTCAACCTGCCACAGGAGCTGCTGATACAGTTGTCAGCCATCATTGAGTCCTGTGTTCATCTATAACTGCCTGGTTTATTTCAACCACCAATCAGACATCAGAACACTACAACGGACAGTCCGGACTGATTATTGGTGACCCCTTGCCCACCCTCCGCCTTCAGATCAGGTAATATCACATTTGATTTGTGCAATATCTTTGTACATTTATTTAGTCCTAATTATTCATATAATTATTCACAATTCTGTCGACATTTTTAAGCTGTCAATGTTTATTCTGACTAAAACTATCTGTGTCTTTTTTTACTTTTTCAAAGTTTTTATTCTTAAACGTTATGTGCCTTGCTATATTATATGTATATGCGTGGACTGGAAGCTTCAATACCATGGTAAATTCATTGTGTGTGTGTAAGCACACTTGGCAATAAAGCTCTTTCTGACTCTGAAAGTTCCCACTTAATGATATTTGTCAGTCCAAAACATCTTTGCAAATAGACAATGTAAAAATGAATGAAAAAAAAAAGTTTTCATTACAAAAACTCATGACTAGTCAATATTCAGCTTAAAACCTTCGAGTACATGTTTCTTGTGACAATTTTACTTGTTGAGATTACATTCATTCGGTGGCTGGTGGCTGCCCGGCAGATGCCGTCATGACGCAGGACTTCCAGCGCGTTGACGTGACGTGATGATACGTTCCACCAATCAGCGGAAGTTTCCGAAGCCCAGCCAGGAAAGGAGCAGATGATATGGCAGCTTTGTGAGCGGCCAGGTGGAACTCGCTTTTGTTTAATCGGGGTGACAGCGGAACATGAGTACAGTTTAACCCGCACGCCGCAGCGGGGGATCCGAAAATGATATACCTGATATTAATTTCTGCCTTCTCCGGGGCCATCGTCACGCTCCTTCTGCAGCTCTTACTGGTGTACCGGAGGAGCCCAGAGCCTGTCGCTAGGACAGTTCAATATGTCAAAGCAGTTCCCGATCCCGCACTGAGGGATTACTTTAGCAACCAACAATGCGAATCAACGCAGCTACAACCGGATATCACATCGTCTGCCTCCAAACAACCGGAGGCCGCTTCTCCAAAGCAGCAAGACACCACCGTCCCCGGCAGCAGCCCCAAACAACAGCCGCCGTCTTCGCCACCGCCTTCCCTGAGCGACTTTCAGCACGCATCCAAAGCAGAGACATGCGATTTCCTCAATGCCATATTTCTGTTTTTGTTCCGAGAGCTCCGAGACACCCCCGTCGTCAGGCACTGGATCACCAAAAAGATCAAGGTAGAGTTTGAGGAGCTCCTCCTGACCAAGACCGCCGGGCGTCTGCTGGAGGGGCTCAGTCTGCGGGATATCTCCCTGGGCAACTCGGTGCCCGTTTTCAAAACAGCCAGACTCATGAAACCCGTGGCTCTCAATGAAGACAACATGCCAGAGGAGCTCAATTTCGAGGTTGACTTAGAATATAACGGCGGCTTTCATCTGGCCATTGATGTCGATTTAGTATTTGGCAAATCGGCTTATCTGTTTGTGAAGATGACCCGGGTGGCTGGCCGCCTAAAGCTGCAGTTCACCCGCATGCCTTTCACGCACTGGTCATTCTCCTTCCTGGAGGACCCGCTCATAGACTTCGAGGTGAAATCTCAATTTGAGGGACGTCCTCTGCCCCAGCTCACCTCCATCATAGTCAACCAACTCAAGAGAGTAATCAAGAAGAAGCACACTTTACCGAACTACAAGATAAGGTAATGTCTAAGTGTGTTCATGCTGTCACATACCAAGCGCAATCTCAATCTGTCCCTTGCCTCTTTGACATGACAGTGACGTTCATCTGTGGTCTCAGGTCCATCAGCTACGGCTGGACAGTCACAGTTAGATCTCTTGAAGACCAATGATCCATCTATCTATTATTTATAAGCATAAGCAGCAGCAATAATAAAATCAGTAAAAGATGTGTCATGCAATTCCTTAGCAGTCTGTTGTTGTTGTTTTTTTTGTTATTGTTTTTTTAGCATTGCTTTGGAGAAGTTGTGAAACTGGTAGTGTGTGTTCATGTTTGAATGGGGTTGTGAAAACACAAAAGTAGCCTACAGTGGCACTGCAATAAGAGACTTCTGAGGTGATTGGTAAGGTCATGTGATGACAACAGAAAGTGTGCTGAGGGTGTGAGTGAAACAGGAAATGGAGAAAATGGTGGCCTCCTTTTGTCGCAATTTCTCTTTACTGTGGTCACTCCTGACTGTTAAAGTGAAACAACTTCGAGATTGAGTTACTTCCTGTTTTTATCTGAAAAAAATACAAGGTCTGTGACTAAGGCGATCAACCAAGCTGTGGATTGATTGCTTGCTGTATTCATCCACACCTCACTGCTCTCTATTACTCAACATTACTTGGCATACCTAAAACGTTTGGTTGCCAATAAACATTAAGACATCTCACCAAGTGCGTATGCTTTGACTTTCTCAACTGCTTTTGTCTTTGTAAATCAGGTTCACAAAATGATCTGATGATTTTTTGGCCCACCAGTCAAACGGCTCATCTTTATGTTGACATACTGTGTCTGTGTACAGTCAATATGAGCATAATGTTCAATCACAAAGTCAAACACAACACTGCACCACACTGTGATTTTATCCATGGTAATTCCATGAAAGGCAAAAACAGTGCATTTGAACTTCGACCTCACACAGCTGGGTTTGTGATTAGTGAATTAAATCACTGTGCTCTCTGTTAAATGCCATACAACTATTGATTAGTTTCTCAAAACAAGAGCATGATTCCCAGCCAACAGTCTCAGAACTTTCGCTATCGTTCTGGCAAGGTTTTCAAAGTTACGAACAAACGTTCTTCCAGTATGTTATTAGAATGTTAATTTAGAGTTATCCTCTGGTCTTTAGTAAGGTTTTCAAAATGTTACCACAAAAATGTTATTTATAATATATAAGTTTTTTTTTTCTTGAAACTTTTTAGTCGCACGTTCATCCGTTTTAAAAAAAAAATGTAATACTTCTTTCATAAAGATCCCGAAAGTAACTTTTGCGAACATTGTTCCTTAACATTTGTATGATCAAAAAAAGTTTAAAATGTTTCAAAAATTGACTTCAAATGGATTTCAAAAATTAAGGGGGAACGTTAGCGAAACTTTCTCAGAACGTATGTTTGTTTGCTTGGTTAGTGCCGAGAGTTTAGACTTCATCAAAGACTTTCCTTTGGATCCAGCATTAATGCTGTGCCTTCTGCTTTAGGACGCGTGCTGCTTCAGAACTAAAAGAGTTTTAGTCATCACAACCGGCAGCTAACTCTAACACTTTACCCAAAGGGAAAGAGCTTCTCATTGGTGCGAGACATTAAATGACACAATCATTTTCTTAGTATTGCTGTCTTCCCAACAGTGGGATTCACTTCTTTTGATCGTTGAGATGGCAGATCTTCCTCTTTAATTCATGCACTAGTCATGTTTTACTGCCTCAAAGTTCAATGTTTGCTTTAGGGCTGATACAAAAGTACTTACTGTTTAATTTGTCACGTGGGAGGTGACTTTAAGAAGCTGACAATATTCTCTTTTAAACAAGTGTGTGAGTGGGAACTTTGTTCAAAATGCAGATAGCATGGCCCAGGGACAAAACAAGGGGGCAGGCCACAATCCGTTTCAGTCATCTCTGTGTGGGATAGAAGTGTCACAGATGGAGGAGGTGTTCTGAGCAGGACAAGTGTGTGTGTGTGTGGGGGGACCAAACTGCTGAAGACTTGGATTTATGTAGCGTGGTTAAAAGGCTTTTAATATACTTTGGCAATAGATGTGGGATGAAAAATCAATAGAAGATTTGCTGTCTCTATTTTGGATAACTGTTTTATGCATCACCAGGATTAAGAAGGGGGGGGGGGTTGTTTTTTTTGTGGAATACAGCATATAATATCTATTTTTTAAATATTTTGGAACGAAAGTCTATTATGCTCACAAAGGCTACATTTATTATTATTATTGTGAAATATTACAGTTCATAATAACTATTTTCTATTTGAATATATTTGCAGCATCATTACTCCAGTCACAGTGTTATATGATGCTTTGGTGGTCAAGAAACAGTTCTTGTTCAACATTACTATCAATGTTGAAAACAGTTTTAATTAATAGTTAATAGATTCAATGATTAATAGTTTTTAGGGGGGACGTTTTTTTTCAGGATTTCTTGATAAATCAAAAATAATCTTTTGTAACATAAAAATATTCATTGTCACTTATTAATGGACTCTTGCTAAATAAAAATAGTACTAATTTCTAACCAAATCTTTCTGATCTTTTTCATTTTTTTCTTTTGGGAAGATGGGATTAAAATTATTGATGACTCATCCTGCAGTCTTTGTTTTTATCTTAAATTTAAAACATTTTCTATTAAATAACTAAAATGCTAAGCATGCTCACTAGTGAACTCAGTCTTTTGGAACTTGTACATTTGACAAAAATTCTGCGTTTTGACAAAAGAGCATTTTCATGCAGGGAAATGCTCTAATTTCCTCCGCAAACACCTTCTGTTATTGTGTAGCGGACGGACATATTACGCTGATCCAGCTCTTATGTCCGATTGTAGATCTTAACAGTCCTCAAAGGCAGTTTTAAAGTGGAATTGCCATCTTAGTCTGCAGAAGTGCCATGTAAGATCTGTATATTGGGAGATATATCAAATGCAATGTGTATAAAGAATTGAATTGGCTTACTGTTGTAATACTAGTAGTAATAGTATATAAATTATATGCAAATTGGCTATTTAATGCACATGAGTCCTGTACTTTGTACCTGTGGGGGCATTTAGAAAACCCAAAACAGTATGATGTCATCTCTGGTGCATCCTGGAAAGGCTCCAAGTCACAGATGGCCAAAACTTGAGACTTCAGAAATGTGCGTTTGTTGTTTATTTGCATACTTGTTCAATAGAGTGTGAAGGAATTACTGTGTATTGTGATTGTTTGGGTTTTTCCCTCTCCATAATCACTAATGTCGTTATTAACAATGAACTATGTTCTCAGATGTGGTAGATATTGTGCACGTTGTGTGTGAATAAGAATGTATTTTTGCGAACTTCAAGTATTGACCAGGACTGGTCTCTCTCCGGTTACCTCAGTTGATGTCATGTCTATGTGTGCTTGCGTGTCCAGCTGTTATTGATAGGTGTTTAATGACACCTTCTGTTCTCAGATGGAGGGAGTGACTAACTCTATCTTGGTATGTTTGGGCCAATTGGGGGGTGATCTGTACAAAAGAGTTACCGATAGGCCCCTATCAGCTGCATGCCCTTGAGCAAGGCTCGGGACAAATTTTCCTGACTGTGCTTATTTAATGGTCCAGTTCCTCAGAGGCACTAGAGAAACACATTCTCATTAGAGATAGACATGGCGTTCAATCCATTCATC
This sequence comes from Cyprinella venusta, assembly GCA_038021265.1. Lineage (NCBI taxonomy): Eukaryota > Metazoa > Chordata > Actinopteri > Cypriniformes > Leuciscidae > Cyprinella > Cyprinella venusta. Next base: position 13,859,142 of record CM075875.1, read on the forward strand.
CATCCGTGTGACACTGATGGAGTTTGGCTTTTTAAATTCCCTTTGCCAGAGAAACTGTCAACTGCTGCACTCGTTTAAAACTGTCAATTTACAGCTTCTTCCCGAGGAGCACATTCAGCGTAAACAGGAATTGATATCTCTGTCTCATGATTAACTAGTAACTTGTATTCAAAGTGAGATGCCATTTTTGTGTTTGCCATCTCCAGACCTGAATGGGTGTTTAATGAAGGGCAGAGACAATGTTAATATTGTAGCACATTTTCGGTCTGCCCAGTTTTTTTTTGTCACGAGGCAACACATTTTGAAAGACTCATTTTGTAAGATGACCTAGAGAATAAGAATAAAGTACAATTCAAGAATCTTTTATAGGGTTATACAAATATTTATTATATGTATCTTTTTAATTGATTATTAAATTGTTTAATTAAGGTTTATACAAATGACAAAGTTCAAGATCAAGCTTTTCATCTTACTGAGCTGCCAGTTTGCTTAGTTTCAATTAATTATTAAATGGCAACCACAAACTATACAAAAGCAAGCAGTAGGCCTACTGACACAGTGTCCGAATTCACTCCTGAATTCGTTTTCATTCACTCCCTCAAGTGAACTTTTAGTGGACTAATGTAGGGAATAGTGAATGGGGGTACAGGGAGCGATTTCGGACAGTCCTGAGCCCCAGTTTCCTTGTGTGTAGAGTGGTTGTTCTGTTTAGTGTTCTAAGTATTTTAGTTCTATTACTATTTTTCTGCGAGTATATCTCTCAGTGACTCAGTTCTACATTCATCATCTAGGGGTGTCAAAATTAATCGTTTCTACGGTGCATCGCGATGCAGACGAGGACGATTCGGTATCGGTTCAGTAATAGCCCATAACCGGTTATAATGTACTGACGCTTTTCTGACGTCACCACCACGCCGCCTTGAAATCAGCTCCGTGCAATACGTTCCCAACGGACATCGTACTACACAGTGAAAAGCGTCGGACGCGGGTAGAACAAAAATCGCGTAGAGATTAAAGTTTGATACTGTCAGTTCTGTATGATCTCTCTGATGAGGGTTATGCTGCGTGATTGCTGAGGACGTTGACATGTCAGGTCGGCTAAAAAATGTGATATAGTGGTCAATAGTTCAATGTCTACCTTCAATTTAATTGTATTAACTGCCCTTATAAACGTTAGAAAGTCATGAAATCGTCGTTATAAAATCATTATTTATTTTATTAAAAGTTAATAATTCAGGTTTGTTTATCAGTACCATAGCAACGCGCGTTGAGCGCTCAACTTCCACTGGAATTGTCGGATAGGAACAGGAACCGTCCGTAGCTTTTCGCACGAGTTCAATGTTTTGAACGCATCTGGATGCCCAACGGACACGATTTTCTTCGCACCGCACACGGTCGGACCCGTTTCGGACCCATTCGCATGCGGTCTGCGAATCTCCATAGGACATGAATGACTTCTGGTCGTTTCGCAGCCGCATCGGAGCTGATTTCAACTGCCAGTGTGAAGGCGTCACGGCATGCAATGGCAGAGGGTGCATTAAACGACAGAGCGTGCATTAAAGCCTGTCAGTGCCCTAAAAGAAGCACTCTTAAAACCAGAGCATGTGCCCAGTGCTGTTATTTTGTTTTCTTTTATTTTGTGTATTAAAAAAAACCCTGCTGAAGTGCAGATTTAGTTTTTTTTTTGTATATTGAATATATTAAAGTAGGTTTGACCTCTTGTTTATTTTAGTTTGTAGTTTAATTTCATGTTTATACATTTGTCAAAATTTAAACGTTTTACAAGAAAGTACACCGCACTATATAAGTATTTAAGTACACTCCTTGCATTATGCACTTTTAGTACGTACTTTCTAATCTAATGCTGCTTCAGTTTTATTTGATGTTTGATACATTCAAGAAGCGTGTTTTCAGGTAAAATTAAAGGTTCAGTTCATATATCTGACTGCTTGTATTTATTGACAAAAACATGTATTTATTGTATACATGTGAAGCAAAATTGAAATATAAGGATGTAGTGCATCGTCAATGCATCGTGATGCATCGAGTTAATCGAATTGAATCGAATCGAAGACCTGATAATCGTAATCGAACCGAACCGTGACACCAGTGTAGGTTCACACCTCTATCATCATCTGCCTTTGCAACACGCATTGCGGCCGTCTCAGATCATCAGCTGTTATTGACTTGACCATGATGGTACCTCATTCTCTCTTCTTTCCTGCTCACCCTGTCTCTAAAGTCCACTTATGTAAGTGCTCTCCAGAAAACATCTGTTGTGCTTCCGTGCGTAGTACACGTACGGTATTTTATATCCCCCTCTCACGATATGCATCTCTCTCTCATTTTTCCCTCTGTAGATTTAAGAGTAAGCCTCAGCAGTGCATTTAAAATAACAGTAACCTGTCCCAAGCCAGATGGCACCATGATGTCATAATGCACCTCTTCGATCATATGTTTCATCTGACCACTGAGTGATTAGACCTCATATCTCAAAGTGTAAACCTGGAGGAAAGAGCTTGGTAAATACAGTCAGGCCAAAGTTCAGCTGAAATGAAATCCCTTTATTATATTTGTAATCACTTTTATTTGATTACACCGCAAACCCCTGGGAAAGCACAAACATTACCGAGCACATTTTCCAGTCATGTTAATGCAAGCAGCTGCTGTTTTTGTACCTCATTACTAAGGGATGAAAATTATCTGTTCTACATAAATCAGGGCTACACATTATTAAAATTCTGGCTTATGCAGATAACCTGATAATTATTTTTAAATTAATGACTGACAATCTACAAATGTACTATATTTAAGCTATGGATGCACCGATACCATCTTTTTCAGATTCACTTCTTCATAACTTCACTTTTTCCGATCCGATACCAAAAATTCTGACCATCGACCAATACAAATCCGATACCAGCGCAGTTTTTTTATTTTTTATAAATCAAGTAGAATTTCTATAACTGTTTGAATAGACCTGATAATCACTATTTTGTGTGTTAAACACAATCTACTTAATACAGACAACTTCATTATAAAGATAAAAAACAAATCCAAAAAATAGCTCTACTATTTTGTCCAACTATGTCATGGGACCTTTAAAATGCTGGAAGTGAATTTAGGCATCGCAGCATTATTTAAAGTATGAAAATAAATGTTATAGTTTAATAATAAAAATAATAATTAATATATTATAATTATAATTAAAATAATATAATTTTGAGATTTACAAAAGGTTATTATTTGATAGTGTTATTACATTATTAATGTTAATAAAAAAGTAACTATCTAAAGGTAAAAATAAATTGAAAACTTTAATACTGGTAAAAAAATAAAGTAATATGGTACAGATATTGTGCATTGATTATGTAAATTACATTTTATAACAAAGGTTTTTATGGTTATCTAACAATTATATCAAATGATGAAATGCTCATCATACCTTTCCTCTGCTTACATGTTTACATGTGCAGTCACAGTGTAAAACAGGCACAATTTTATTTATTTTTTATTTTTTTTATTTTTTTTGCAGTCAGTTTGCAGAACACACGATAAGCTCCTGGCACTCTCTCTTACCCGATTGGCAAAGTCATACATTTCTTCCTGCTGCATATAAAAGCAAAGCTGATGTGTTTTGTCCTTTTGTGACCTGGCTGTGGTGTATATGAGGTATTTTAGAGAGGTGCTGGTGATATCATGAGTGGGTTTTAATCCGGTCAACAACATTCTCCGTTAAAGACACAGCAGGTGTGTTTGTTTGGCTTTACATGAACTTTCATTACATGCATATCTCACCATATAACTATAATACGTTTTCATTCCACTGACGCTGATATATGAATATATGTATATGGACTAAAAAACCTAACTGGCTGACACTTACTTTAATGGTTTATCCAAAATGAATAGAAAATTAATAATCTATGAATGCATTTTTTATAATTATGCATTATGTGTATTGTACAATTATTAAAGACAGTCATATGCTTATATAATGGAAGAGTTTGAGGTGTGCGTGTGGGTATCTGCGTACACGTGTTTTTTATCTGCGTGTGAGTTTGTTGTTTGTCTCATTGCAAACCAACGAATTTTCTGTGGTTTCTGGAAGATTTTGCAGATTTAGCAGAAATCAGAAATCTGTTGATTTTCTTAAAAAGAGAAAATGTTTTTTAAACTGCTTACACTTAACGCCTCAGGAGTGCAGAGGAAGATAGATGGTGATAAGCTGGACAAGGCCTTCACAGTCAATAGTTGTTTGCTGGCTTTTTTTCCCTTGGAGGTGATTACAGCAAGTATTCTTGCAGTGCTGCTGGAAGCCCTTTAACGTACTTTAAACATCAAAGCATTTCACCAAAGGTTAAGTGTTCTTCGTTTTAATTCATCGCCTAGAAGTAATAAAAAGAAATTAAGATTTGACATTTATCGTGATAATTATCGATATCGACTGATATAAAAAAAGTTATTGTGATAATTATCAATATTGACTGATATAAAAAAATTATCGTGATAATTTTTTTTGGCCATATCGCCCAGCCCTACATGCAAGTAGTAGCTTAAAGGGATAGTTCACCCAAAAATGAAAATTAGCAATTAATTACTCACCCCCATGCTTTACAAACCCCGTAAAACCTTCTTTCATCTTAGGAACACAAATGAAGATATTTTTGATTAAATTTGAGTGTTGGATCACTGCTACATAGGATTAGCTAACTCCACCGGAACCGTACAGAGACTGCTTTTCTCATTGACTAGAACAGTAGATTTACAAAGAAAAATAGAAAGACAGCTAGTCTAGCAGTATGCTAGTGTATGTAAAGTAAGCCTGTCCTAACTCATGCAGAAATTGAATATTGGTTATCAGGTAATTGCTGTTGTTAATATATACCAGTGAATGTGTGTACATGTAATTGCTTACAGTTGGCTTAGATTTCCAGGTCCAGACTTAATTGTGTGTGTGTGTGTGTGTGTGTGTGCAGACGTGTGTGTGTGAGAGGGGTGTGAGTGTTGTATTTTTAATGGTGCAGGCTGGCTATGTTCCTGTAACAGTGTTGGTGGTAAGTGATAGGGCTGTGCTTTGTGCCCTGTGTGTGCTCTGAAACAAACTGAAGTCATGTCCTGCAATTAAGCAGCTGGGAAATGGAGAGGGAGCATTGGGCGCTATCAGAGTGTTACCATACCAGGATGTTGTTCTTAGAATTTTGCATCATGAAGTATTTGAACAGGAAGTAGAATCACTGAACTGCTCGACCCGTTTGAGTCATACAACATTTTGGACCACATTTACAGTTAACTTTGCATCTTAACATCTTAACATTGACAAAATTGTAGGCTAATTAAACATTGGCTACTCATTTTCACACATACTCGTGGTAAATTGAAATGATATAAAATATGTATAATAATATGAAATACATGTTTTAATAGGTTGTGACAATTGTTTGTGATGTTATGTTGTATTTATTGTGCATTGGACTCTACTTATAACATGCTGGCACGGTCAGTTGAGCAACAAGATCGCAGCACATTGCAGTTCTCACAAGACACGTTCTGTGTCCTTGCGTACTTCCGAACTTATTCTTTCAAGGTCACCTGACCTGGCAAGACCGGTCTATACTAGAACGCAAGTCCATTATTTGCATTCTTTGAACTGACAAACAGCCATTGTCTTGCAGGCATTTATCCTAAGTTGTCATTTTTTTTCTCTTACGTTCTCTCTCAAGCTAGAATGATTCAAACTGTTCTCAGGGAATAAAAAAAAAACATTAAATCAAATTCTATGTTATGCAGATGGCTAGGAGAGAGAATACTGATGAGAACTATGGCATGAAGAGACAAAATTTGAAGAAACTGAGCAACACAAAAATGTTGCCGCTGTCCATGCTGCTATTTTTAGCATGAAATACTAGTACCATTGATCAGATCTATTAAATGCTGAGGTATGTGTGTATACAGGCTTTGGTTTCAGGGCGGATGGTGTTTTTGATCGTGACTTTTATCCACAAAGCATTAATCTCAGGATTTTGGTTGTGAAAGCCTCATCAGCATTTACATTAGAGAAGTTAATGAAATTGCTTTTTGTCTATTTGTGTGGTTTAGAGGAGTGGTTCATTTCACTTTCACCTCCTTTTTTCAGGGACATAACTTCATAACTTCAAATATTTAGGTATGAGCAGTTTGTGTTTGTTTAAAATATAAACGTTAAAGTCGGCATGAAATGGAAGATGCGATAGTCTTTTCTTCCAAATAATTAATATACACTCACCTAAAGGATTATTAGGAACACCTGTTCAATTTCTCATTAATTCAATAATCTAATCAACCAATCACAGGGCAGTTGCTTCAATGTATTTAGGGGTGTGGTCCTGGTCAAAACAATCTCCTGAACACCAAACTGAATGTCAGATTGGGAGAGAAAGGTGATTTAAGCAATTTTGAGCGTGGTATGGTTGTTAGTGCCACATGGGCCGGTCTGAGTATTTCACAATCTGCTCAGTTACTGGGATTTTCACGCACAACCATTTCTAGGGTTTACAAAGAATGGTGTGAAAAGGGAAACCATCCCATATGTGGCAGTCCTGTGGGCGAAAATGCTTTGATGATGCTGGAGGTCAGAGAAGAATGGGCCGACTGATTTAAGCTGATAAAAGAGCAACTTTGACTGATACAGCAAAGCATTTGTGAAGCCACAACACGCACAACCATTGCAATATTCCATAAAAAAAACAACAATTTTCCATTTTGATTCCGTGGTGACTTTAATTTAATGTCATTACATCCTTTACAATAATTTATCTATTTGTAATATTTTGTACCTCACAAGGGTAAAGCGGAATGCTTTGTCCATGGAGGGAGAAAGCCACTTCCTGTTTAAGGAATGCTAATCTCTCTCCAGTTATTATTAGCACTAGAGAATCTTAAAATAGCAGAGCCATTCTCCTCAGAGGAATGCTATAAATTGCATGTGGGATCACTCTGTTTGTAAAGTTACCAATGTTCAATCTCAATCTGCTTTCATTGGCAGTTTTTATCGAACACATGATGGACCTTTTTTCAGTTTTCATTGTGAAACAAATGCTAACTCATTGTTTATTTGTGCATAAAATCTTGCAAAAATGTTAAAAATCTGAGTGGTCATTAAGAGAAGTCTTTAAGAAAGAAGACTCTCCCATTACTAAAATTCAGTTCAATTATTGTTGTTCTAAATTAATATGTGGGAAACTATAAAAAAACCCCCCATCTTAATCCCTGTTTTAATGAGTAGATAATTTACGAGGAAGCTCTAAAGGTTTTTTTTTCCCACATATTGATTTTCTGATCCTTTTCTCTTCATTTTGCCTTTTTTGGGGTGGTATAAAAATAATCAGAAAGTTTGTGTTGTGAAGATTCCATGAATGACTTTTTTTTTTTTTTTTTAGGTGGTTAACCTTTAGAAAATGTCAACCTCTGTTTTTATTCATTTAATGCGATAATCAGATCATCATGCTTGGTTGATGTTAAGTTGGATAACATTGTACTTGTACTAAAATATAGGATTTGTGCCTCTAATGCTTTATAAAAACATTGGACTCTTATTAATTAATTCCCAGGTAATGAGTAGTAGCTCTGACGAGACCTCGAGCAAAGGAATAAGGTTTCATTTCACCTTGATATAGTCTGACAATTAACATCAGAGTTTTCACTTTTAGTTTTGCTTGAATGCCTACTTGTCTGATTTGCATAATTTGAAAGGGACTAAACCCTTGCAGCTGTATTTAACTGAACCTGTTCTTCTGCTCTTTACACACTGTCCTGTTCTGAGCCCCTGAAGTGTTCTGTGTTGAAGGACAAAACAAACAACTGAAATGCTTGTTTTCCCTGTAACGGCAGGGTGAATGGGTTACACACACACACACAATGACCGTTGACTTAGCAAACGTTTCCTGTTGACCTCACTGTTCAAGGCATGACTTACTATTGTGCAATAATGAACATACAGTAACATGTGAAAAGCAAGGATTATTTATGCAAAGGCTGATTGTTGATTTGTCTGTTTTTGATTGACAGGTACAAGCCCTTTTTTCCTTTCCAAGTGCAGCCACCTTTGACGTCGTCATGTGACCTGGACATCTCCATCCGAGACACACTATTGGTGGAGGGGCGTCTACGTGTCACACTTGTTGAATGTAGCAGGTAGGGCAGAGACCTGTTGCTGTTTGACGCAATATTTCCCTTTTTAATATATATTTTTTTCTATAAATAAATAAATTCAAGGTGTTAGGAAGCACACTTTACTAGGTAAAAACAGGGATCCGTTATCAAAATTATGGCCAGTGCAAGTGATTTTAGGCGTCACGTACATGAAAAGCACATTGTCATCGCAAGCATATTAATTTAAATTTGTTCTGTTACTCCTATTTCTTCTGTCCTGTTACTTTGTTCTTCCTATCAGAAGTAGTGTGTACGCATGAAGTACGTCAGAAATGGAATGGGGCATCAGTTTACAGTTGGGAATTTGTTGTTGCATTGCACCCCATCAAGTGTAGACAGCATAACTGCTTATAATGGGTTCGATTTGTTTTTGTGGCACCACTCGCGTTTGGTGTAGACGGTTATAGCTTCTATTTTAGCTGGATGCTTGTACACTTGCCTGCCTTTGTTTTCTTTAGTTCTTTTTACTCAAACACATTTGTTTAAATTGGTGGTACATATAAAACTTCATATAGTACAATGACGTTTATATAAGGAGGTTACTGTTATGGGTATGCTGCTTCTGTTTTCTTATTCTTTTGGGACACAAAACTCATAGACGGCCATAACATTCTAAACCAATGAACTTAAAAATGGTCCGTTTGCAAGCTGCTGTACACACACAGCATTCTTCTTATTGTGTCTTTTTTTCTTGTCTGATTAGTAACAGACTAATAGTGTTTGTAGTAGGCTTCCATTAATAATGCAGAGCCTTTGAAAATTACAAACCCAGCTCAACCATGATGAATGGACACACAGTTTATAGTCTGCACACTGGATCTTTTTAATGTTGCATTAAGTTAAAGAGGTTGGTAAACTTGCTGTTAAATCACCATCCGGTGTGTTTGCAGCCATCATCCAAGTGGATGATGCACATTGGTAGTGGTTAAGGAGATTCCCCTTCCATATGAAGCGCTTTGAGTGCCTAGAAAACCGCTATATAAATGTAATGAATTATTATTAGTAGTATTTGTGCTGGTCAGTTTATGTCTCAACTGTGCTGAGGCTTATCCGCCATCAGAGGGCAACAGTGGACTATAATTCAGCGTTTCGAACAGGAGTGACATCCTGCTTCTGTTCCTGGAGAGCCAACATCCATCTAAGAGCAGGATTGGCACCTCTGCTTTACAGTTACAAATGTGATGAAATCAATTGATCAATTTGATCAAAAATAATAGTCATAACAGTAAATTATTTTTTACAATTTTAAATAACTTTTCTATTTTAATGTTATATATGTAATTGCATTACTTTGATGGCAAAGCTGATACTGCAGTGTTCAGTGACACATGATCCTTTAGAAATCATTCTGCTATACTGATTTCCCGTTTAAGATTAATTTAGTATTTTTTGTCAATGTTGGATCTGTGAAACTGATATTTTTTAGTATTCTTTGAATATGATGCTAAAAAGCATTTTGTTTAATCTTTTGTAACGTATTGTTACTGACATTTTTCATTAAATTACTGCATAATGCCTGTCTGATTGCTATTAATAAAATGAATAATTCATAAAATGAATAATTAAAAAAATAAATCTTACTGGCTCCAAACTTTTGAATGGTAGTGAATATATAATAATGTAATTTTATAGCCATCAATGCTTCTTAGTGCTGGTAATGAAAATGTTAGTTAGCTGTGTTAGCCAGCAGATGGCAGTAGTAGCTTTATAAATTGTTATTTTGTGAACTGAATGACTTTTGATCAGGTTTCAGAGCTACATTTTGCCTATTCATTTCTTTAGATCACATTATTAAAACTTAATGTAACATTTCTGTCCTTACACCTAGTCAGTTAGTGTATATATTAATGTTGTAAAACATAGTGGTATTGTTAAATAATTGAAAGTGACTTTTCTCTGTGTTGTCTCTGTAGGTTGTTCATCCTGGGCTCATATGAAAGGGAGACATATGTTCACTGCACCTTAGAGCTCAGCTCTGATGAGTGGCGGGAAAAGACTCGCAGCTCCATCAAAGAGGTACACGTACACATCATATGCATGTGCTTCTCTATGCCCGAGGGCGCTGCAGGACGTTTGCTGCACAAACATGCATGTGCATTGATCTGCATTAATAAATTATACAAGCACAAGCATACACACCCATTGTTGTCTATAGCATAGGTCAAGGATATATAGATGAACCAGTAATTATCCAGCTACAATTAAACTATGATTATTTGCTATTCATTATAGTTTGGGCAAAAGTAAATAGGTTCACAGGTTGAAATTACTTGGGAAAATATGTCTTCACTCCTGGGGGTGTTGTTTGTCAATGCTAGTCATCATGGGAAAATGTTCAGGAAGTGTGTATTTCTATCATTAGAAATGACGCAGTAATATGCAAGGTCAGCCGTTGTTTTGGTTGGAGTTAGTGTTGCTCATTTGTTCTTCTTTATGAAGAGTTGTTTTCAGTACAAAAAGTGGATGTTGGGTGTGCTTTATTGCATAGAAAATCTATGCATTTATTTTTTTAGTTCAGCTTGTTTCTTTTTTTGCTTGTTTGCCAAAATGGGCAGCTTTTGAAGTGCCTTCTGCATAATAGATTTGTGATCTCTCTATTATAGATGTCTATTTGTCTTCCTTTTGGAGGACGGACAAACGCGTTATTGACTATTGATTTAAACGAATGCATATTTTGCATATACCCTTTCATTTTCTACCTGACAACTACGGCTCATCAAAGCAGTCAATGACGGCAGACAGAAAATGTCAACTTAAATGGCTCCATTCTAGTCATTTTATTTAGTCTCTCATCAAGCTCACTTCCTGTGTAAAAAGAGTAGGTTGTTTACATGTCACTCACAACTTCTGTAGATTTCTGTACTGAACTACGTTCACATATGTTCGTAGATCAGGGATTGTACAACAGTGCATCCAATGCGATTTGTTATCTATTACTGTGAGTCTTTTGTTTTTTAATGTGGCTGTTCCTTAATGTTGGAGCTGTTTGTGCACTGATGCCAGATTCATCATTCATTTGTTATGAATAATCTTATCTTTTGGCTTGTGTCCAAAAGATGCTAGTAGAGAAGAAAATAATCAAATGTGATGAAGAACCTTTCATGTGATAAGTATTTAATCCAATGAAATATTCATAGCCATTAATATATGGCAATATAAAAAGTTGTATTTCTAGTAAAAAGAACCATATTGTGATTCATGATTTTATACCACTTATTTTGATATTAGAAAATCACTTATATCATTATATCAGATCTCGGTAATACTAGTTTGTTACTATCTATATATTTTGAAGTAGATTATGTATAAACTCCATTATAAATGTAAACTGGAGGAAAACACACACACACACACACACACACACACACACACACACACACACACACACACACACACACACACACACACACACACACACACACACACACACACACACACACACACACACACACACACACATATACTGTGTGTATGGTTATGTATGTATGTATTTATGTATAAATTAAAAAATGTTTTTAAAGAAGCCCTTATGCTCACTAAGGCTTTATTTATGTGATAAATATTCGCTTTATATTTTGACTGTTTTTTCTCTCCAGACTTTTAATGTCATTTTTGATCAATATGCATCCTTGATAAAGGAAAGTATGCATTTCTTAAAAAAAAATCTTACAAACATCTTACATTTTATTTCTTTGTTTGTGTTTTTACTTCTTTTGAAATGAACCGCTGAACTGAAACGCTTCTTTCTTTGTGTGTGGCTGTAGACTCTAATTAAGAAGCACAATGACCCAGACTTGGTGTGTATGTGTGTGTGTGTTTAGGTGTGGAGGGGATGGTTATGAGTGTGTAAGAGATCTCTCATCTCTATTACAGGCTTGCACCAGCACTGACACTGCATGTGTTCATATGCTTGGTGACTGTTCGTTTATTTAAGGGTTCACATATTTAGCATTAACCAGTCCCATCACCAATGACTTGCAATGTTGTGTTTGGATGACTTTTTAATCTAGTGTGTGTGCATGCATGCATAAGTGTGTGTTTGCGTATGAATGGTATGTTTGAGTATGAGCATGTTTGTTCGAAAAACAAAATTGTGCACGGAGATGCAGATGCACATTGTTTGCTGTGCGTTTTTATCAGCTTCCCCCAGACCCCCAGATTCCAAGACCTCAGCAGGGATTCAAACACAGGATTAGTACAGATATCATCTGGAAAAGGTCATTGTTTTCTTTCCCTCTCTCTCTCTCTCATGTTCTTCTCCCACTCCCACCCTTCTCTTTCTCTCTCACTTCACTTGATATCTCTTTCCTCTCTTTTGTTTTTTTCCTCACCTCTCTCAATTCCACTCCTCATATCCTTAACTAATTTTACATTTTCCACATGTAAAATGTCTCTGGTTACTGATGTAACCTATGTTCTCTGAATAGTGAACGAGAAACTGCATAGCTTAAGACACAGTGGGAATGCCCTCTGGGTGTGAAGATTGTCTAAAGCCCTTATAGAATCGCGCCAATTCATTGGCTGATGGAGCGTGCGCGACTGATGGTTTCAGTACATTGCCGAGACTAACCTCAATTTACCAAGGGGGATCTCATCCGACTCTCTATGAGCGGCAATAGCAGCAATATACAATCTCATGAGTAGTAGCTGCCGCTCCACAAGCAAACTTCTCCTGTTGGAATTCCAGCACTGAACCGAGTCTGTAGTGTGTGTCGAACACCACGACTCAAAAACCCTCCACTTGGAGTAATTTAACCTTCTTGTGGAAGTGCTCTCACATTTGCAATGGTCTCCTAGACATCAGCGGGAAGACCAAAGCACAAAGCTAGCGGCCTCTGATGGGCCACATGGATAGTTTCCAAATTTCAGGGTGAGGATGCCATATCCTGCCCTGAAGCTGGGACAGCAGATCCTCCCTGACTGGAATCTCCCAAGGGGGGAGTTCCAGAAGAGGAACCAGCTCCGAGAACCACCGCTGTGACAGCCAGAATGGGGCTATAAGTTGGAGACGGGCTCCAGTTTCCCTCACTCTGGACAGAACTGCCAGGATGAACTTGACAGGCGGGAATGCATAAAGTTGGGATTGGGAATGCATAAATCCCTTCAAGGGAACCTCTTTTATGGGAAAAACCCATACATTTACCAATCTCGTCATTCGCAATAAAGCAAAACGCATGGCGGGGGCAACGACGAAATTCAATGGCCCTTCACCGAAAGGAGAACTGAGTTCCACTATTCGCAGTTGCTGAAGTGCAGATGAAGAATGCTGATGATAAATCTGAATTATTTGAGCTTGAAAAACTGAGACCAAAGGGCTTAAGATGAAGGCAAGGAAATCTGAGCAGCAGCCAACAGATTCCCATTGCATCTTAAGCTACGCAGTGTTGAGTGAACCTATGAAAGAGAACAGGACTGTGATTTCATAAGTTCAAGTGCAACTTTTCACATCGTATTTACATGGTACTTCTGGTTATAAACATTTTATGTGCCCCAAAAAAAAACTTGTGCATGAGATCATAGCACTTTTGTCTTCGTGTGCATGCTGGGGTATTGTTTTTTAACACAATCTAAACACTAAAGTGTTAAAGCATGTTTTCTTAGCCTACGGCTCTGGTGCAGAGAGGCTAACACCGCTATCAGTAATAAGTAAGTGATACTGAGCCTCTGGGGTCTTTTCATTTGTTCTTATCTTCCAGCCGCTCTCACCATCGACCTGCACTGCCTCGCCCACCCGTCGATGCCCATTTCCAAGACACCTCAGTGTACGTGGCCATCTAGAAATTTTAGAGACGGCAAAGAATGTCCATGCAGAGAAGAGCTCTAAATTAATTCCATGTTTTTAACAACTAATAATTACATTACATGCCCTTTCGCGTATTGCTCGTGACTCAACAGCTTTTGCTAGTACTTGTGAAGGCATCAACTGGCTACTTTCAATAAATATTCAAATAAAGGAATTTTTAGATGTGTTTCCATGTGTCGTAAGAGTAAGCAATGGGCTATATGCACGCATAAGTTCCGCATTTTACGCAAGGATGCTCGTCTATTTCCGGTTGTGGAGATTAAAGCGGAGGAAAACGGGATTATGGCAGAGTCTTCAAAATTTACTGTCCTCCCGTCTTTGAAAAGAAACGTACATACGTTTAGATGTAATTTTATATGTAGTTATGTTTATTTAATATAATTTTAAAAAGAAGTATAAACACAACGAGGGGTGTCTGTTTTATCTGTTTTTGTGACTAACGTTTCTTTAGTATAACCATGGAGTATAAAATTCAATATAAATTCTTGATATTGCATTGGACTCTACGATCGGGTGCTTGGGAAAACACCTGTTTTGTGCTTTTGTGAGGGATTCGATTCAGGGGGTTGAATAACTTTAAGATGGCAGAAGTCTTTAAAAATTGCATTTTCATTTGAAGTTGGGAAAATACTTGAACACATTTGTTGTGCTATTTCAATTTTTGTTTGATTTGTTCATTGCAAACATCTGAAAGTCTGTAAGTGTTGCCAGTAATTTTGATTACAAATATTTATATGATATTTAAATGCATTAAGACTCATTTTGTAGTTTTCACTCTCAAAGAGCAGCATTTACAAAATACTTATAAACCTTTAAACCCTATTACCAAAAGTAATTATTAAAAACAATTGTATTATATTTTTGTAACTGCTGTAAAAGTTTCTTTATAGATATTGAGTGTGCAAAATCTATTAAATGATGATTATTAATGAATTCAAAAAGGATAATCCAAAGTTCTTATTCATTATTTGCTAAAGGCTGGAACTCATTATTTGCTAAAGGCTGGAAAAGGAAAAGTTCATTTTTCCAAAAACTGAAAAATTGAGTTTCAATTGTTTGAATTGATGCATATTTGCACATGTAGATGTGCAAATATACATCATGCCTGCCTGATCATCACTCTTACCAACCAGACTTTGTACCAACACTCTGTGTGGACATTTCTGTGCAGTCATCAAGCTTTTGCTCCACCTAAATATTTTCTGTTGTGGTTTCAGATGCAAGATTGATTAGATCCATATTAAACATTGCTGTGTGAATATCATTGTCCTCGCTATTCAAAAAGTTGTCCTAAAAAAAATAACTTAACACTGCAAACACTGGGTGTGTTTGCTATGTTTATTTGTGTATGTGCATGCATAGTGTGTGTAATGGGAATATAGCTCCATCACTGGGATTTTCACCATTGTTTAAACTTTAGAGGGTCTTGAGTTATGTTCAAAACATGCTCAAGAACATCACATTGAGTGATGTTCAAAAATTATATCTGTAATGTCCGTATAGCTTTTGTGATGTTCTTGAGTATAATTTCAGATGTTTTGTTGTTGAATGTTTCTTTGACGCACACACATGCACACACACGTGTACTTGTACTCAATTTTGTCTGTGGTGTGTGGGTTACCCAGCTGCCATGTTGGCTTGTTTCCATTTGCCCACCTAGATTTAAATCTCATTCAAAGCAGAACAAATAAACCTCTCTATACCTGCTTTGTCAGGATATCAGTAAAGAGTCCTATTCATCTTAGCGTATTCAGATAAAGACATCTCTTATAATTACTCTGAGTTGGCTGTTTCATCCGCAACATCGGGTCACTTTCTTTTCCTCTCTGTGAGGTAGTCCTGAGGACTGGCTTTTGGGACCGTATTAGCAGTATTAGTCTCAAAGGGCAAGTTATGTATATGGTTTTTTTTGTACTTCATAGGCATGTGTTTTCTATATTTTAGCTCTGATTTTGGGTCATATTTGGTATTTTGTTTGATTTAAATGATGAACAGCCATTAGCCAGGTCACTGATTTTTTCCCCCCCTAATCTTTAATTTTGTTTTGTTTTAGTAAACATCTCTAAACATCCTCAAAATAGTAGACATTTACTTTAAAGAAAAAAATTAGAGCAGCCAATAAGGACTTACAGATTATTGACAATTCTGATATTAACGGGAGTGTTCACCCAAAAATTAAAATTCTGTCATTCATTAATCACCCTCATGTCGTTCCAAACCCATAAGAGTACCAAACCCCCTACTTCTGTTGTAGCACCCTCTGTATAGTTACAGTAAACCTAATAAATAAATAAATAAAAAAGAGTACCAAACCCATACCTTCTTTCATGTTCGGAACACGAATTAAGATCTTTTTGATGAAATCTGGAAGCTTTCTGTCCCTCCATTGCCACCTATGCAACTGACACATTGACACTTCAAAAAGTTCATTTTGAAAAGCGTTCATAAAGATGTAAAGAATGCAATAAATGCATTAGGTATTACATTAAAATGAGCTAAAATGATCTATAGGGAATTTTAATAATTAATCATGAATGATTAATATCGCATATTACAGTTAAATTCATTTTTTGAAGTTGAAAATAATTCAATTGTATATATGAATGATCTCCATAATGTGTTATGGTTCGTCATTAATATATCAATAGTCATATTACTGATTGATTATATGAGATAACCTTACATGAAATTTATTTAGTTATCAAACAATCTGTTTGTCCAGCAAACGGCCGTAAGATTATCTTATCAACATCCCAATGAAGTTATCACTTCTTATAAACTCCAAGAAATATAAATTTTCTGGCCGTGAACATTAATTTTCCTGTGTTTATAAAATTAACCTTTTCAACGTAGTAAAAATAAGGCTTTTGTAGCCAGGATCAACATCTCACTGACTTTTTTTTTAATACGAGCATTTAAAGAGAAGCAATCATGGATGTAATGGCTTTAATAAATGTAACTAATACGATTCACACTGAGTAAATATGTTTATACAACCGAAACAAACAAACGAAAAACATTACTAACACTAACAAGAGAAAATTTGAGAGAACTAAAAGCATGGCAAAAATCACAATGTAACCTTGCGAGAGACAACAAGAAATTACGTCAAATCAAATTAATAAACAATACTCTTGCTTAGTTCTCTTTGTATTGCTGAGGAACTTTGTATTGCGTGTTCTTTTGTTTTTTCCAGGGCGAGCAGACTCGCGGGACTTTTAAAGGTTCAATGAACATGACTCTAACCAAGAAATGATTCAGAGTTCATCTCCCTCGCGGAGGGAGAGGAGGACGTGAAAATAAAGACTTAAAGAAAAAGAAAATAGAAATGGAGAAAAGCTCCGTCATGTTCCACGGAAAACGCCAGCCTGATCGGCGCCTGCTGATCAGCATACCCCAAGGGACTCGTAAACAGAGTGTTCTTTATTTACTCTAGAAGAAACGGACTTGGTTTGCCAATCAATATTTGGGAACAATCTTCCAATAAACACTTACACATTAGAAAACCACACCTCTATTATAAACTAATCACACATGCATACCTGAGTGTATTTTAAAGATGCTCTGACCACTCGATTCATATTTATTAGTTTTACAATCTCTTTATGATTTTTTTTTGAAGCGTCAAAGTGGTAGTTGTGTAGACTGTCACTGGAGGGAGAGACAGTTCTCAGATTTCATCAAAAAGATCTTTATTTGTGTTACGAAAGTCTTACGAGTTTGGAATGACATGAGGGTAATTAATGACAGAATTTTCATTTTTGGGTGAACTATGGTGGATTTCCCACCAGGCTATTTTGCTCGTTTGTATTTCCAATTGATTTTGCTCTCTGTGCCAATGACTATAATCAAACTAATTTGACAGCTGTCCCTGCGCATGACAGAGCGTCTGATGCGTGTATTACCAACATTACAGACACCAACATTCATTGCTGGCTATTCCAGCCCCATTGCTAAATTAATCTAAGCCATCCCCTCCACAACAGAAAAACCAGCGCACTGATTGGTTGGCAGAATCTTGACGCATGCAACACACAAACAACAACATAGTTTTGTTATGTTTCAAAGATGACGCAAGATGCAACGGATAACGGAAATGTTATTTTTAATAAATCAATGTTTGTGAGATCAGTTTAATGGATTTCTATCTTACACAGACAGGCACACTTTTGCCGCCACAAAGATTTGTATCTAATGACAGCATTAATATACTTTAGTCAGTTGCGTAGCACCACAGTTTCTCCCCAGCCGAGTGTACAGGGTCAGGGTCGAGTGACTTTAACTTTGTTCTGAAGTATGTATTGCCCACAGTCAGCTGCTGGTGTATTTTTTTGGTTAATTGTGGTTAGTAGTAGTGTGTCTGACAGGCCAGCTGCTCTTTGTCTGTGCTGCTACGATTTGATACAGTCTGAAGTATATTGCCGTTAAATCTCATTTTTATGCAGTTTATTGCTGCTCTCTGCTTGTCCGGGCACCTTCCAGAGAGAGAGAGAGAGAGAGAGAGAGAGAGAGAGAGAGAGAGAGAGAGCTGTAGACAGATCAGGACCAGAGAGAACCATGAGGCTCTAATGTTATTTTCACTTTCTACTGCCTTTCATTTGTTTGGCTTTTTCTTCCTTTCCTTTACTTTTCTTTCCTATCCCTTTATTCATTTTCTTTACCCTTTTACCTTCTCTCCTTCCTTTTCCTTTCTGTACTCCTTTACATAATTTACTTCCACACTCCTTTCTTCCTTTCCTTATTTTGTTATTCTCTTGTTGTAATTTTGTTTTTGTCACTTCCACTCTCTCGTTCTTTTCCTTTCCAACTTTTCTAAACTTTACTGTACTACACTTTCCTATTTCCTCATTTGTTCTCTTCCTTCTTCCTTATTTTATTCCTCTTCATTTCATTTCCTCCTTTGTTTCCATTCATCCTTTCTTAATTTCCTTTTTTAAATGTACCTTATCTCTTTACTCTTTTTCTTCCTTCATTTCCTTTCATTTTCATCCTTCCATCTGTCTTTTATTCCTTCTATGATGAGTGTTGTTTATTTGATGGTAATCTACTACAATCAATGGTGTCTTCCTTTGTCCACATTTCTGATATCTACGTGGAGGGCCTTCAGCTGTAACTGATATAAAGGGATTGACAACGTTTGAAACACATTTGAAAGTTTCTCACTGGCCACATCCGTTGCCCAGTTCTCAATGAATACCAGCTGACCATTAATTTCTTGCAGTCAGATTGGGGCCAGTCAACCCTCTGTTCAAAGTCCATCACTCTTTGAAGCAAAATGTCACCTACTGAATATAGAGCTGCAGTGGAGAGTATTATAAAGCCGTGAATCTTCTGAAAGCATCAGACAGCTGCCCATTTCGTGGGAAAGGGATATTTGAAACTACACTTTTAAGTAACTGACTCAGTTTAAGCCGAGAGAATGAAAATGACAAACAAAATGCCAGAATGATAAGGATGCACTTGGATGGCCCTTTGAGTGCTGATACGAGAGACTCTTCGTTTGGTCATTCTCATTCTACCTTTCTATCAGGACATTTGCGTGTGTTAAACTGGGGGAAGGGTCTATGTAGACTAGGAGACAGATCCTGAGCGGGTGAATAACAATGAAGGCGCTAAAAACGGAACCGACTCGGACGGATGTTAAAGAACGCTGTGGCCACTGTGAACAATTGCAAATGAGAGGGATGAGAAGGGTCTTGTTTTTTTAATGTCCTCTGTCTCCATAACAACCCTCCCTTTTGTGTGGCGCTCTCTGAAAAGCCTCCTCCAATCACAAAAACATGAAACATGAAAATTCAGCCCGTCCGTGATGAGACGCGACTGCATTCATCCCAGCTTTGAATATTTTTTTTGCAAATCAGTGTTTCCTAGAATAGGTTTGTCCACGAACAGAAAATGAGAAGCAATTAGTACAACTTGCTGAACCCATGTTTAAGGGTTTCTTCCAAAAAATAAAGGCTTATTCTATGTTTTCAAAATGAATGATGAATGATGTTTTGTAGTACTAATGTTTGCTTTGGAATCAGAAGATTTGTGGTAGTTTGTTTTGTTGAGGTTTTTATTGATGTTTAGTGCAAATCCATTGACAGCTATGCAACTGACACTTTGACACTTCAAAAAGTTCATTTTAAAAAGTGTTCAAAAAGTTCATAAAGCGGTTGTAAAACTAATCCATATGAATTGAGTGGTTTAGTCCAAATCCTCTGAAGAGACACGGTCGCTTTTCATGATGAACAGATTGAATTTAGACTTTTATTCACATATAAACATTGATCAACTCACACATCAGTTGTGTTAAACAGAAGCTCAAGCATGTTCATTTGACGTGCAAGAACCAATGAGGTTTGTTCTCGCAGGTCAAGCAGGTTCGGGTTGAGCTTCTGTTTATGTTCGCTATTCTGTGTTTATATGTGAATAAAAGCCTAAATTTGATCTGTTTCACATAAAAAGCGATCAAGTCTCCTCATAAAATTTGGAATTAACTGCTCGATTCATATTTATTAGTTTTACTATCTCTTTATGTTTTTTTTAAAGCATCAAAGTGGTAGTTGTTTAGACTGTCAATGGAGGGAGAGACAGTTCTCAGATTTCATCAAAAAGATCTTTATTTGTGTTACGAAAGTCTTACGAGTTTGGAATAACATGAAGGTAATTAATGACAGAATTTTCATTTTTGGGTGAACTATGGTGGATTTCCCACCAGGCTATTTTGCTCGTTTGTATTTCCAATTGATTTTGCTCTGTGTGACAATGACAATAATCAAACTAATTTGACAGCTGTCCCTGTGCATGACAGAGCGTCTTGATGCGTGTATTACCAACATTACAGACACCAACACTCATTGCTGGCTATTCCAGCCTCATCGCATCGTTTCCCTCAAACTCATAACTTTGAGACTGAACTAGATAAAAGTAGATTTCCTATAAAGGTAACCTCATGTCATTTTCATGTAACTGTGTGACAGAGTTTTGTTAATTTGGATGGATTGAAGGATGGGTGAATAGAAGAGCAGCGAGTGATTGAATTAGCAATTTAGCAGTGTCAGAAAGGGCATGGTGACGATCCACCACGCCATCAGTTATTACATGTGACTCAAACCAGGGAACTTAATATAACACACATTAATCCACAGCAATACATCTTGCTAAATTATCATCACTTCCTGACAGCTTTGCCTGTCATACGTTTTGAAATTGAGTTTTCATTTAGTTTTCATTTCATTTAGCAAATTCTCAAACAATTTCCATTACACGAGAGTAGATGTTAAAACTTCATGCTGAATTGTACTCTTACTCGGCTTTCGCCAAGATAAGCACAAACTAAGACATAGCTTTACAGTAAACTATGCTTCTCCATCCTTTTACGCTTCTTTCCATATGGTGGTGTGAATCTCCTTCTGTCCGGCGTTAACGGCTGGTTTTGCATCGAAAATACATTTTTGGGCCAAAAATAACAAAAACTACGACTTTATTCAGCATTGTTTTGTCTTCCGGTTCTCATTCTGTTGTGTGCCGTGAGATTTAACGTAGTGAAATTGCGCAAAGCTACTAGGTTGCAAGTGTGATGCGTGTGATGTACAACATAGAAGCTTTGCATAGATTCACTACGTGAAATCTCGCGGCCCACAGAGATGGAAATGAATAGTTGAACAAAGTCGTTATTTTGGGGGGGTTTTGCGCACAAAAAGTATTCTCGCCGCTTTGGGTGAACTAATCCTTTGCAGTTTGGCAAATCAAAGAAAATGATTCCAAGGATGTTTAAATGCTGTATTTTACTGGAAATTTTGAAAAATACTATAAAAACAATTTTTGCAGTCTGATTTGTGGTTTGAGAAAACGTAATCTTTAACATCTATGACGTTCACTTCTGTTTTCACCCGATCCTTCTAAAATCCTTGGGTGGCTCAGTCTAAGTCTCCTTTCTTTCACTTGTATTTTTTCTTCTACTTTTGAAATAAATTAATCGCTAGCTCTCTATGCTGTGTGTGTGTTTGTGTGTACACATGCCTTGCAGGGACTGCTACCCTATACTCTAACACTAATCTCTCTGACATGTGCCAGATGATTCGATTACTGACCATTGCTCTGACGGCTCTCACTACAGCATCAGGCCACCGAACTCAGCCATTGTGTGTGTGTGAGAAAGACAGAGATTTTGTGCAGTAGAACTGGCCAATATATTGTAGATAAAATATATAATATCTTGATATTTTTCATCTTTTTATGCGTTTGCTCTGAAATGACTTTAAAAGGTGTTTTCAGTGGAATCAACAGCTATGGGCAGTTACATTCAAAATGTTTAATGTAAGAAGTGAAATACTAAACAATATAGTTAATGTTTTCATCTTTTTCACTAAATGAACCAAATGGAGAATCATCTAGAATCATCTTGGTCATCTCTACAAAGACGAAGTTTAAATATTATTTACAGAATTTTGTTGTTGTTGTGGCATTACTCTTTAGTCGGTGATTTCTCTTTTTGCCTGGTGGTGGGAGTGAGTCTCTGTGCTTTACGATTTTAATTTTGTTAGCTCAGGTTACAGATAAAACTAACAGATTGAAGACAAAATATTAATTTTAAAGAGAAACAGGCTCTTACAAAAAAATGTTTCTAAACTTTTTCAGAGATTGTTAATCCGTTTATGTTGGTTTAGAGTTGCTGAAGGCTGCTGCCTCGATCCTTACTGTTTGCTCAAGTCACTGAAACATGTCAAACCACATTGCATTTCCAGTGAGTTGTTCCATCGTTGTGTGACGATGGATATTTTTACTGAACACCTCATTCACTCAACAAAGCACAAAATAAACCTGCTGCGGCTTTGTTGATTTATCACAAGAGAGTTTGACTCTGTCAGCCAGCTCTGATCTAGATAACCACAGTCCGATTCAACCGAGGTTTAATTTTGCCAACCATTAGCAAGCATACATTAAACTAATTAAAAGTCATAAATTGATTAAAAGTCACTTTATAATGATAAAAAAGATTTCGGTTTCATATAAATGCTGTTCTTTTGGACTTAGCTTTGGACTTTCTTCATCAGAGAACCCTGAAAAAAAGTGTCTAGGTTTCCACAAAATTGCACCAAATCCGCATATTAGAATGATTTCTGAAGTATCATGTGACAATGAAGACTTGAGTAATGATACTGAAAATTCAGCTTTGCCATCAGGAATACATTACTTTGAAACAAATTTCACAATATTACTGTATTTTCGATGGAATAAATGCCATCTTGGTGAGCAGAAGAAACTTCTTTCAAAAACATTCAAAAGTCTTACTGACCCCAAATATTTGCTGACCCCAATATTAAGCAAAGCGTGTATCAATTGTGTGTTTTTTGTTGGGAATCATTAGCACCTGTGTTGCTTAAGTAAATGATAAGGGTCTGCTCTGAAAAGGCTAGATTTATATAAGCCAGTCAGGGAGAGTGTGGGAGGATGAATGAAATGGATAGCAGCAAAAATGGAGGTAGAGAGAAAAATGAAGAGTGGGAGGTTTGACTGAACACGCACACACTCACACCTCCAGCAACAGGTGTACACACAAGGCAACTGTCCGTTCGGCACAATAGCTTCAATGGGAATCTGTCAACAATCACACCACTGCACGTAACACATCTACCACCTACAAACACGTACACACTCACCGACACCTGATGACTAAGGAACCTTTCATTTTGTGGTACAGGGTGTGCCGGACCTGGGATGTGTTTGTGAGTGTGTAGGGCTGATGTTGTGTGACATGTTTTCTTTCTCTGAGCAGACATTCATCTGTCTGTCTCTTTGAGTGCACAGTATGATTTGATGTCTGTGCTTTAGAGGCTATGTTAGTGTTAGGTTGGCCAAGCATTTCACTAAATGCATTTTTTTATGTGTGCTGTTCATACGAGAGAGCGAGACATGCATTCTTTCTTTAAGATGAGATTCTTTGAGAAAGACTATAAAAGTAAAATAAATCAAAAGTTGATGCTGTTTTGTTACTTCAAAACAATAATTCAGGAATGAAAATCATTATTTAATCACTGTCATGTTCCTAACTTATTTGACTTGATATCTTCCATGGGACACAAAATGTTGTCACTAAATGCTGTTTTTTTATCTTGAACGTCTATGTGTGCCTTGCAAACTTAAATATTTGATTGTGTATTATTTACAGAATATTGTTGATGTATCATTCAAAAGTTTGTGGTTGATTAGATTGTTACATTTTTTAATAAGTCTTTTATAACCACCAAGGTTGCAGTAAACAGTAATATTGTGAAATATGATTGCATTTGTTTTCTATTTTAGTGTATTTTAAAATAATTTATTCCTGTGTTGACAAAGGTAAATTTTCAGCATCATTACTCCAGTCTTCAGTTTCTTATTATTATCAATGTTGAAGATCATTGTGCTGTTTATAATATAATATAATATTTATGTGTAATGTCCACATAAATATATACTTTTGCATTTTTTTGTGACAATATAAGTCTATACTGTCAGAAATAAAATTGTTGATTTATTTCCAAAAATAAAAAAACTTACTGACCCAAACTTTTGAATGGTAGTTGTATTCTGGGGGCCAAATTTTCAAGCTACTGTTGCTTTAAAATGCAATAAATGTACTAATAATTTAGCAATAAACTGTAACTTGTTTTGTAATATGTTGCTTGCTAATATACTAACATGTAAAACATACTGGCAGGGAAACTATAAATCATAATTCACATTTGCTTCTTTTGTATTTCACAGAAGAAATTAAGTCATATGAGTTTGGCATGACGTGGGTGAGAAATTATTTTATCAGCTGTAGGCTTGTTTTTATCCTGGTGGTATTGAATGTGTGTAATAGTATTTAAGTGGGTGTTTTAATTCTGACATTTATGCTATAATCAATGGAATTGACCTGTAAATGTCCCACAGGCCCTGTGTTTGTTTGTTGAAAAGCTATGAAGGGTGTATATGTGAACCTTGTGGTGATGAGGAGAGACGGACATCAAATTGACACATGAACAGCGTCCTCACGAACCAGTCGGAGCGACAGCAGTCCGTTTACCTGCACTCAACACATGCAGACACAGACTAACGCACACAATGAGTGTGTGCGCGTTCGTTCTGCTGTGCCTTTCCATGGTTGTGTAATTACGCCTTAGCCACCACTCAGCTAGAGAAATCGCTTGTAATTGCCGCTCAATGTCGCTGTTTGTTTCCTGTGTCAGACAAATCTTTCTTTCTCTCTTTCATTTCTTCTCTCTCACTCTTTGAACCTTGTCATTTTGTCATTCTAAAAATGGGAAAACAGAGGTGCACGTTAAGCACAGATGTCTTTTTTTAACCCTCTACTAGTTGTTATTTACTTATTTAATTTCGATTTAAATGCAGATTCTTGTTTTCTACTGTAATTCCAAGTGTGTTTCGGTTTTGGACTTAGGCTAATTGAAATTAAGTTTTTTTTTGTAGTTCTTTAGTTGTCCTTGATGCTCGTTCAGTCTTAGTTAATGCAGTCATATAATGTAGGTCCAAGAAGTTCTGATGTTGAGATACAAAATGTGCCTGTACTAGAAAACTTAGATCCGGATGTTTGGTGGTAATTTTTTGTGCTTGTTAAGGTTAATATCAGATGAAAGTCTTCTCCAGATTACAGCCCTTGCCCAAACAATGGTGTCTTGTTTTCTGTGTTTGCTATGTTTGTTTCAGCAATTGAAAAAAAATAATCCAGAACATCTTTTTAATTCTGGATCAGATCTGAATAAGGAGATTCCTCACATAGACTTTGCTTTCATTCTTTTTCCTGAACAGGTTGCAATGAATTATCCCCAACATGCTGGTTAAGAAGACCACCAGTGGCCTCAAAAAAAGCCCGAAGCTTTTGTTTTTCTCCCACAAACCCCCTCTGACATGTGTAAAGTGTAGGATCAGGTTGTGTCCTGAGGGTAGAAATGTTCAGAATTAATTACCACTGTGGAGAGTTTAACCGCATCCCTTCAGTCATTAAGATTTATGTTCCTGTGTGTTTGTTTTTTATTCCTTCTGCAAAGTTATTTTCAGCATCCCAGCTAAGACTTGTCATGTATGCAAATAGAATTGGCATAAGTTCCAAATTCCCTGGTATTTTTTTCTGATTCACTCCCACGGCTAACGGTTAATTAAAATTTTATTAAAAGTATTATTATGCCAAGTAATATATTTCAATAACTGTAGTTTGTTTATGTTTACTAATTAAAGTAGCAACTACAACTTCTGCAACAGATAGATGGATGGATGGATGGATATTAATATAAAATTATTTGTTTTATGTTGTTGAATTTGGGTGTTTTTTGTAAGTTACCTTCTAAGATATTTCTGATGGTTCTTGACTGTTTCTATAGACAGTCATTGTTCAAAACTGGGCAAGTCAGTCTTCAGCTTGCCAGCTTGAGTAGATTGTCTGTTTTTTTCATCCCATGTTTAACTCAATCAGTGCCCTTCTCAAGGGTTATAACAAATGACAGCAGCAAAATTACAGTCATCCATCTCGGCAGCGTGGATCTGCATCCTGTCTTTCTTGCCCACCCCCAGCACAAACGAAGTAGAAAGAGAACAAGGGAGATACAGAGGACATCAATGAAAAGAAATATTACTAGTGTTTGTGCACCTAGTATACAGCCCAGATCACCATTTTTGTGTTTTGGTGGAATTTTTCCTTAACTTGCTCCTTGTGTACTTTGTGGGTGTTGTATGGTGTCAAACCGAAGTATGGTGTCAAACCAAAGTGCAGGTGGAGCTACAGGTGGATATTGTGATGCAGGCTTTGTGATACAGCCAGCTCTGAAACAGCAGCTGCTACTTCGTGGCACGTTTGGAGTGAAATTAGCAGTAATTGCAGACCTCCCCTGCCTTCTTTTCAGAGAGCATTGTTTTATCACCATGAAAACTGTTGGATGTGATTGGAAGAGAAAGCTTTGTATAGAAAGTGAAGGCTGTTTTTTCACATCATCATGTAGGTTGTCCGCCCTAATTATTAACTACTGTTGCTGTCAAAAAATGAGCTTAAAAAAAACTGTCTTTTGGCTTAACGCCTACCATTTCTCTCAACGAAGTAACAAAAAGGCTTCCCCTAACTTCTTCTATCCTGTCAAGTCCCACTTGGTGATCTTATGACTGAAAGTAATGTATGCCTTAACAACACCTGCAATAAAGAAAAGATGTTACCATTTACAAAGCTACTTGGAAACAAATTATAATTGTGAAGCCCTAGTTTCTTTCAGTTACACAACCTTCTTATGAAGATTATTAGCAAATCTGAAATTGTTTCGATTTGTTTTGTGTTGCAGACAGAGGTGATCAAAGGACCATCTGGGAGCGTGGGGATGACTTTCAGGCATGTTCCGGCCAGTGATGGTGACACAGTGCACGTGAGCATAGAGACCGTCACCCCAAACTCTCCAGCTGCCCTGGCGGACTTACAGAGAGGAGATCGCCTCATTGCTATTGGAGGTTAGAGACTACATAAATTTACTCTTTACCATTCAAATGGAATGTTTGACATGGTGGGTACTGGGTAGGTCATTTGATGCCCAATTTTGGATAGTGTTATAATACATTCGCAAAGCTTCAGGTGTTGTTCATGTCTGTTTGCACAGGAGTCAAAGTGACGTCCTCTGTCCAAGTGCCGAAACTTCTGAAACAAGCTGGAGAGAGAGTGATAGTCTTATATGAGAGGCCAGTCCGTCACCAGGTGCCTGCTGTGGGGTTGGGGACACTCCAAGAAACCCTTGGCCCAATAGAGGAGCCTAGCTATCTTCCTCATCCTGGGGGCTACGAGGAGGACCCAGCCCCAATAACCACCATGGACATATCTGATAACAGAGACAATGACTCTGAGTTTGAGGAGCTGATCGTTGAGTCCAAATCAACTGCAGCTCCAGTCACCTTTGACACTAAGGAGGATTTCCTACTCTCTGTAAACCAAAGTCCCAAAAAAACTGTGGCCAACCTGGCCAAGCCCCTTGGTTCCATCTCACCAATTCTCAACCGCAGGCTGAACCTTCAGTCACCACTCAAATCCCAGTCCAAAGAATCACCAAAGCCGACAACTCTCAAGACTGCTGAACCTTCCGAACAGCCACAGAGACCAACAGTGCCCCCTCCTCCACCACCTGCACGCCCTCCTGTTCCTCCCAGGCCCCATATAAAAGTCACATCTGCTTCAGAAAGCCAAAGCCTGGTAGAAGGTAATGAACCTGCGGTGGAAAAAAGTCCGGAGAAAACGCAACCCATTACTGGCAATGGCGAAAAAACATTAGAAAAAATCCCTGTTAAGTCACCAGAGTTGAAGCCTGTGAGCAAGCACCCAGATCCCACAGAGGAAATCCTAAATATTCCAGCCACAAACAGACAAGATTCAGCCAAAGACAAAATATCTGAGAGCTCCTCCAACACTAGGGACAGTGTAGATGAGCAGGGTCTCTGGGAATCGTCTGAGACCATGTACCGCAGCAGAACTGCTCGCTGGAACAAAGCCTCTGTGATCTTTGAAGTGGAAAACAACCACAAATTCCTTAATATAGCACTTTGGTGCAAGAACCCCTTCAAGATCGGTAGTCTCTTGTGCTTAGGGCATGTCAGCTTGCGCTTGGAACACATAGCACTGGAATGCTTATCTACGTCATCTGCTGAATATCAGAGCACCTTCCGTCTATGTGCTCCTGAACCAAGGGCCAGCGTCAGCCGTACTGCTTTGCGCAACTTAAGCACTCACAAAGGTTTTAATGAGAAACTCTGCTATGGAGATGTTACAGTCAACTTCACTTACCTGGCAGACGGGGAGCCAGACCTCTCCAGTGGACTGACAGAACGTGAGCGGGAAGGGAGTCTTCAGGAAGAGGACTTAAAAGACCGGGAAAAGGAAAGAGACCAGGTGCTCATGGTAACCCGGGATGAACAGAGTTACAGTGGCATGCAGATAGGAGAGATGCGGCACAATTTTCAAGACACTCAGTTCCAGAATCCCACTTGGTGTGAGTATTGCAAGAAGAAGGTGTGGACCAAGGCTGCCTCGCAGTGCATGACCTGTTCTTATGTCTGTCACAAGAAGTGTCAAGAGAAATGTCTAACAGAGCACCCTTTCTGCGTAGCCACCTCAGACCGGCGTGGGGCAGATCCTGAGGCAAAGTCCACCATTAACCGGGCAACTACTGGACTTACACGACACATTATCAACACTAGCTCTCGACTCCTCAATCTGAGGCAGGTGCCCAAAACCAGACTTGCAGAACAGGTTGTAGAAATAGGATCAGGGGTGGTGGAACCTTCTCCGAAACACACGCCTAACACATCTGACAACGAGAGCAGTGACACCGAGACCTATGCTGGGGCCAGTCCTTCCAAGCAGCCACCTGGTAGTGGTGGATCCAAACTGTTGCGTAAGGAAGGTGGGCTAGATGACAGCGTGTTCATCGCTGTCAAAGAGATTGGTAGAGATCTTTACCGTGGCCTACCGACAGATGAGCGTTCGCAGAAACTTGAGTTTATGTTGGACAAGTTGCAGCAGGAGATTGACCAAGAGTTGGAGCATAACAACTCTCTAAATATGGAAGAACGAGAGACGATTGACTCTCGACGCAAGGCCCTCATCTCTGCAGCTCTGGCCAAGTCTGGTGAACGTCTCCAAGCTTTGACTCTGCTCATGATTCACTACCGTGCTGGCATCGAAGATCTAGAGTCTGTAGAAAGCACATCACCATCTGAACAGCATGGCTTTCCAAAGGCAAAGTCTGAGGGTCTGGAGGAGGCCCTGATGGGCACAGAAGTGTACGACAGTGACATTTGCAGTCCCGTTGATGTTCAGATGCTGGATGACATTACAGAGGAGCAGATCTGTGTAGAGGCGTTTCCGTAAAGATGACAAAAGGCACTAGGGGCTTGGGACTCAAGAACAAAGACTTTTTATCATGTATGATTTGGATTAAGGTTGACCTGTGAGCGTTCCACATGTGATTTGTGAGGTTTGCAAAAGTATTCCTGAATATCACTGCAATGTACTGTTGAGGATATTTTTCTGAGGGTGTCAGTAGTTTACCATTTTTTTTTTCCATTTTAATTTTTAAAAATAATTTCCCCCTTTAGTCTTTTAGTTGCAGCTGTAGAGGACAACCCATCAATCTAAAGACTTTTAGCAGTATTACGTAAAATAGACAAAATATGAGTTCCCGTGACATTGTGATCAAGCCGAGTTTTACCTGCCTTACCTGAAAGGTGTAGTCAATTTTTTAAACATTTAAGCTTCAAAAGGGAGAGTCAGTGTGAGCTTGAAGCGAGATGACCTTGAATACGTATTTTTATTCAAACTTTGTGTATTAGTACAGACTGAATTATATGTGTGCTGTTAGTGATGTACCTGGTTGGAAATACACCCTGCCTAGTGTGTTTTGAGCTTCAAGCCCCTCTGCCTTATCAATCAACTACAAAATGTAGGATTATACCTGAACAGTCCATAGAACATGATGCCATTCCTAACCAACATTGTCCTCGCTGATAAGCACCTTTCTCATGTTACTTCACAATTTTTACTAATTTTAGAGTGTAATTTCTTTAATATTCTTTTTTTGTTGTTGTTGTTGATTTTAAAATGTTTAATGCTGAACTGAGAGGGAATCCTCATAGGACAGATAATCTTGATGTTGTACTATTGGGGACCATTCTTTGTCTAATTTATGTCACAAAGCCAATGTGACTTTTTTTTTTGAGGGAGGGATATTTATATAGCATTTCATAATATATGTTTCCAATAATTGTCAATAATCTTATACTTTAATCTTTCAATTAATTTGCTTTGAACCTTTTAGTTTTTAAGTGGTTGCAATTTTTGAATCCGGGTGAATGGTTATGTTTGTGTGAATGTGTCAGCCAGTTCATTTTTGGTTTCCTTTTATGTACTGTAATGTTTTGTTTTGTTTTGATGCAAAGAACTTCTCATTGTGTCTCACATCTGTGTGCTTGGGCATGTTTTAGCACCTTCGAACGTTATTTTTTTACATGTGTACTATTGAATGTATCTCCCATATGACTCACTTTACAGTCATTACTCCATTCACCTCTCAAAACATAACTTCTCTAAGTGTAAAACTACATCATTAAAAACTTTCTTTTGTCAATGCATACAGTATTCATTAATTCCCAAAGCTAATGTTTAAATTCATATTTTTTGTTGTTATTGTTCTCATCACTCACATTTTATTATTATTTAAATGTGGTCCACACATGGGTGTCCATCATTGGGTACATGCATTGCTGGATCTGTTTTCCTGACTTTCCAGTCGTGCTGCCCTAGTTAATGTTTCTGCTGCTATAACATCTATACTATTCTCTGGGCCTGGTACATAAATACATTTTTATAGCGGTTCCTCCTCACCCTGGCCCAATAATTACATTTCACCATAGAGGACCTTATTGGGCCCCCCTCACTGGGCCTTAGTTTGTTACCACTGAGACCAGAAAGGAACTTTTTCCTTTTTAACAACTGAAATGAAAAACATTTAAATGCTAAGCTCACTAAAATAGTCTAAAAAAATGTCTAAGATTTGTTTTCCTGTTTTAATTCTACTTGTCTAGTTGCTGCTACTGTTATCCTGTGCTTCTCAAATTCGCCAACAACATTCGCTCTCAAAATATTGCTCCAATGATCTCTATCACAATGGGTGAAAAACAGTAAAATAACAAATATAAAACATCATTTCCACCGTGGCAAACTGTGGTTAAGCTTTTTTTGGAAAACCGTTGATCTTCTTGGAAGCTGTGTCATGTTTTACAGCGCTATTGTAAATAGCCTAGAAATGTGGGTGGCTTTAAACCATGTCCTTTCACCCTGAACTTATATAGTGCTCAACATGTGGGTCCACCTTTTCTTTTTTTATGTTGTTTTTGCTTTATGTAAATATGATTTTATTCTTTTTGTGAGGTTTAATTACGGTGGAGGGCATCCATCGACAAAGTGCATAGCTTTTAAATTTGCTGCAAGACCTTTATGCACTGACATATCATATTTGCTTAATGCACTTGAGATAAATAAATTGTTAGAAATAAATGAAATGTCCTCTGTAATTTTTGCACCTTCAATTCAGAGAGGTCTAGTGTATCACTTATCACAATAGACCTAGAAATCAGACAATCACTGCAACCGTGGTTATTTTAGTTGCACCAGTTAACTGAGATGCCAGTTGCAATTAGTAATCATCAATGTGTGTCAGCACCATGATATGAAAGACATGAAAGTAGCGCAGGTTTTACCGGATGATATGCAGCCTTGCCATGTAAAGTGGAGAACGCTGCGTTTGACCAGATAGATTGAAGTATTCCATAATATAATGTTGAAAATGACATTGTTTCATTTTAAACTCAATGGTCATAGACCCAATGTGTTCAGCACTTTTACATGGAAAAACAATGGAAAAGTCGTTCAGTGGAATACAAAAAAACAAAAGCATCCGCGTGAACTACCCCGTAGCTCTTACAGAGATAGTTCACTTAGAGATTAGTTTTTGATATGTTTTAGCTTACCTCAAGGGCATCCAAGATGTAGGTGTCTTTGTTTCCACAGTATTTTCAATTTTGACATTTTTCGGTGAAACCGGTGTTGTCTGTCAGTCCTATAATGCAGTTTTAGGGGGTCCACCTCAAAGAGCATGCCAAGAGAAGTCAAAATTAAACATGATTTAATGACTCGTAAATGTATAAACATTGATGGCATAAGAAACGAGCGGTTTGTGTGAGAAAACGAACAGTATTTATATAGTTTTTACCTCCGTCGAATTCATCTGAATTAGATGTCCAACTGAACCGAACCGTCTCCAGAAGTTACGCCGGAAGTGATGTCTCGCGCGTTTACCTCGCGCATTTTTTAAACGGATGCTGCGTCCCAATTCGCATACTATCCGTCCTAAATAGTATTCGAAAATAGAATTAGTGCGTCCCAAACCGTAGTATGTTGAAATGAGTATTTCAAAGATACCCGGATAGTCTACTTTTCCCGGTCAGAATCCGAAGTGTAGATCGATGCACACTCTAACGGCTGATATTGCCCACAACCCTTTGCGCGTTAAACGAGGATTCGTTAGAACTACAAACACAAGTAAGTGTTAAAAAACTACAGACACCGAGAACGCGCGAGTCCCGCGGTTATGTTGAGAGGTAGATAAAGAGCTTTGAGTGATTAATTAACACTATCTGACCTGACGAAATTAATTTATCCAATGTTCTCCACATTATATTGCATCTGCAGCAGCATTGTGAACTTTTGTAAGGATACGTTTAGCCATTACTTTTTAAATGGATCATTATATTCAAATTGCAAAACACGAGGAATATGAAAGACCCATGACTGTCAGATTAACGTGCTCCGATACGGTAGGAAATCAAACTAGATTGAATGGAGGATTTTAACTGTGACGAGATGATTGACAGGGCAGTTTATGGTGACAGGATGCACGCAGCATGCGACAGAGCCGTCCGTTAAAGATGACGTGATAGTACGTCCCAAAGATTGCCTACTTTTTTGCTACATACTCAAAAGTATGTACTTTTTCTTCACAAAAAGAGTACATACTTTTAAGGTGTAGTATAAGTAAGCGAATTGGGACGCAGGGAACGATTTCGGAAATTCGGAAGTTTTACCTTTCACTAAACATATTTAGATATAGGGGAAATCGCATTGGAAGACGATTTCGATATATCTAAATATGTTTAGTATTTAGACAAATAACGGTTGAACAGAAACGGTTTGACCAAAAAATGTCAAAATTGAAAATGCTGTGGAAACAGACACCTAGTACATCTTGGATGCCCTGAGGTAAGCTAAAACATATCAAAAATTAATTTCAAAGTGAACTATCCCTTCAACAGGGTAAAACTGTATAAACTACAAAAATATAAAAAAATAAAATAATAATCCACAGTGAGCAGATTGCAGGACTATCATAAACATAATGTTCATAACATTAGCCATTATTGAGACAGTTGGGAGCAGGTGGCATTCTGTTAGACGGTGGACCTGTTAACAAGATTGTCACGCTGCAGAATCGATAACAGGAAATAACACTTTTAAACCTTGGGCCTATTGAGTAAAGCAACACATCTTTTTAAATCAATAGACCATATTAAAGTTCGATTTGATTGGATAACACAGTCTTGAATTGCTATTCTAGCAGGTTCTCTTTTAATGCCAGTATTATTTAAACTAAAATGATTTGTCAATTTTGTTTGCAAAATGGTGAAGATCATTTGGGGAAAACAAACATGACATTTTTAAACATTTATTTTCTGTTGCAGTCACACACATTACCTTCAGAGCTCTAAAGCTGATGTAAAACCTAACCACCAGACCAAACACTGCATATAAAACCATCAACTCAACCTCCTAGTTGATAAACACAAACAGGACATACCAGTCTGAAGGCACACACTGACATTGGCACATACACTAATTTCTAATAAAAAACAAATCAAATAAACGACATAATACCCCTAACCCTTACTGGGTAAACAGATTTTTAAATAAAAAAAAATGACATAGAGGTTAAAAGACACTGCAGCAACTCAGTAACCTGACAAACATCGGCAACACACCAATCTGAATAAACCTGTGTAGACACTTCTCATTTGTGTTTGCTCTTCAAAATCTGAACTTGTTTTAGATCATAGTGGAATCAACCAGTGTAGTGTCTCTGGTGGATTTTTACTGCAAAGATAGCAGACTGGAAGCAGGGCAGCGTTCCTCACATCAACACAAACAACCTCCAGTTGTGCAGATACTTAAAGCTGAGCTAACATGATTTTTCTCGAAGGCTACTTCTGGTCGCAACTGTTGCGCTAAACTGATTGTGGCTCCAGAGGAAAACATGATTTCATTTTCCTGTGGGCAATAAAAGAACATGTTACCCTCAGTACATACAGTAGATGCCAAAGAAAATAAAGGAGGGTCAAGCAGTATTGAAGACTTACTTCCTCGCTATTTTACCGTTACGAGTCATTTTCAGCAAAAGCCAACCTGTTTAGCCCACATGAAAATGTACTTGATAACATCAAGAAAGGATGGTAATTACACATATTTTTAATGTTATACTATCCTGTGATTTATCTTGTTAGAATATGAAGAATAGAATGGATATGGTTTCTGAATTGGCTTAAATCACATTTATAGCTAAACTTACCATTAAATGGTGTTTTGCAGCAGGTTGTCTAATTTTAAGGCATAGAATGCAATTTTATTAAAAAAAAAATATATATATCGACCTGCACAAAACTATGGAAGCTTGTTTCCGCCACAAAATATAATTATTTTAAAAGATAGTTGGCTTTATGCACAGCTGCACTACTTCCTGAACTTAAGCCAGCTCCTTGTTTGGACAAACTTGAAAAATTCAGGTGTGTCTGATTATTGTTGCCGTGACTACTGAGGTCAGACACACCTGAATTAATCAATTTGTCCAATAATGGCAGACAGAAAACAAGGAGCTGTCTTAAGTTCAGGAAGTAGTGCAGCCAACTGAGACTTTTTCTCTCGCAATTCTGGCTTTATTTCTCAGAATTTAGATTTAAAGTCAGAATTGCGTGGTAAGTTCACAATTCCAAGTTATAAAGTCCATTTCTAAGGAAAAACTAAGGTTTATCTCACAATTCTGGCTTTATAACATGCAATTGCAACTTCATATCACGCAATTCTGACTTTATAACAGACAATTCCGACTTTATATAATGCAATCCTGACATTTTAACTCACAATTGTGACTCTATTTCACGCAAGATAAAAAGTCAAAATTGCAAGATGTAAACTTGCAATTGTGAGAAAAAAAGTCAGAATTGTGAGATATTTTTTTAATTCTGTGGCGGAAACAAACTTCCCTGCGAACCTCTGATTGGACAATTAACAAATATTTATACTCTTGATAAAACCCCATTAGATTTGTATATGCTTCAAGCATTTAAGATTTAAGGAGCTTAATTTAAGGCCATGTTTCATTTCAGAGCCAGTTCAGTTCTTTAAAAGAAGATAGATAACAAATTCGCTAGAAGCATAAATACAATGAAAAAACTAGAACTGGAAAAAAAGATAGAAGCAATAGAGCAATATTGAGGCATTCATTACAAATGAACATATTAGCAATCCAGCACATTCAAAGGACTTACTAAAATATATAAATATACATATATACTATATACACTTTAAAAGCAAAATATAATCGAAAGTACATAAAGTACCTGGATGCTTTACAGCAATAATCTACTTTTCTTTATTAAACTAAAATGAAACAGCTTGTCACCATGTGTAATAAAAATGTAACTGTGGCAAATCTTTGATAGTACAGTATAATTTTGCAGACATCACGCAAGTCACACAAACAGAATGTGACAGTAAGACTGGTTGACATTCTGCTTGATTATCTAATGCTGTCAGACCTTTTGCTTTTTCACAAAAATGAAAGGACTGCGTGTATTTTTAAATGTGTTAAACTTACGTTCACTCAAATGCAAGATAACAGTAAAATCTCAGTTTGGCCTCTCAAACATCTAAATGAAAACAACAGCAATGCAATCAAAGAATGTACCAGATTCAATAGATACCAAACGTAAAAATTAAATTGGCCCGGTTTTAATTGGCCTATCATGTCCTGTAGCTGTTCTCTATAATATATGTGAACTGATTATGATATGAATGGCAACATTTTAAGGCCCATTTCAAGGTTTATCTGACTCAAATGCACCTTCACTAACGTTTACGCCTATGAAAAGACTTCAACAGGACCGATAGATATGAAGACCACACTTTCCTACCACCACAGGCAAACAATAAATATCCAATACATATCTGTCCATTAAGTTACACTGAATGAATCTTTCATCGTTTATCTTCTCAACTGCCTTTTCAGACTTTTGAATTGGAAAAAAATGACCATTGTTGTGTTGAATAAAAGTGTAGTTAATATTTCCCTTTGTCCTCCTCTCTCAAATCCGTTTTTCAGTCGAATACAAGTGTTATCCATTTCAATAAGGCTGTTGGTTAGATATTTCACCTCTCCCACATAGAGAACAAACAGCGACAAGAACAACTTTGGTTTGCTTCAGAATAACATGACCATCACAACCACAGGACAGCATGGGACAGATATGGGACATTCTTACAAATCAGCATTGTGGTTTTCTTTAAAGTCATCTGTTTTCCTCTTTCATACAACAAAATAGATACTCTGGGTGACATACATGGCTGAGGGCTTTGAACTGATGAGGCCTATTCAGGGCTCTCAGGATCAAAATCGTCGCCCATTTGGTAGCTGGAGCCCTGGGTGGAGTAGGAACGGGTCTTCATTGAGCAGTTAGAGTCCATTAGAATGGCCTGAAAAAGACAGATATAAGAAACATCACCTCACAGCCTAGTACCTCTAGAGTGATCTTACTCTACATACAAACAAAGCAAATATACTGTGCGTTTACATAGACTTACTCGGCATATACAGTATAAATTTACACAAAAATTATATATGCAGGAGACAATGTATCACTCAAATGTTAATTATAGATTTGTGTGCACAAAAGACCAGAAACTACGCATAACGTTTTTAGTGCTTCATTATGAAATCCCTTCCATCTCATATTATATTTCTAAAAAAAAAATCCAAATTGACAAATAAGTTAATTGATATTCAAATAAATAGAAATTAGATAATCTAATAAAAATACAATGTTATTGTAGCTATTTTTTTGTAAATTTGAGAATTGTTTATTCACATTTTTATTTTATATAAGTGGGACACTATATAAGTGTGTAAATCTGATTGGCTAAAGCTTTCGCAGGTTTAAGATGACAGAACTTTTACAGGATAAATAAATAAAGGATAAGTATTTAACAACATAAACATGACATTACTGTCTCCATCAACGATACTATTAATTATATTAAAACCCGATACAACTACTTGTGCATGACATCATCAATCGTGGGTGGGGCTCGTCTCATTCAATATGCCGCTGATAGTGAGCGATGGTGGGTTTATTGCACTGTGTTTGAATGAAGCTTTGATAAAGAGTGCGTAAGCACAGAGGCGTACAGATCTGGCTTGTGTGTGTGTGTGTGTGTGTGTGTGTGTGTGTGTGTGTGTGTGTGTGTGTGTGTGTGTGCATGTTAGTGCTCTTCAGGAGCAGTGTAGTGCTCCTCTAGAGAGAGAATAACCATGATGCTTGGCTTTGATCACACAGCATTTGAGGGCAAACGCACGAGTCTGTTCAGATCAGCATCACTCTTTGATCTTAGCTTAAGGGCAGTTTTTATTTGTATCTATTATGTAACAATTTTATGTTGCAGTCATATTCTATCAGGTCAGTGACTTGAAGTTAGGGATGAAATCAAAAGGAAAGCATATGTGAATGCCAGACAGAGAGTGAAATTACGATTATTATTTGAATAATACTAATGATAGTAATGAAGAGGATATCAAAGATTATTT
The DNA here is from genome assembly GCA_038021265.1 of Cyprinella venusta. Classification (NCBI taxonomy): domain Eukaryota; kingdom Metazoa; phylum Chordata; class Actinopteri; order Cypriniformes; family Leuciscidae; genus Cyprinella; species Cyprinella venusta. The sequence goes on from CM075875.1 coordinate 13,897,590, forward strand.
GAGAAAATCCAAATAAACCATATCAAAGATTGCACTTGCTTGTACTTGTTTGTTGTTAATTATATATTGTATAAGCTGACACTGAAACAGTTGGACTGTATTCACCAGAATCTACTAATAAATGAAGTATAATGAAATGGTTTTTTTTGTACCAAAACTGCCCATGTGTTAAAGGCAACATGGATGCATTGTCCTGAACTTTTTGTAAATTATTCATTGGTAATGTTAAATTATGCAGAGTAATGTTTGTCTTTGTAATATTAATAACTTGCTCTTCCTATGACTTTTTTGAGTATGTTGGCTATTTAAACATTGTATAAACAAACATGCATTTCTGTTGCTCCATTCTGTAGCATCTAATAAATTCTCTTCAGATACAATTCAGTCCCTACATTTTTTTCTCATTGAATATCCTTTTTCACTTTGAAATATGTTACATTTTTGGAGTAAATGGGTTGCAAATTTAAAGTTACTCAGAAATATGGAAACGGAAAATAAGCATGTCAGCTATAACACTCCTTAAATATCAGCGTTTAAAAGTGAGTCGAATGGAATGAATGTGATTTTGAATTGATGAATGACTTATAGTGGGGTCTGACCATCTTTTCCTCATTGGCAGGAGGATTTCGCAGGAAGTAACAGAGAGGAGCAAACAGGATGTCTATAACACCAATGATGGTCATGAGCCAGGGGAAGCCGATGCTCCGCGCAATCGCTCCGCCAGCGGATGGACCTACACAACAGACATGAGTGTTAATTAATGAAAACCAATGAAATAATTAATGATATATTCAACATAATTAAACATAATTTTCATTTGGTTTATTACCTAAAGCGAACCCCATGCAGAAGGCAACATCAGCAATGGCGTAGACACTACCGTACACAGACACGTGCCTCAGATCTACTAGGTAACCCATGATAGGCATCATCGAAGAGTCCACCATACCTGCAAACAACAAGATATAGACTATTTCTTACAGTGGAATACTTCTATTTTGCATTTTCTGAAATTTTCATTACAAATTATACAGCATAACAATTTTTGAATCTCGGCTTTTCAATGTAGTTTAAAGTTGATATTTTAAATAAAGTAAAAAATTTAAAAGGAGAACCACCACTAAGTTATATTAACACAGTTCAATAATAAAATGTTATGTCCATCTGGGGGGCCAAACAAGGCTTTTCATCCATTGCCCACCAGTCATTTTTACCAGTTTGTACTAATGCAGTTAGACAGTGATACTAAAAGACTAAATTCAATATACACATTTTTGATGATAAATACTATGTACAGATTTTCCCCTAAACCTAACTACATCGATTGGGGTCTCGTCTCCAAATCAACATCCCCTTAATTCTGCCTTTTCTTAAGTCCAGCTGGGCCTGGGTCTAGTCTCCTAATCGACGTCCCCTAATGTTTAATATAGTGTATCAGTGTCACAGTGTTTGGTTGTTCCCTGGGTTAAACACTAGAGGTCCTCAGTTTTCATGGTGTCTATGCATTCTCACTGCTATTCCCATGATCCTGTCTGTCACTGATTGTTCATTGCCTTACAGCTGTTTCTCGTCACCCTGTTAGCACTTGTGTATACCCTGTCTGTTTCAGTGTTTGTCACCCTGTATATTGTCCCCACTGTATATTATTCCTTCTACTGTATATTGTCCCCATACTTCTGTTGTCTTTGAGCATGTAGTGTTTGTCTTTTATGTTTTTGAATTGCCTTTGCCTGGACTGGTTTTGCGTATCAAGTGCCCAAACCTTGTATTTTGTCCACATATTTGTATTTGTATTCTTCTGAGAAGTGATCTAAATATTCGTGGCTTGAAACAGATGGAAAATTGACCGGGCCGGTGCTGCAGTTCTATGGATGTTTTGCCCTCCAGGTCTCAGTGCCCGTCATGTGACTGAAAACTATGAATACTTGTATTAAGACTCACCTATTGCGAATCCAACTCCAAAGTTAGGCACAATGAGTCCATATATGTCTTTTGCAAAAGGCACCTGTAAGACAATTAGAAGAGCTCAATAAAGGGGCGTACCGCATATTTCTTGAACTTATTATTGATTATGTGAAAACACCAAATACAGTAAAACATTATGTAGAGCATCAGAATAGAGGTTTCCCCATAAGCAAAACTCCAAATGTGTACTTGACTCTTATCTGAACTTGTTTTCCAGACTAATCTGATAAACATCTATAAGAGAACAGACTGTCTTCCTACTAAGCAGGATGTGTCCAGGGCAAAGAAAGTCAAAGCTCTATAATTTCAAAATAAACCTTCTTTCCAGCCCTCAACAAAGCTAGTCGGCAACAAATTATGTTAGGCTTCTGTAATCCACAACACTGTTAAAAATACAGAAAGATAGGGAGTTGAAATATTCATGTGTTGTGCGTTCTCTGAGAAAAGTTAATCTTGACATGGATTTAGTCTATTACAACTTACACAGAGAATACTGACTCCAACCAGCAGCATCCCTATAAGTGAGCACAGCCATCTAAAGAGAGAGAGAGAGAGGGAGACAGTAACAATGTTAGTTTGTTTGACCCTTTTTGGCTGACGAAAGTGACCAAAGCAGTTTATATAAAAAATTATAAACACACCGACATTCAAAATGTACATTAAATACATTTTATGTGACAAAAGATTTTTGTTTCAAATAAATGCTGTTCTAATGCTATAAATGCTGAACATTCTATTCATCAAAGCATCCTGAAAAAAATGTATCTCTTCTCCACATAAATATAAAGCAGCATAGCTATTTTCAACATTAATAACTGTTTCTTGAGTACCAAATCAGCATATTATTGTAGAATGTCTTCTGAAGGATCATGTGACACTGAAGAATGGAGCAAGGATGAAGAAAATTCAGCTTTGCATCACAGGAATAAATAACATTTTTAATATATATTTCAATAGAAAACGTCTCGGTTACGTATGTAACCCTCGTTCCCTGAGTAAGGAACGGAGACGTTACGTTGGGTGACGACGAATGGGGTTTCATGTATTAGTAAATGTTGAAATTAACATTAACTAAGATTAATAAATGCTGTAAAAGTATTGTTCATTCTTAGTTCATGGTAACTAAGGAAGTTAACTAATGAACCTCATTGTAAAGTGTTACCAATAAATCTTACTTGAACGGTAAAATATATATATTATGAAAATATTATGAAATATTATGACGTTATGAAAATGGTACACATGCATACACCTTCTTAGGGTTCATAATAAGCAAAGTGTACAATAAATAAACAAACAGTATGCTAAGACTGATGCTTAACACAAATACAAAACCTGGTGACAGAAACTCATTTAGAGCTGTTTCAAAACAGAGGAAGCTGATATCAGAGCGTAGGAAGATAAGGAAAGAGAAGTAGGGGAAAAAACACATTAATTTCCCTTTCCTACCTCCCCATTTTGTGAGCCAAAACGGCGAAGATGTTGGTCCCTATTAGATATGAGATGCTGGCTGGCACGAATGCAACCCCTAAAAGGAGAGAGGAGAGAGAGAAAGAGAGAAAGAGAGGGGGGAGAGCTCAGATAAGACAACACAATATCAGTTTGATCTCAAAGCTGCTGTTCGTCTCACAGACGCTGTTATGAAGCTGCTTCTTTCATTCTCCCGCTCCTTCTCTTTCATTAGCTTTTGCTGCTTTTCCCTTGCCTGCCAATGACAACTCAATATCCTGCCAGACCAAAGACACTCCCTTGCTAGCCCTCACTCTCCCTGGTTCTTTGCTTTCTTTTGTCTTTCTTTTTATTATCTGTCAAATCTTCGTAAACAGCGGGAAAACCATGGAGAAACCCAGAAGACGCTAACTGTTTAAATTGTATTTTACAGTGTGACGGGTTCTATAAGGAGAACAAGAGTTTACTGCTTTTAGTACTTTTTCAGTAACACTTTCCGGTAAGGTATTTGTTAACATCAGTTAACTGCATTAGTTAACATGAACTAAGAATGAACAATAATTCTACAGCATGCACTACAACTTATATTAACAAAGGATAATAAATGCTGTACAAATATACTGTATTGATCATTGTTTGGTTATGTTAATTAATGCATCCATGTTAACAATTGAGACCTTAAAGTAAGGTGTTACCAAATTTCTAGATAATGTCTGGCAGATAATCCCTTCACTCACAAAGCTATAGAGATACTTATAACTTATTTATTTCATAATGTAGAAATACTGATAATGTATTTTTCTTAATACTTATTAGCGATTATGTAAATCTCACTACAAAAAATTGGCACCATAAATGAATAAATAAATAAATAAAAATATGCAATAAGAAAACTACATTTTTGTACATGTTGCATATTTTAAATATTATTATAATGACAAAAATTAGAAATATTTCACCCTAAAATTCTCATTACCATATTAAAACTTGAATTACCATAAAAGCAATAAAGACAATTTGCATTAATAAAGTTCAGTAAAGTAAATACTAATATGATGTTTACCTACAACAATAAATTTACAATCATATAACGTTATGTTTTGCATTATAGCAGGGTTTCCAAACTGGGGTTCTTGAGTGAACTGCAAGGGATGAACTGCAGTTGAAAATAAGCTAATAATTAATTATAAATTTAATGTAAATAATTACATTTTTAAAATATAAAATAAATTCAAAATAAAATATATTTTTTCTGTTTTTGTAATTTTTTTTTAAATAACCACTTTTTATTCACTCTCTTTAGCGTGTGCCCTGCTAACTTAACATCAATGTACTAATACATAAAACATACTTTGTCCATCTTTCACTGTAAATTATAACTTATTTTCCATCTTCCAAAAGTGACAATTTCTTTGCAAGGACAGGAATTGAAGAAATGTGTAAGTGTGTACATTAACAAGAGGCAGATTCTCCAACCTAGCTGCCATTTCCTAGGACACATCGTCTCCATCATCCAGATGGGCAGAGCCGGCTCCAGCATAGCAATGGCCATGTTAGCAAAACAAATGGAACCTGAAAAAGAAAATGAGGAGGGTAAGTGGATTCATTCTCTGAAGAATTCTCTCTTTCTGTCCCCCCTCCGTCAGAGCCCATTCTTGTCCTTTCTCAGATATAATAAAGAGCATCATCTTGCCCCTGCACTCAGGCCACTGTAATTGGAGAAGAGGGGAGGCAGAGACAAACACAGATGTGTTTCTTGACCACTTCACTCTCTCTCTCTCTCTCTCTCTCTCTCTCTCTCTCTCTCTCTCTCTCTCTCTCTCTCTCTCTCTCTCTCTCTTTCTCTCTCTCACACACACACACACACACACACACACTTGACACTTTCTCATCCTTCTCTCACAGAAAGATGACCCTCTTTATTGTGTCACAACCCCTAAAGCACAACCAGTGTCACACATGCGGTCAAATAATTGATTAAATCTTTCTTTACGTGTTTCCAAAAACACACATTCTTAAGAAAAACATTCACGAATGTAAGCATAAAGTGTGGTTTATGCATAGATACTAGGTTTGCAATTTTTATAATATTCCTAACAGTTAGAATTAACCTTTTATTTGTGTTTACTGGCCTGACCTGCTGCGATGAGGATGTAGGGATCCTTCATGAGGGTAAATAGTGCAGTTCCTTTTTGGTTCTGGTAAAAATAAATAAAAACAAATATATTTTCATTAAAAAACAGTTTTCGAAAATTACAAAGACATTTCCTTGAACATCAATGTTCCAATGGAAAACACCCATGGGGAAAACAAATAGAGTCAACATCAAATGTTCTGGTAGTCACCCATTCTCATTCCTATGGGGAAAAACAAAAGAAATGTTCTATAGATTTTTGCTATTCTGTATCTGAATTGCAGAATACCACACAAAACTTCCAACGATTTCTTATAATTAAAGCCAAATATGTTGTTTTAACACGTCTACTTTCTTTATTAATTTATTAGGATATATATTATGTATTTATTTGGGGTTGATCTCATTCCATTAACAATCCATTCCTATGGTCAGGCACTTTTTTTAATAAAGGGATGTACTTCAGTGCATATAATGCCATTTGGGAAACATCACTCTAGTCACCACAGCGGTTCCAATGGAAATGAGCGACTTGAGATCCCACAAAACAATATATGTAATTCCCTATACGCAGTCTGTTCCCTTTTTGACACCTCTAAGCGATTAGTGAAAAGATCACAGTGACAAAATATACCAGGCTTAACTCTCCATATTGATGTGGGAATTGTGGCATCTCTAGTGCAAAAGGCAAGGCTACATTTACTGAAGGGAGTGAAAGATTTCAGAAACAACTTAAGCTGACTGTTTTGTCAAAAGAAAAATAAAGCTTAGAATTTTTTTTCAACATGTGATTAAAAGATGACGAGTATAATTTTCTTCAATGTTAAAATATCTCCTTTTTCATCAGAGGATAATTGAAACAATGAGTGACAATGATTAAACTAGTAGGTTGATTTGAAACATAGCTTTGCTTGTTTAATCATCCTAACAGCGGCACTGGTTAAACCATTGCCATGAATTTGGTGGCGGGTGTTACTTTTTGTTTGTTCAACGAATGGCAGATGGGGACCGTTAGGCAATCGATTTGAAAGCAATCAGTCATTATGATGTTACTGACACATGTCCGCTTTAAATGTGATAATGTATTTTGGATATTTCTATCATAACAGTGATTTGGAAGAAATGTCCGTAGTGACTTTTCCAGAGTATAGTCACCAGGCAACGACTGACAAGTACTCCCCTCATTAAATCAGCACTTCTTTACTCCACTTCAGTGCACTCTGTGGTGTGGACATGTCATCCCACTCAAAACACCGTCACATTTAGTTGTACTGCCCTGCGAATGGTCTCATTAATCTCATTAATGATCACAGGCCCCAAACAATTAGTTGTCAGACTCTGCTATTCTTCCCCATAATCCTGTTGGATATTGAGACTCAAGGGGGCTACTGGTTTAATGATCTGTCTTATCATAACTATCTCCAAGCATTCTCGATTTGATCGATTATTTGTGATGACAGGTACATCACCTTCTGGACATAACTGTGATATGATGACAAAAGCAACGGACCTTTTAACAAATGTCACTCAGTCATTTGAAAATATAAACATTATGTCACATAATTGACCATGTGAGAGCTTTTCTTTGTCTGTGTATATTAAATTAGTTGAGAGCCTGCAGAACCTGCAGAAGGACAACCTTTGTGAGCCGGTGGCATTAGCACTCTAGTCTTTTCGTTCTTTTCCAGGGCAAAATGTGTAGCTTCACTTGACTTGATTATTGCTCTTTTACATCACTTTACATTTTACATCAACTGACAGATATGTTAGATAGAAACATTTGCCTTTAGTTTTCTGTTTAAGCTTATTTATTGCTGAAAAACAATTGCTTAAATTTTTCATTCCTCATGAAAGAAAGAAGAAAAAAACAGATCACCCAAAGAAAAGTAGCTACACAAACAAACACACACACACACACACACACACACTGTCTGTAGGAGCACTTGGGGTCTCCGTAGTAACTGATACCCATCAACACCATTGATCTAAGTCAGACATGCTTTGATTGGATCAGCCATTCATTTGTACAATTCCCATTACTGTGACGCAAACCAAGGCACATACACATTACTCTTAATACACCGACCCTCTACACACATTGCTTTCAACATGCAGTACAATCTACACAGACATACACTGTAATCCAAATAATCCATGATACTGAGGTTTAAAAATACACAGCATGAGAGACCCAAACTCCCCTTGAAAATCATTTCTGTTACTGATAAGATTAGAGCAATCACAGTACTTGCACATTATCCCTATTTTGTGCCCACAAGAGGAATCCCATGTAAAGATTCAGAGGGCACCTTGTTGAGGTTACATTTCCCCATTAAGGTAATAAACATCAGCACTTATAAAACTGAGCCCAAGTCATGATTAATAAATAGGCTGTGGTGATCTATTGCTAAGTCATAGTCTAAGTCAAGTCTGTTGCTCCGGATATTAGCACAATAAAAGACACTTTGAGTCCCAAAATATCAATGTAGACAGTGTTTTAACAGTGAATTTTAAATCCAAGTATTGACACCTAAACACACATACTTAATTTTATTAATACTATACTTATTAATACTATTAATACTATAATTTTATTAATACTATACTTAATTTACCTAATACTATAAAGTACATCACTGCTTAAAGGAAGAATGTGTACTTTTATGTATTTTATTATTTAAAATCAATATTTTTATTCATAAATATGTCCTCAACGGTGTACAAATACCTCAATGGTGTACAAGTAAACAAAGAATTTATTATCTGTATACACATGGGAGGGGTAGGTCCAAGGAGGCTTCCATGTAATTCTTCCATCTTGAAAAACTATAATAGCAGAGAGGGACAAAAGTACTAGGCCAATGCGTTTTAAAAAGCAGCAGAAACGGAGGGGCAGAGCAGTGAGAGAGTGAGAGGTGCTTTTCACTGCCTGGCATAAAGTCCAAATTAGATCTTAAAAGGAAACGTGACCGAAGATTACAAAAAACGAGAGTTAATTAGCTTTTTTCAGGTGGATAGAGCTAATGCAGGAGAAAGAGTTCAAAAGAGATGCTGAAGTTCTGCTTTCTTCTCGACAGGTAAGTCAATGTTACAGTCTTAATTGCAAGCTTTTTTTCATTGTTTGGAGTTAAAAGTTGATGATGATATCTTGCACGTGTTTTTCACAGTCAGTAATTCATACTGTAACATTCGTTTGTTCGTTGTGTTAAGTTGCTGTTTGTTTGAAATAACAAACCTGTTCACCCGAAGCAACACTCAACGAGAGCTATTATTAGAAGACATCCTTTCATAGCTTTTTGGTACATAATGGCTACCGTAGATGCAACACGCATTTGTCCCTTTAACCCTCAAAAACTGGTGTTGAAAAACAGATGGTTAGATCAGATCAGAAAAGAAGGTAACGTACTCACCTCTGGTTCAACTTTCGAAGGTTGAAGCACAAATAGCTGCAGAGCTGCTCATGAAAATGAGGGGAAAACACACACGTCAGATATGAAGCAAATATTGTTGAGCATCAGAAACTCTGTTACAATGAGTTTCTGTCACCAGCATTTAATTCCACATGTGTATCACAATAACATGCAGGTTTGTGACTGATTCCGTCCTTCCCATTGTTTTGAAATGTTGGAGAGATTGATTGACTCACCTCCATCAAGCACCGCCAGCACTGCCAGGATGAGGAAAGGAGCCGTCTTACCGACAAACTCATACATGACGCTGCCAAACGGAGGGCCAACTACACAACATACACACATATACAGTATATATTAGTCACGATTAATGGCTCACAGACTGCAAGCAGCACTGCACTTCAAACTTAGAGTCTTTACTTTGAAAACATTGCCAGTATGCTTTGAATTATCAAATGCCACAAATCCAATACTGATTGCTCTGCAGAACAGGTTACATAATCAAGGTTAGCAAACCACAGTAATAAAAAAATAAAGTGTTCTGCAGGAACACACCCATTTCTCTGAACTTTCTGGATGAATATAGTTTAATAGGTTTTAATAAAAATTATTGTGCTCCATTTTTTTTTTCAGTTGGACTAAAATTGATCACAGTACAATACTGTATGTGCACACTTTAATGTCGACAGACACATTTAATCACATTTAATTGCTGTTATCCAGTGGATCAAATACATTTTTAGTGATTTACTTGCCATTATGAATAAATAATGATCTATCAAGGATTAAACATCCTGTAATAGTGGTTAAAGCATGACACCATTTACAGGAAGGACCAGGTTCAGGCCCCACTCTTCTGACCATTTCATCTGGCATTTCTTCTGACCGTTGCTTCTTTAAAGAGGGCACTTAAAGTTAACTCAAAAATTTGAACTCAGAGTTTAACTTATCTCCTTTTTTCTCTGTATGTGCTAAAAGGAGTAAGAATTAGGATCACAATCTTCAGTGGTACCTGTGCAAACCAAATATGGCAGAATTCGGATCCTAAACATAAAGTACACACCCAAAACTCCCATGGCTAGTCCTCCTAGAGCAATCCCTATAGCATTTCCTCTTTCCTCATCATCGGTGTAAACACTTGCCAGCATCCCCATACCTGCATTACGACACAGAAAAAGTTACAGAGGTTAAAGGTCAGCCACAAAGGGCAAAATCTCCAGTAGCTTACTTCAAAAGAGATGGAAACTTAAAGAGATGGAAACTCTTATACTTTTTCTCACATATTGATTCCTCATGATGTCAGCCCTTTAAATTCACAAAATAAACTCAATCAATTATGAACCGTACAATGAAAGAACTACTCAGGAGTTGCAAGAGTCGGTTATAGTGTAATCTAGATCCAAGGCTGTACACATCTTTCAATGGAAGCGGGATCCATTGTACACCGGCACCTGAACACCATAACATTAACAGTGGCTTTATGCATGCAGAGTTCTGAGAACATCAAAGTCAAATGCAATTTAGTGCTCTCAGGTTTACAAATTGTGCACTAAATAAGGTATCAAAAGATATTACATTGTAGCTTTTTACAGCATCCTTTTGAAATCTAATGTAATGTTGCACAGAATCTGTTACCTGCCACAGAAGAACAGGAAGAGCCGACACCTTGTAGAGATCTGGCCAAAAACAGCAACGCATAGCTCGAGGAAAATGCAAACACTTCACACAGAGTAAAACACAGACAGAAGAAAGAGGAAAAGAAGATGTATTAAAGAAATATATCACACCGAATCATTTAAAATCATGCATTGCATAAAAACATGGCATCTTCTTCTAAAGACACTTAGATGTGAGATGGATGTTAAAAACAACACTAGAAACTCTATGTACTCACTGAGGGTAGAAAGAAACATGATGCAGAAACCAGCAAACATTGGGATCTGGTATCCTATTCTGCAATCACAGATAAGAAATTACATTTTAAGACATTTTAATATTTTTTTTTGACCACAAACATTGAACTTGAAGTGAGGAAGCTGTGTTGTTCCATATTGCAGTGCTGGCATCTCTCTTAAGTAAAATTAAGATGCAATTATATTATCTTATATATATATATATATATATATATTTAAAATCATATATATATATATATATATATATATATATATATATATATATATATATAGGGTTTTTTTTTTCATTTCTTGCCTCTGGTTTGTATCTTTTTAGTTAATTTAACACTTTGTTTATCACTAATAGTCTTGCACATTGCTACTATATATTACAGCTGACTGATCTCAGGAGTTTGCAAAACTCTAGATGGATCTGTTCAATGCAGCGGTGCTGAATTACCGATAAACTGGACAGGCCAAATCTCAGCATGTGCAGAAGGGGTGACAGGGCATGCACGAGTGATCACACAATTGCTGGTCGCTGAACAGCAGCAGAAAAAGAATTGCACTGCAATATTCGCTTTACTTACACTCCATTTACACTCACTGCACACACAAATATCATGCAATCTCATGCTTCTTTTGAAAGAAATGCTATTTGCTATACTTTCAAAGTTAAATGTGTGTTTTGCCATAACACACCTGTTAGTTAGGGGCCCTATGAAGGGGTTAGTGATTAGCTGTACTGTTGCTTTAGAGGCAAACAACAGACCCACTCTCACATTCTCGTTCAAAAGCTGGTCATCTGCTTTGGGGCAGTCTGACCCATTTTGAGGGGGTGTCCTAAAAGTAGGGGCCGGGGTCACTGGGCCAGCATTGCTCATCTGCGGGGTGAGGCCTGTCAGGCGTGTTGTGTTATCGTACAAAGACACAATGCTCTGGAAGGTGCCAGATGGGGAAAGAGGGGACATGGAGTTATTCCGGACCACCTGAGCAGCCTCGTCATCCACGGTGTACAGGTAGCTTGGAATAATAGGCACTACAGAGAGAAAAGATAATAGATAATAATAACCAGCAAGAGAGATTAAACAGATTTTTTCAAACATGGTCTTAAATTATATCCTAATACTTTTGAGGTTTCACAGTAGGTTAAGAAAGCCAACTTTGTTGTACACTTAAAAACGTAATATTCAGGAAATTACTTTATTAATCAGTTTTAGACCGCTTGAAACGCGGTTTACGAATTTTAACCTACCATTTGCCTGAAAAAGTGAAGTGCAACGATTTATCTAGCTGTGTTAAAGCCCATTTGACCTTTCAGGTGCGTCCGTTAAATGCGTTTGACATTATCCCGTGTAAATAAAATACCCAAAGGGACACCGTGTGCGACAACGCTCGAAAGACTCTTCATTCAACACTTGTGCCAAAGAGCGACGACGGGTTCAGTTTCCATCTGTATGTACACAAACATCAAATTCAACGCTCCCGTTTCTTGGCTCGCGGACGTGAGAACAAACACAGCCAGTCTAACGCGCGTCACTGTCACATTTAATGAGAGAGCGCGCGCAGATGGAGCAGTGGCAGCGCTCGAGGACATGATCCCTTAATTCAGATCAACTGCCACTGATGCAGCCGACAATTTACACTTTACAAGGGGAAATAAACGTTTAGTATAGATAAACACATTTATTTTCTATCATAAAAGCGTATTGGCAGATGTATCATTTTACTTTTGATGCATTTTTTCGAGCAAATAAAGTTTTTGAAATATTTTAAATCAAACAATTCATTTAAATTAGTACTGCAAAATTGCTTTAAAATGAATTATTAAAGTAATAATAATAATTATAATTATATATATATATATATATATATATATATATATATATATATATATATATATATATATTCATTTTTTTTTTGAAGACCCACCCTAATTTATAGAGAAATAACTGTTAGTTTTAATGGCGTTATTTTATTTCTATCCACTGAAAAATTATCAATTGGTTTTGCCCAGTTCTCTATTTTGGCAAAGAAAAAGAAATAAAAGAAAAACAGACGTGCAGACGTTTGAGTTTCGCTTGCAGGATTCACAATTTTACAATGTACAATTTATACAATACATATATCAAATTAAATTGTAGGCACGTGAATAGCCTTTTACAGATATTTTTATTCATTGTGTCAGTAGACTAATAAGCCTATGTGATCATATATTTGATCACAAAAAGCAGCTGGTCCCAGTGAGGGATGCTGACTTTGCATCATATGTGTGCCTTAACATGTAACAGGTGTGAGAGCATGAGCAACATGTAGCACTTACCGACCACCGTCAACAGCATGTTGTCCAACAGCAAAGCAATGAAAACGATGAACAGAATCAGCCTCCGAGACTGCCTTTCTTCTCTTAGCCATGTTAATAAACTAAAATCTCTAAGAGCATCAAATAATCCCATTTTTATTAAATCCAATTGCCAGAGAGCGAGCAAGAGATCCTGCAACAGCAAGAAAATGACTGTCAAAAATCACCGAAACAATAGGCTGTTTAGTGATACTGTGAAGATGTAACTTCAGGTGATGATTCCTAATATTAGATAAATATGCCAAATATCAAAGTAAAAATAAAACACGTTGAAAAATATTATATAAAGCTTTCTAAAAACAATAAACTACCAACAATATTGTTTTCTTTCTTTGTCATGCTTTTTCTGAGTCTAAATATTGTAATGAAAAATACATTCAGTGTGGTTTTAATTCTTACCTTATGAGCACATTTGCTTTGAGCTTTGCAGTCAGATCCCGGGTGAAAGGCACGCTGGATGGATACGTTGGTTGCTCGCCTGCTGTTTGACGTCACGCTGTTTTACAGAGAACTCAAATGGGCTGTGCTGCTGTGCCACGGACGAATAAACCGTCACACAAAAAGAAGAAAGGCGGGAGCACTTTATTCAGCCTATTATAACTTCTACTTAATTTCATACATAGCCTGTGCTTAAAATCTTTTGAAAGTCCTGCAGTTCGTTAAACAAGTGGCGCTCACCGCATCTGGACGTCATGGGTTGAGCTTGACCTTGTCCAGCACCTCTGTGTGCGAATCTAATGGGCAGAGAGGGACAGACAGAGTTAGGGTGGGGTAGGGTGTGGTTGGACCTTCTAGCTCCACCTAATACGCCCACATTACATTCGGTGATATGAGGCAAAAAGTCCCCACACGGTCGTACATGTGCTTTAAGATTGCAATGATGTTGTTTTAGCCAGCTCGACTGGCGTTAGGAAGTTATTTATAGAGGGAAATTTGCAAACTGTTGATGAGTTTAACATTAGAATCGGTCGGATATCAAGTTGTTTTTACGCATTTGGGTGAAATTAGCAGCCTTCTCTTCTTTCAACCGTTTTACAACAGCGTCATCTTGTGGCGTAGGGTGATATGGGATGTTTTACATTTGCATTTGAAAGATGTTTTTGTCTAATTTGTCTTGCAGAGGAAGGGTGGATTTTATATGATCATATGTGTTGATAGGACACATGATTGCTCAAACTAGTACCTAGTATTGCTGTAATTTGTACCTTGAATGCAATACAAGTCATTTTGGATAAAATAAGCTGCCAAATGCATGCATGTCAATGTGTTTTGTTGCTAATAAATCTTTTGACTTTGGTGCAGTTAGCACCAGCTCAGGAAAATCACAACCTTTATTATGCTTCAAGAGAGATGGATACAGATAGCTATAGGGCTATTTTTGCAAACAGGAAAAGCAACTCATCAAATGGCACTGAAAGATTAATTTATTCACTTGGTTTCAATGTGGCTGATCAGTGGATAAGATTACATTTCACAGGCAATGTATTACATATGCTAAATCATTCATTTACTAGATATTTGTATTGGTAAATAAATTAAATAGAGAACATATTACACTCTTAATTATTTGGCATTAAATAAACAAACACTGGACTATATCATCATATTTTTGTCAGATATGTATTATGAATTATATGGTTCTAATTATAAATGTCAGGAATAAATGGATTTACTAAGTGACTTACAAGTGCATTGTCTCATGCAATTTTCCTAATATAAACATCGAAGTGACACTTTTTTCTCTTTTTGGGGGACTCAAATAGTAAACAGGAGTGCATTCATCATTCTGAGTCTTCTTGTTTATCACAGTTTTATACTGCAGCGCGACTGTGGTCCATCCCCCTTCAACCCACCATATCAAACTGGCAGTGAAAGACATTGCCATCTTGTGCTGAGAGTGGTTTTGCTTTCCTGTAGTAATTTCATTTGCCATTAGCAAAGCCACAAAACCCCACTACCTTCAGTTACTGTCTATGGTCTTTGTGTATTCCTATCTTGCCCATACTAAGAAACTTTATGCTCCGCCTGTAACAACTAATAATTCGTGATTGGCCGAGTTTGAAGGCCATACTCATGATGGCCATGCCCATGATAATGAACAAAAAGGTAACCATGAAGTACTTTGGGTGTTTAGGCACAATATCACCAAAGCCAATGGTGGTCAAGGTGATAAAGATAAAGTAAAAGGCATCAAAGTTGTTCATCTGTGTCTCCCAGTATCTCAAAATTTGACTGCAGATCACCATGTATGCGAACACCACCAGCAAGATGACCAGCAGAGGGACGTTAAAGTGATCCATCTTCTCTCCGATGCCGGTGAATAACTTGGAGCTGTTTATTGGGGAATCCATACGGTCAAGGTCTGTGCATGAGAAGGATTTTGTCATAGAGTCCTTGACCCTGAAGCTCTCCTCAACAACAATGCGGTCAAAGGTCTCTCTGTTGTTACGAAGCTGTAGGGATTTGCGTCTGAAGGAAGAGTGGGTTCTTATCACCTGCTGAATGTTCATTGTCTCATGCACCACCACATGGTTGAACGTATAGGTGTTGTCAGTATTATCACCTTGCACCTGTTGGGGAGGTGATGACTTTTCATGCCTTTGAAGGCTCCCTGAGCGATGTACCATACATTGGCTTAAGAACAGGCTGAGGCGAGTGTACGCTTCAGACAGGAGAATGGCTAAGATATCGCCCGCATCTGAGATGACCAGCAGCATGAGAGGGATGCCCACCATCGCATACAGGATACAAGCCACCTTCCCTTCATGGGTCACTGGATACATTTGTCCATAACCTGTTATACAAAAAACAGAGCACTGCAGGACTGAGAGTTAGAAAGGATTTTTCTTCCATAAATTCACTCATTAGACAACACGTTTCAGTACTGCCACCTGCTGAAGGACTTTATCAGTGCATGAGTAATGCAATTGCAATGCAAATACTGTGTTTAAGCAAAGAAACAGGTATGTACAACACAAATAAAAGTAATATTATATTCTTAAGTGGATTATTATAATCTCTATTATTGATAATAAAATAATTAATATTATTATTGATAATATTAGCAATTGTTATTATTAATTTTACATAATTAGTATATTTTTATTATTAGATTATTAATTACATTATTATTATTTGATGGTCTAAAAAGTGGTTCTCATATGGCAATAAATTTGTTAAGATTTTTATTAGTTATTTTCAGCATGTTACATGGTTGCTATATTTTATTCTATCAAGTATTTTATATGAAAAAAGTAAGTTTAAGTTCAATAACCATGCACGTTTTGCTGTCCCTTTTTGTCCAAGTATCAAAACAAAATAAATCCAAACCAATTGAAAATATTAAGTTGTTCGACCTGGAAAATAATCTGTAATAATTTTGTCAGAGGTCAAATGGGTCTTATTGTTACAGTTGCAGTTGACATCATCACCAACCTTTTTCAGCAAAACAAGTGTCAGAGCTGCTGATGTACAGAAAGAGTAAGACAGAGAAAGAGAAATGAACCCATGAACTCACAAGTCTCAGCTGCTTTAAAAAAAAACTATATTCATTAAGGTTAGCTGCTGAGATGACCAAGATACGCCCTTCCTAGATAACATAATGGACATCCACAGTAACAGACTGCTGCGTTTGGCACTTTTGCATTATGATTTTCTGCAAGATGTGCTGAAAGATAGAAGTTTATATTCAATTAATATCTGAGCTGTGGTTAGCTGTGATTTACAATTAGGGTTGAAAGGGACTAAGGGAGAGAGATTTCTTCCACTGTCATGAGTTTAACAACGGAAATGTGCCACTGATAGATAGAAAAGTGCTGTTTCCATGTGATTCTGTTTAATAAATCATGATTTTATATAATGGTTTATTGGAAAAGGTTTCACTTGTTTTGGATTAGCCTGTAAATCATTTGTGCATTACTCTGCCCCATCTATATTGCTTGAAAACTTGTGTTTCCCATCTATGGTCACAATAAACTCTTCTCTTCATTTTTTCCTCAATAACATGCATCCTATGAACATACACTTACTGTATGGTGGCTACATGTCATTCCTACATCTAATAACATAATGGAAATTTAAATGTAATATGTCTAAGTGCATAATGGACCATAAATAACTTGTACAAAAACTTTATCTACATCCTTAAAGGTTTTTTTTTTTGTTGTCATAAACACATGTAAAATATCTTTTTAGTGTCTTAGATCCTCCATCATAGGGGTCTCATCCAATTTCCAATTGCTTCCTTAAATTTTTAAGTATAATCAAATTGGATATTTATATTGAGTTAAAGCAATGTAAAAACATTTGTTGTCATAACTTATATTAACCATAGAATATTTACATTGCATAGCCTATTCTGCTGTTATTTGGCATATAATTCATTCAGGAAAATAACATTTCTTTTTTTTTTTTCCTGCTGACACCTGTTTTCTGTCTTATCCTGGTTAGGTTGGTTACTGAGGAGGGCAACAGCGCATGTTGTGTGTGCTGGAAAGAAATACAGCCAAAGGTCAGAACTTCTCATGCAAAAAACAAACTCAATGGTGCATTCAATTCAATGACAGTTTTATACAAACTTTTAAGTCCCAGAAAAATAACTACTCACCTAAAGTAGTAAACACTGTACAGCAGAAGAAAAGAGAACTATAGAAGTCCCATGTCTGCCTCTTGTTATCATTGAAATCATTCAAAATATTTCTTATCGAATCTTCCTGTGTCGAGGTATCTAATGCATAAAAAGAAATTCAGCTTGAACTTAAAATAATCATAACCTTATTTATAAAGTTAAAGCCTGGCATAAATAAATATTTACATTGCAAGTGTGTATTCACACTTAATATCTTCTATCATCAAAATACACATTTTTTATTAAAAAAAAAACTACAGCCTATAGGCAGAGAAATATGTTTAAAAAATATCGAATTTCTATAAAAGCTCGAGGAAAGACCTGAGTGATTCTGCACTGTCTCCAACACTTTTCGCACCAGTGTTCCGATCTTTTCCGAGTCATTGAAAGTCCTGTTCTCAATCTGTTGAAAGACCAGCGCTCCTAAAACTGCATATAAAATGAGTGATAAAATGAGGAAAACGTGAGGAAACCAACGCCAAAACTGTCTCGCACATCTCCCTTTTGCTTCAGACTTTCGTTCCTCCTCCACGGACATGTCTCTCAGTCAGTCAGAGACGCGGTAATGGCTGAGCCTGAAACTGTCCTCTTATGGCAGTGTGCTGAGGAGCAGTCTGGCCACCACCCCGCTGCAGAAAGAAACCACAAACCTAAACTGCCTGTTCAACCGTGTGTTTAATTGCTCAAACAATGACTTCACCGCTGCATGCTCTCATGCCTCGTTCAACTTTTTTAAACGTGATAGCCTCACAACAATGCAGATTTAACAAGAGACAACAAGCATGGGCTATTTCTGCCTGGAGGAGGAAAGGGAGCGACAGGTGGGGATGGGTGAAATTTTAGCCTGGATGCCAGGGCTTCAACTTGTTTTTGTCCACAAGAACATGTGTTAACATTGTTTTGGGGTTAGGCTCACAGTTGTAAACCGTGTAAATCTATATTTTCGTGTTGAATACGACAGTAAGCTAGGCTGAGTTTTGGGGAATTACTCACTGTAAACAACCAAAGCTAACAACTTTTATTATTAAGCATTGTGCATATGTACATTAGTTGGAGATAAATATTGGCTAGGCAATAATTGTATGAATTGTTGCCTTATAAAAAATATTAAAATCCTCGTCATCATTGTATTGGCCAGAACAGTTCTTTTTCTCAGTGTCTTAGCATTAGGTGTGGCCTTTTAACAGTATCTTGACAAGTCTGAATTATTTATGGCCATGCTGCCATGCACTTATTGAATGCACTTGACTCTTTTGCATCTTCAGTGTTTTGCCTTGCTGCATGGGTCGTATATGAAAACTCCACCGGAAAATAAAGATGCTCTTGATGGGACACTTATAGCTAATAAACCCACATGTGATGCACTTGAGGGGAAGTGGTATCATTTAGCATACAAGACTACACACACATCATGGACACCCTTTGATTGCTGCTCTGTCAAGTCTTCATTGTTGGTTAGGAACCTGGGTGTGGTCTTTGATACCAATCTTTCATTTTAAAAAGTCACGTGTCTAGTATCTGTAAAACCACATTTTTCCATCTTAAAAATATATCTAAATTATGTTATATGCTCTCAATGACTAATGCAGAACAATTAGTTTATGTGTTTAAATATGACATCAAGGCTAGATTATTGAAATGCTATTGTGGGTGGTTGCCCTGCATGCTTAATAAACAAACTACAGCTGGTCCAAAACGCAGCAGCTCGAGTTCTTACCAGAACCAGAGGTTCATTTTGCGCCAGAGTTCTCCTTTAAATGTCCTAATTTAATCTAGGCTTAACCTAAGCCCTGTCTTTGAAACTGGCCCTAAGTCAGTGTCATGCTACTAGCATCTAAAATAAGAGCTGATGCTTGTAGGAAGTTGATGGAAAATGAATGAAATTTAGACATTACAGAATATTAAATGTTTTATTCAATATCTGCTCCACTCCTTTTCTCATATTAAGAGATTGTTTAGCACAAATAACCTGGTTTACATTAGACAAAAAAAAGTAATTTGACAATGCTGGATTTAGGATTGACAATGAAAAAGAAACAAAACCACAACAAAAACAACATGCATTTAGAGTCATCATATCACACAGTTCATTTCTCAAGTCATTCAGTTGGCAGTGTAACACAAAGCAAATTAATGGTTGAACAATCTGAATTTCATGAATTCTGGATTAAATAAACAAATCATTATTTAGAACTTAAAATCTTTTATAAGCCAACACTGGTTTGAATAATATTTCTATGGTTAAAAAACAAAACAAAAAAACAATTAAATGGCATACTGAAGCCATCCATTTCAGCATGGTACATGCACTTTGGCCACATCACACATTCACAGGTCTTCTTCCACGTCAGTTTCATAAGAAAGACAGAGTACAAAACCATCATCAATCAGGCTGTTACTTGGGGGAATAATAAAATAGTGTTTTATCCTGCAGGTTTATTAACGAGCAGGTCACTGAAGTGCAGTGTTTTGAAGAACTGTGTAGCTGGGCATTTTAAAGTGCTTTTGAATTTCCTTCCAGTTTTAAACTGAGGACTGCCACTTATTGTACATTCAAAGACTTAAGTCCTTTTACAGGTCCGCCTCGCCCATCATTCAGTCTACCTGTCACAAATACTTGGATGTACCTTCAGTTTCTTTTTGGTTCTTGCTCCAAAACATTTACAACAATTCCGTCTTTTTAGTGAGATAATTGATGATCCTCCCTTTGGCTAGATAGAGGAAGCACTGAGTGTGGAAGCAAACTCCATCCTCCTGTTACCAAACAAACCACTTTTATGGTTTAAACCACACAAATGGGATAGGCGACAGATGAGCGTGTTGTTGTACAGTGTACAACAATAATATATGTTATTTAAATGTATGTAAAATACCCCATCTACACACACTTACATTATTATCTTCATGTGTAACATTGTAAACATTCAGTTTGTATGAGTGAATCTTTTCTGTACAGGAAGAAAATCTGACTTTCCTTAATATTAGGTTGGTTTCCAAAGCCTAGCAGTGATTCTCTATGCATTTTTTTTAAATCAGAGCCTGAGCTCATGGTTAACAATTTAATTTATTTAACCAAACACACACTGGGGTCATTTGCACACACGGTCTTGCATACATCTGAACCACTTTTAATTATCTTGCTATGTAAACACGCACTACACAGACATCTCTGACCACAATTGCTGCATTTCGTAAGTTGAAAACAGGTGAACTAAAACACCAAAAACACATCCTGTGTGAACAGCCCTTAAGTCGTGACAAAACACTGCTCAAGTTTCGTCAAACGAGTGACCTGATCGAAACACTTCATTTCAAGCTAGTCTCTCCTCTATTTCTTAATTTCTCTTGAATCAGTTTGCTAAAACAATGGTACGGAGAAGAAAGAAAATCTTCAGTAATTAATAATTTAGCACAATTATCCAATTAAAATGTTAGGAAGTGTGCTTCTGTGTTGATTTGAAGGATTGTTGTAATGTGAAAGGCAGAACTGAACTCCCACATTCATAGCTTCTATAAAAACATACCACCCCAGGTCAATCAAAACATTCGAACAAACAACATTGGGGGTTAACACATTATGTAAATGTACATTGTGGATGTATGGATGCATGTGTATGAGCAGTGTTGTGCCTTAACGCGGTCATTGAACGATAGTATTTTGGGCGAACGTGAACTGATCGTACTGTATTACTGCCTGTTGAACGTTACCGTGAACGCGTTCATTCTGGTGTCAGTGAACGCACGCTCTCTCAGTTAAACTTTGTTCAATAGGGTGCCAGATTTCTATAGAGCCTTCCAGCCGAAAACCCGGCTAAAACACACGTAAACAGGCCTTAATATGTAGCAGAAAAACACCCAATCTGGCAACACAAGCCACCAGTGTCGCACCGTGGCCGCCGCAAGTGTCATCACGAGAAGAAGCAGCACGTAGTCAAGCAAGCATTGAGGAGGCGTCGCATTGTATGATCAGTTTTAAGACAAGGTCGGTGAGGATGGGAAAAATCTTAAATTTCTGTGCAAACTTTGCCCGCCGATGAAATAATTGCTGTAGTGGTTATATATGGGTTGTGGCAATAATTGAAAAAAAGAAAAAAATAGAACTTGAACTTTCTCAACACTGTGTATGAGTATATTACATGTGTATGTATGTTTATATATGTGTGTGTGTGTGTTTGTGTGGAAGAAAGGCACTATAAAACACTGAAGCTGTACAGGTTCCAGCTATCAGGAAGGTACAAATCTAGAAAAGATATTCTATTTGGATGACACTTTTTGTAAAATAACCCTGCAAAATATTTAGAAAAAATTCTTGCTCCAGATTTATTAAAATTATTACAAAAAGATGCTTTTTTAAAAGGAAAATCTGTTTCTATAAGTGTTCCAGTTTATTCAATACCGTTTTGGCAGGTAAATTAACCTTAGATTACATATTCTGCGAGGCCCAGTCCATCGAGGCTCAGTTTTCTATGACACCAAGGCCTGACAATTCGTAACCATAAAGAGCAGCAAATCGAATCCAGTTGTAAGATGCTCTGCTCTACATATACATACCTGCTAGGGACATTGAAATGCTTCGAATACTACAAAATAATCGGTGTATATGCGTCACAGTGCTCAACCAGTTTTGTAGGGTTTGGTGGGAAGAGCAATTTCTCTTTTAGAGTCTCACAGAGCTCCAGCCAATCAGGAGTCACGGGTCACGACTCACGGGAGTCCAGCTTACTGTACTTAACCCGGGTGCTCATCATCGTTCGCAACAAGAACGGTAGCTGGTAGTTTCGAGGCACAATGCCACGGACGTTACTCTCAAAGTAATGGAATGGGCCGAACCACCACACACGAGAGAACAGGTTTCCAGTGGAATTTTCCTTTAGAGCCTATAGGACAGGGAGAGACATTATGTTAGATTTTGAAATACCACTGTTTTCCAGTTCTTCAGAAATTGAGACGCACAGATGCAGATGAAGGAAGAAAGATACCCATCAATTACAGCAACTTTCATTTTTCAGCTGCACATCCACAGAATCAAAATACTGCCTTGATCAATATATTCAAAGACCATCTCTCTTGTTTACATAATGTCTTGAAAAATGTCTATTATATGCAGTGTTGGGGGTAACATTACAAGTAATGCAAGGTAAGTAATCAGATTACTTTTTCCCAAGTAATTAGTGAAGTAATGTATTACTTTTTAATTTAAAACAAAACATCAGAGTAACTTAATATATAAATAAAATATATAAGTATATATAATATTATATATATATATATATATATATATATATATATATATATATAAGCATTAAAGCTATGAGACATGATTTCTTATTTGAGAACATGATTTTTCAAAAATATTAGAAAAATTAAGTGAGCACAAGATGCTTAAATCTGGTAAATCAGCAGAGATTTTTGAGTTTCAACTCCAAATTTACCTGCTGATTGGCCATTGTATGGTACCACCAGAAGAGGCGTGTGGTCATGAAGTAAGCCACCACCACGTCGATGGTGTAGTGGTCATGAGCCAACAGGATGCAGAAGATGCCGACAGCACTCAGGCACCAGCAGAGCCAGTGGTACCACCAGAACCTCCGTGGAGAATCTGTCACCCATAAAACATTTGTTAATTCTGTGTATTGGTTTCACAGTGTAGGAAGAAGTAACAAACTCACAGATGTTTCATTGGCTTTATGTATACTAGATGGTGTTATTTCTCTTCATGTCCACTAGATAGAGCTATCAACAAAAACAACATTCAGAAAGAGACCAAGAATCTGAGTTTTTTCCATGATTGTTCATTAATATGTGTACTCACACTCTTTAATAAAGAGGTATGTTAGTGTCAACATCACTGTGTGTCCACTGTAAAGGTAATCTCCACACAAAGAGTGCGAGCCAGTGATTGACAGGCCACCACCTGCCATCATTTTCATTACTCGCCGTGACTGGGCCTCCCAGTCACCAAAGAGCTAGAACACACACACAAGCAAACAAACAAACACATAAGCATATACAAGCAAAAAAACATGTATAGATAGACAAACAACTATTTTCTTGACTATATCTTTGATTTTAGCAGACTAATTGACAAGTATGAACCTATAAACCAAACAGTGACCAAAAGTTACTTTGCTAAAAACATAAAAATGGTTATATGTTACATTAAGTTATACAAGCTTTGTTATAGGTCACAAAATCTCTGCTGTCGCTCTGAAAGTGGGAATGAGATGTGAGAGCTATGGCAGAGGGCAAGATTTTCGATTTCACATCTATCATCCACTGACCAGCATTAACCATCATGGTTTAGTAACAGTATCGAGCTAAGAGTATTGTCATTGTTCAGCAGTTACCTTGGGGGAACACTTGAAGTGCATGCCTGGCACAGGTAATGTTGTAACGTACATGGTCACGCATCTGTACAGATAGAGAGTTCCCACAATAAAAAAGAACCGGCGACCGATTATGGCCCTGCAAACAGAGAGAAATCAGATGCAGAGTCAGAGAAAATGACAGCTAGAGAAGGATCATAGGATAGGCCACATGGTTTAAGGATGTCAATGCTAAAGAAAACATTCTTGATTATTTAGTAGTCACAACAGGCGTTCAGGAGATGACGCCATGAGCTAAATTGAACAAGATGGGGTCAGCTTTGAGGGATAAAGCTAGCCATAAAAATGACAGGGAAAGTCATGTAGGTTCATAGGCTGAAAAGAGTGGGATCTAAAAAAAATGTAATCGTGTAATTATTTTAGCTGCAATTTTAATTATTATTTTAGTTACTTTTTTATTAACATATACTAGAATGGTCCATAGATTAAAATAAGTAAAAAAACAAAACTAAAAAACAGGGGGCCTTAGAATATTAATGTGGACATTGCGGGTCCTTGCAATCAAAGAGGTTGAAAACCACTAGTGTAATGAGTAAGGAACCAACCTGTGTTTAAGCAGAAGCCACTGTGCAAACCACAGTCCCACGAGCAGCATGCCATTGATCTCACAGATGGAAAACGCCCACTCCACGCGATCAAACAGATCAAAGAATTTATCTGGCAGGGGCGGGGACTCTTCCTTAGGTGGGACGCGTTCATGCACCACTGAGATCACAACTGTTGTTGTGAGGAAGCAACACAGCGCGTACAGGAAGGCCACACCTGTTTTGAACCATTCAGTGGGATATGGCGTTCGCTCCTGCTCAGTCAGAGGTGGAATCAAGATACGAACTGCATTAGAGTGCAAGCTGTTCTTTGAAAAGCCGTTGAGGATCTTGCCGTTGCTAACACTGCCGTTGGAAAGGGCGCCGCTGACGTGTCCGTTGGCGTGGTGACTGTTTTCATGGTTGTTGCTCTTGTGCGTCTTCATGTGGCTGGTGAAGCGCAACGTCTCTATGCGCTCCAAAAGTTGTCGACCACCGTCCCCGGTGACCAGGGACAAAGGCGAGGCATTAAAGTCTTCCTCAGAGAGTTGCAAGAGGGCAGGGCCGTCCTTGTTCCGCAACGCATCCGTGTACTCCTGCATGCCCTCATCTGTCAGCCAATCGGAGACATCACTGGCTGTCCACAGCCTCACCTCCTTCATGTCTGGGTGAGAGAGAGTAGGGGGGGTGTTTCAGGGGCTGGGGAGGGGAGTTAAGCCCACACTTAGCAGTTTGGTGCCCCGACAGCAGTCATAGCGTCTCTGGGACATTGGAAGAGAGGAGCTGGGAGGTACAGTTTTTCACCCCCTCCACCTCAGTGGTGATAAACTCAGTAATGGCAAAGACTGACAGATTTCGTAGTCTCAAGGGTGCTGAATCCCTTCAGTGTGCACCAATGTATGGCCCTGAAAAAGAAAAGCACATTCAAGTTAGTTAACAGACTGTGACGTATACCGAAAAAGCAATTATCTGCCATAGCAGTAATAAAAAAAACATAATATGTGCTGCCAATTATGTAGACATTTGTCTGTGTGTATCAAGAGCAGGATCCTGTTTAACAGTTTTGCCCAACAACAGTAACTGTGGCATAGCATGGGGAAAAAAAAATAAATTAAAATTCATTATATCGCCATTACTCCAGTCTTTGGTTACACAATCCTTTAAAAATCTCAATAAAGAGCTCAATAAACATTTCTTAATATTATCAATGTTGAAAAGAGTTGAGCGGCCGGGCTTAATATTATTGTGGAAGCCTTGATACATTTTTTCAGGATTCTTTGATTAACAGAAAGATCCAAATGATAGCATTTATTTGAAATATCAATATAGTAGTAACATTAAAAATGTCAATTTAATGCATCCATGATAAATAAAAGTAATACTTTTAAAATAGTTTCTATACATATGTAAATATTTGACAAATATTCTGTTTGAATACTTAGAACCAATAGTTATATACAACATAATGATTCATGGGATGTGTCATTCCTTGACTAAGAAAACGAGTCAAGGTTGGAAGCTGTGGAAAATAGAAACATTTTTTTTTTCTCATGTATCAGTAGGCCCATTAAGTGAAGCTAATTTTAGAGCTGTACAAACTTTATATAAAAATTTATATTTTCAGCTTTAACTATGTATGTACCGTATATAGACACAACTAAATATTATTACTTGTTACACAACAATATGCCACATACCCCCTTAATGTTCTGGAATGAGGATAATGACTTCTACTTGCCAGCTATAACTTGTATGTGTGTGTAATTGAGCATAAACAATACAAGAGCAAACAAACTTAGATCAACAGTCTGGCTATTCTTGACCAGTATTAACCATCATTGAGAGAGATTGAGAGAGTGAGAGAGAGAGAGAGAGAGAGAGAGCGAGAGAGAGAAAGATTAAAAGTCTCTGACTCAACATTATGCTTGGAAGACCTTTGGTTGGTTATTAATTTAGCTAGGGGAAAAACACACACACACATAAAGAATAACCAGTAGCATTAAGAAACAACAACAACAACAAGTAAATAGCAACTTGGAAATGATGCCAAATAACCACAGGACATTTGTCAGATGACTAGCCAACCATTAGCTCTTATGCTTTTAGCAGCGATAGGAATCGCTGTTGCTCTTAGTGAACTGACCTGTGGGTAAAAGCTGATTTAGGGTTTCATTTTCCACAGCATGCACTCTTTATTCTAAAATGATGTTTTATTTTCATTTTTTTTAAGTTCTCAGTCTAAACCTTATGATGTTGCAAAACCGGTTTTGCCAGATTCATCAGCTCATCTTGTTTCCTTATTTTTGTGATGCGCATTAACAGTGCTAAAACACTTCCTTCCTTGAAATATCTTTTTGCATGTTTAAAGTTACATTTTAACTTAGACTGTTAAATTTCAACACGACCTTGTTAAATAACAAGAAGACAAATTGCAGGCTATATTGGCATAATTTTTTTAAATTGAAAAGTTAGAGAACAGGGGTCACATGAGCAAGTTAACATCCTTAAAGGGGTCATATAATAGCACATGCACTTTCTCCAAGTCGATTGTACAGAAATGTGTGTTGGCAGTGCCACTATTGTCCCACACGTCGCATATTGAGGAAATGTTCCGCATTTTCATCAGTCTATTGGTTTTTAATTATCATATTATGAAAACGCCCATGTGTTCTTTTAACTTTTTAAGAAAGCATTTTATTTATTATTATTGCCGCATTGCTTTTTATACCTCTATTTAACAGCACTCCGTCATAAGTACAAATACAAAAAGCTGATTTTAAATCCTATCCAATGGTTGAAAAGAAAGCAGTAAACACGGCCACTAGTAGGTTGTAACAGCTGTCAATCAAAATGTAGAGTGGTGATTCATTCCATGTGTTTCCTGTCAGAAAACAAATGGATAATTCGGTCAATTAAAATTAATTTAACAGAATTATCTGTTGTTGTTTAACCTGTTGCCTGCTGTGGTTCTTTTAAATCAATTTTTTTTTCTGGAAGGGACTAAAGAACAAAGAATTATCAGCTGAAAGGCAAAATACAAATTTAGTTTTAGTGTTGGTAACATGTCCCACAAAAACTTATAATCGTCCCACATTTGCTTTGTTTGATGGTGGTCACCCTAGCTTGGAATGGCATGAGGGTGGAGTCACTAATGACATAATTTTCATTTTTGGGTGAACTAACACTTTAAGTATCTGATCATTGGCTTGTTCACCTAGTTTCACTGCCTGATAATTACTAAGGCAAGTAAATATTCAATTGGATTTCATGCAATGCTGTATCATAGAAAATACAATATCATGAAATTTAAATGTCAAAGTTTTATCTCATGAAAGTTAATTTCACAATATTCTAACAATCCACACAATTCTGTGAAATTGAATAACATTCAATTCCATGGCATAAAATGTATTTTATGACATTTTTATATCATATCGAAACATTTAAAATCATAATGTTAAAGCTTGAGCTATAATATCCTCATCATTATCCTTTAAAACTAAAAATAATCTTAGGTGACAGAAAAAAAGTCATTATGTTCATTTTACAAAACCATTCAACAATACCAGCATTTATATCAGCCACAGATCAAATGAGCTTTTGCATGACTGAATAAACATAGTAGAAACGTACAGGCTTTTCATTCGCGTATAGCTGCACAGTTTTGATAACCTCTCATTTTCCATCATTCAAAACAAACATGGCCTCTTAACACACCTGGCTCAGTTCCTATTCACAAAAGGTGGCAAATATTTACAGAACACACACAAGGACACAACTCCTTTCACATGCATCTAAGCAAAAGAAAAAGACTGAAAGCTAGAAAAATGAACAGAAGAGTCATCTGGCCATTGAAATCTACGTCATTACAATATTGTTCGCTCTTTATTATGCAGTCTGATGGTAAGGTGGAAACAGTGATGCATGCCATTGTTGAAACTTTTGTTTAACACATGATGATACATGAAATTGATGAAAAAACTCATCTGCTAATCACAAAAGAATACTTACATAGTTAATGACCAATGTTGGGCCAAACAGCACACAGTGATGTCTTTACTAACTGCAGTTAGTCATGCAGCAGAACACACACACAATTGTGCAGGTCAGAACAAGAAAATAAGCACTATAGTTAGAAGCCACAGTTCGTTTTAAAGTCACAGCAGTAATAAATAGCTTATTTGCCTTTATTCAGAGTAAGTGCACTAGCTGGATATAAAGATTTGCTTACAACTGGACAATTTGGTTAATATTTACATTTTACAAGCAGTTAAACGCACATAACAGTGCAAGTCATTCGTTTGGCAACCCATACAATTCATTTCTGAATGATAGAACTACAACTTATTATACTTTTGTGGCATCATACTTTTGGTTTAGTTCAGATTTTTATCATTTAAGTCACATTTCAGAAACAGTGTTTGGTTAGTTGCAGTTGCGTAAGGTTTTTGGAGTTCATATGACCATTCAAATTACAGATAGGCTATGTACATGCCGTTATCAGCAAACTTATCTAAAGAAGTCTTACGTATTTCAATACTTTAGGACCTGTTTTACATTTTACTTGTTATCTGAAAACATCTGAATGATGACATTTAAAAAATCTAAATCAACAGATGACATAAAATGTGCTTATCTAACTATCTTTCAATTCTGCCAGAGGGTTCAGTCAAGTCCAAAATGTGAATATACAACATCTTAAGACGCCAAATCAAAGGTCATGCTGTTAAGGAGTAATTTATGGAAGAAGATGCAGGTGTATGAACCACCAGTTGTGCAACCAATCACTGAGAGATACTATCCTTGAGAGCTGCAGTTTCTCTACTTTCCCACAAGCTCTAGCTCTTGGCAGTGGGAAAGCAAATGTTTCTTTAGAGAAGAAAAGCAAACCATCTACTAGAATCTCAGACTGTGCTTTGCAAGTGTGTGTGTTTGGATTTTTCCATTAGGAGACGTTTTCAGTGTCCATCTCTGTGACTCTATATTGTAGGCTACAAACTGATTCATCAGTGCTTCAAAAGACTATACATACACCATTTTGTTGCTCTGGCCTATCTACAGCCCACATCCTCCTCAGTACTCACAGACACAGCATCTGCCAAAGATGCTATTTTTGTTGCGTTTATTTCCATTTATGCATTAAGCCAGGGGCAGCTCAGTTCCTGTAGCGCAAGAGACCTGCAGAGTTTAGATTCAATGCTAATTTTAACACACCTGATCCAGCTAATCAAGTCCTTCGGGCTTATTAGAAAAGTAATGCTGCCTTTGGATGCTGTTGGAATTATAATAAATTACAAATTTCCTAGTTCAAAACTAGACATGAACACCCTCTCAAGTCTTAGCATTGCTAGCACCATGCTCTACCAAATATAGGCTACAGGAATGCAACTTAAACAGCTGATGCCAGTGGGACTTTTGTTTTCTACTCTATTTATATGAAGAGAGAAAGCTATTTATTTGTGAGGGCAGTTATAGAGACCGTTTGCCCAGAAATGATTAATTTGTCATCATTTGCCATCACTCATCCTCATGTTATTTCAAACCTGTATGACTTTCTTTCTTCTGTGGAATATAAAATAAGATATTCTGAAGAGGGGAAGGTGAACTTCATTGACTTTCATTGTATAGACAAACAATGACATTTTATCTTTTGTTTTCCATAAGAATGGGGTATGAGATATACAAACACATATTCATATACAAATATTCGTCAAGTGCCTCTTTAAAGTCATTATTGTGTTAAATGAGAAAATTAGAGAAAAAGTAGCTTCAAAATTTGTATTACTATTTGATTCAACATATAATTTATTACACACACTTGGATTAAATGGCCATGAGGGTGAGTAAATGATTACATAATCTGAACTATACCCAAGTTTTAATTAATAAATATGGAAATTATGAAAAAAAAAAAGATACAAAAATTGTCTTTTTTTCGGTTGGAACCCTAAATTGACAGCCGTGAACAATCTTAACGGATAATTGGACAATTGATTGATTACAACTACAAAAATAAGCTAAAACATGTTAAAAAAAACAACAAACATGGCGGATGTGTGACTCCAACAGTTAAGTAAAGAGGTTTGAGAGTGATTAATATTCAGTGTCTACTGTTTACCCTAACGAAAAGATATGTATTCAAAGTTATCCACATTGTATTTCATCAGCCACGGCTTTGTGAACTACTATAAAGAGACGTTTGGTCAATAACATTTCAATGCATCATTATGCAAACACATGAGGAGAGTCTCCACATGAAAGACCCACTTCTGAAAGATCAACGGGCTCCTACATTTCTCTCCGATATGGTAGAAAATTCAATTAAACTGAATGTGGAGGATATTAACTGTGACAAGATGATTGACAGGGCAGTTTATACGGTGATGGGATGCATGTAACTAAGAAACAGATCAGACGTCTTTTGAAAAAGAGCCAATTTTATAAAGACGACAGGAGCCATCTTTGGAAAACAGTCTCGACAAGCCGAACCATGAACGCCGTTCATACAGTTCAGAAGTACGCTGAAGTTCAGCTCGGCTCCAGTATCTTCTTATTAAACTGTCTGTACTCTTAGAAAGTTCTCAAAGCTTCGGTTTGCATGTTGTGACCCTCATTATGTTACTGTGTTGGTGTGGGGCTATTTTGAGCCTTGTTAGTGGTATTAACTAGCGATTTCTTTTTACTTATTATATGCCCCCATTACTAGCGTTATACGTTAAACAGTTTTTAGAGATAAAACTCTTTACATTTGATGAACATGAAAACAAATCTCAGACAACAGGTTGACTAGGTACCAATGTTTTATTAGACCAAAGGTTCATTTTGTGCTGGAGTTCTCCTTTAAAATGCAGATTAATTCAGAAACTAAACACCACTGTGTGTTGCTCGGAGACAGAAAACAGTTCTGCTCTGGTGTACGCTAATATTAAAAACGAACGCATTATTTATCCCCATAACTGATTAATTCAATTAAATCTTTATACGAAAGTATGGTGTATGATATATGGTGGACTATGCATACACATAATCTTTGGTATTTCCTCAAAGAAAAAGTTTCATAAATCTCCATAAGTTGTCCATTGATATTGTCCACAAGACTGTTGAAGGTCTTTTTATTCCCACAACCCACCTGTGTGTGTGTGGATGATGAGAAGGAGCATCTGCTACTCATATCTTCAAAATACAGTCCCTTATTTTCATGTAACGAAATACAAAGGAACTGCTGTTATGCAAAACATGTACTCCTCCTTTTGTGCGACCTTGACCATGTCCTTGTCCATCCCAGCTCCTCTAAACACCTGCGGCTCTGTGCAAACTCCCGTAACCTCAGCTCTACCTGCTTTACATTTGCATTTTTAGAAGTGTCAATCAATTAGGCCTAATCTTATTATTTGTATGCAATTCTCATAACCATCCTCCAAGCAAGAACTATCTGACCTCCACATAACTTGGACATTTATGCCCCAGAAAGCACAAATCCTCCCCAGAGGTCACACATTCCCATTTTAGTAACTCAACCACATCGCACTTCCTCAAATTTAATTTCCCGGCAACACATTTTTAAATTTCTCTTCCTTATTTTCTTCCTTAAAAGCAAACAAAATACAACCAGAAACAGTGATGTATAAAAAACCCTGGCAGTTGAACACGCACATCCATAAACACTGTATAAACAGCATATAAGAATATAATAGTATCCTATAAATTACAAGAACACTATGCTACAAACAGAGTGGTATTGAGGGCATTTGGGTCTCCCATAACATGCTTTAAAGTTGTTATTACCTCATTATACTCACTCTGTGCCTTCACATTTCGTTAATAAGATTAAACTCTGATATTTAACCTTAATATGCATTGAGTAATTGTGTATTTTTATGCATGTGATGAAGCGAGGTGTGTAATCAGTGCATTAACTGGTTGAAAACACAGCTGGAATACTCCAGAGTCTTGCACTTGAAACCACATCAAAACACCACCTGCCTTCTAAACGCACTTCTAGAAGCTTGTCTAACATTCACACAAGCATGATGGCGAGGTATTGCAAACCGCAGTTGGTTTGCATAGCTTTCGAAGAGTAAATGGGGATGTTCACACATGGCAGTTTTGGTTCGATTAAAATTGTGCTGTTCATTTGATTAAGTGTGAATGCTACCATCTGTAACCTGGTGAACACCGAGACCGCTGAAATAATCTTGTTCCACTTCCAAATTAACTTTGGTGTGGTTCGACAGAAACATGAACGCAACATGGATCAAAGACAACTAAACGAACCAAAAAAAAGCATATCTGTTTTCATATTTGTAGCTACATTGCCCAATACAGTTTGGTACAGACATGCAGTTCGTGAGGACGTTAACGGTGGGTGCTTGTGGTAGTATGTCAGGCAGGAAATTCAAACATTCTCTTATCACCCATCAACCTCCAATATGGCGTATTATTTGAAACATGCAAGTATCAGAAACTTAACATGGCCGCTTGCTCTAAGTTAACCTAGATAAATGTGGTGAGCGGGGACCAGGCTATATTTCACGCCTACACTTAACAGACAGAAAAAGAGAAACAAACAGATTACTACAAGACAGCCCCCCACTTACTTGTGATCTATAACATAGGGGACCTACTAATGTCTCCTATGATAAGGTGTCTCCTCATTGAGCCCACCCATTTAAAAAAAACTGTCCCAGGCCCAATGATTTTAAGGGATGGCACTGCTTGTGAATGTTGTTATTAACCTCCTTGGGATATTGATGATAAAAATATAGACCTCTTCCTATAATTAGACTGTATGACACTTCACTTTAAGTAGGACACATTGTATGAAAGTAACACAGGAACAAGAGAATGTGTGCGAGTAAAAAAAATTAAAAACAGGGAGATAGAAAGAAAACGAAAGCACTGAAAAAAACTGAAAGAGAAAGGTGTAAGAAAGAAACTGAAGAGACATGTCACAAAGACTCCACATCCTCATACATTGCAAAACCAGATGAATCACTGGTTTCAATCTTACATCACATCTAACTTGTTTAAGATTACATGGATACGTAGAATAACATCTCACCAGCAAAAGTGTAAAGTCTAGGTTCAGAAAGTAAAAGTCCTCCTCAGAATTTTGTTCCAATCACCTGGATTTGCTAATTAGCAGTTTTTCAGCCAGGAGATAAAACTGATACTGGTTGAGTTCACGGGTGGAATAAACATATGGAAGGACTTTTACTTTCTGACCCCTGGACTTTACAGGGATTCGTATCTTCCTTAAGGCCTATGTGTGAAACACGGCCATATGAGCATGTTGCAATCTCCCTATTTCCTGCTCTCCTTTCCAGTATTTAGAAACACATTTTTTTTCACTATGGCTTCCATGATGTGGCCCAGTTTCAAGTCATTCCTGAGTCTCTTTAGACTGAAACAATCTGTTACCTTGGATCTCAAACTACAGAACTATGGCCAACTCAACAAAACGGAAAACAGCTGACTCTAGGTTTTATTCAGCTTTCCCTCTATGCCCTAAAAAAAATCAGGCAATTGTTTTAACTCTTCTCTCTTATTAAACCGTTCATGTCTATCAGTCTTATAATGGAGGTCTATGAGGTTCATGCTCTTTGAGGTGGTGACCATAGACCTGCATTGATAGACAAGAACTAAAAATAAAAGACTAAAAATATCAAAATTGAAATTACTGCAGAAAGAAAGAGACCTACATCTTGGATGCCCTTGAGGTAAGCTAAAACACAATTTTAAAGTGAACTATCCCTTTAAGGTCATGTGATTTTACAGCATTATGACGGGTCAATACTCTCTTCCAAGATATTCTCCATATACTGTAAAGCAAAAAGAACAAGGTCAAAGTCCTCACTGCTTTCAGTACATAAATTATCAACTGTGAGGACGCAGGAGTAGTTTTACAGCTCTAGTGGACAAATATTAATAAATCAGTGAGTAAAATCAAGAGACATGTAAGAGCCATCAGGCACCACTCATGTGTATCACTCATGTGTCTATGAATGGATTCAGAGTGAGTGCAAAAAAAACTTGATTTCAGGTACAAATAATATTTTGAATATCCTTCCACCATTAAAACAGAACAGAAGACTTTACCCCAAAATGAATACTTAATTTACTCACCCTCATGTTGTTAAAAAACCCAAATGACTTTTTTCCATGGAGCACAAAAAGAGAAGTTATATTAGCCATAATAACAGACTCAGTCACTATTCATTTTAGTTCATGGAAAAGGTGGAAAATAAGTGAAAGGTTTTCTAAAACATCTCCCTTTTTTAGTGCACGAAAAAAACAGGAAGGAAAGTCATTCAGGTTTGGAACAATGTTGGAGCAATAGGCCTGATGACATGTAGGAGGTCATAAAAAGGAGGTCATAAAAACAGTGAAATATCGTTTTAAATATATCTATTAACTTTTTTCTAAGCATTTTCGAAAAACGTTTAGTAAACAAAAATTAGGGAACAGAAGCCTTGTTCAGACTCTTAGCCTAGTCCAATAATAATAGTACAATAATAAAAATTCACATGAAATCCGAAACCCATTTCAAGCAACATTTTATATGTAGTAGTCCCTAGTCGGGAGGGACTCCAAAAAACATTCGACTTAATAATAAGAGAATGAAAGTCACTGGATACTTCCCATACTAAATTAATTTTTTGGGTAAACGATAAGTTCCTTAATCGTTCGGTGGCATAGTTGGCAAAAAAATTAATTTGGACATGGTAAATCGGACTAAGTGGCGTAAACAACAACCACAGCGAGCAACATGTGGGCCACTCAGTCTCTTAACAATTGTATCACCCTTTCTCACACCATACTCGACAGCATGTCACTGAGTCATTGTGATTATTTGTGCGGTTATCTTTAACTAATGCATCTGGCGCGTTATGGTTGATTACACAACGAAAACACAAACAAATATTACACTATTGTTGCGAGACAAGTGCTAGCATTTCCTGCCCGGTGTGTCGTGTCATAACACCTCTTTACCTTCGGAATCGGTAGAGCTGGTCCAGATGACGAGGCAAGCGATTAAAGAGAGATTACACAGCAAAGGATCACTCGACCCTAGAGGAAAATAAATCCCCATAGTCCACAGTGGGCGGTTATTATTTACATATAGAGGACTAGTTGACGTCAACATACAAGAAACGTGTTCTTAGAAAGGCCCTGGAGAACTTAGAGATCAACAGCTCAGTTCAGTCGAACTCACCGTGTTGGTTTTTCTTCTTTTTTTCCCCCAAAGGAGACTTGTAGCTGGTCCGATCCTGAGCGGGGGCGATCCAAAGCGATCGCGAACCAGGCCAAAACAATACGCCTCTCCTGACAATCCCGCTTTCGCGTAATATATCCCTGTCAGAAGTGGGTAGATGTGTTGTGATGGGGCTGGTGGTGGTTTTGGCCGAGTGTACGAAGCTGGAGACGTGCACGTCAGTGGGCGGATTGCTAAAAAATCGCTCGGTGCTGCGTGAAAAGAAAAAAGGAGGAGGGAGGGGGATCCCGTCTTCTTCCACTGTCTGTGACGTGGTACTATGTGGTAACGCCCCGCCCCATCTCCGAGGTCCAACCAGAATGTAACACTGGATTTACATTCACAAGAGAAATCGATATTAGCCACATGGTTTCCCATGGCAAAATAGTTTAAATAGAATTACATTTAGTTATTTTTTGTATGTGTTTAGCTGCTTTACAGACGCCAGTAGTCATAAAAGGCTACCTGTTTGATTGGCTACCTGTTCACTTTGATTTAAGTTGATTTACAACAAGTTGATTTTTGAAGCGGCTCTTTTAATGAATTCGTATTTTCGTCAACGAAAATAGTTGACCAAAGCAGAAAATATATTCACAAAAGTAAAGGTAACCAAAAAAAAAATGATTCCAAAAAGCCTACATTTCTGACAGTATGAATATTCCCTGACTTTTAAGACGCATATTTTCCCTGACTTTATACGATTGGAAATGTCCAGGGGTTTCATAAGGGAATCCCGTAAGCCAAGGGATCCTGTATCTTGAAGGGGCAGCACTACCAGTGCAGATTCAGAAAAACAGGGAAAGCTACTATTTGGCCAACATTTCTAGGTCCTCAATCAGTGTAAACATCAGCTTGCGAGTAAAGTCTAGTGAAATGAGTCAATTTTTAGTTGCGCAAAGGCAAAACCAGGCAACTAGGAGACGCCGAGCAACGCACCCCAAAACACAAACATGACCAAACAAGTGGTAACAACAATATGTTTTGTTCTTTTTCACTTCATCATAAGTTACTGGGCGTTTATGTCATCTTGTAGCATCCACTCACCCACAAAACGCAGCATACCAGAGATCGCCAGGTATTTTGGCACCAAAGGTCGCTATGAGGAGGTTAACACGTACTTAATCGACGATATTTTGGCCATAAACAACTCCCTCGTGACGCTACCTTCCTCGGCATGCCGCGAAATTCATTTGACAGCTATAATCCGGCACGGGACGAGGTTTCCGACCGCTAAAAACATCCAAAAGATGCGCGACTTTTATAATCTGGTCGTGCGTAATGCGACCGACAACTTAAACTGTTTGTCAGAGATAAAGTCACGATGGGAGATGTGGTACAAGGATGAGATGGACGGGCGACTGGTGAACAAGGGCCGTGAGGATCACATGAACCTGGCACAGAGACTCATTAAATGGTTCCCCTCTTTGCTGACCGAGGACAATGTGCGTCAAGGACGCGTGAAACTGATCACCAGCTCCAAGCACAGGTGTGTGAACAGTACCATCGCTTTCAGAGAGGGACTAATGACAGGACTCCACATAGAAGGAGAAGGTAATGCATGAGGACACAGCCCTGCAATTACCACAAGCACTGAATCACATGCCATCATTGTTTTCCAGCATGAGCTTGCTCATCTGGCTCTTCTCACTTGTTTCAGCTGTGAGATTCAGTGGAGAGAAAATGGAAACTTCTCCATTCTGGTGTAATTAACCAAACAATTCAACTGCATTTCTACATGCTCATATGAAGAACCAATTGTAGATCTCTTTATTATCTTTATTAGTTGTTTTTAGTTGCTTCAGTCTTTTCCTCAGATTTTTATCCTGACTGATATATCAATATCATATAGGCCTATCAAAATTAGCTGATATCATTACTGTTCTATCACCTAAATTTGTATCTTTAGTACTATCATGGTTTATGTATGGCACATCAAAAGTCATCATATGAATGCCAAAATGTTGAATACACTAATCATTTATTTTGGATATATATATATATATATATATATATATATATATATATATATATATATATATATATATATATATATTAGGGCTGTCAAACGATTAATCACATCCAAAGTAAAAGTTTGTGTTTACATAATGTATGTGGGTGCACTGTGTATAATTATTTTGTATATATAAGAATACACATACATGCATGTATATTTAAGAAAAAAAAATAGTATTTATATATAAAATATTTATATTTCTTTATGATATAAATCATATATAAATCTATATACAGTATATACATGAAAATATTTCTTAAATATATACAAGCATGTGTGCGTATTTATACAGTATATATAAAATAATTATACACAGTGCACCCACATATATTATGTAAACACAAACTTTTATTTTGGATACGATATTGTTTGACAGACCTTTTAAATTGACTTTGGGGCATATAAAAACTTAAATATGCTTATGTCGACCTTCAGGAATCTGCCTTATTGGTTGTGTTTGTTGCCTGTATACGTATAGAAAGCCCATATTATTATGCTTACAATTCACACACAAACAAAGAGACTTCCTGTTAGCTATAGTATATGCAGACAAACACAGAAAAGACATAAAAATCCATTTTGAACCACCATTTTTTTTTTTGGATTGACCTATTTTTATTAGAAATCTTAATCTATAGTTCTTTCTTGATTGGCTTCCCCCACTGATTAAATACGTTTACAAAGTAACGTTTTGTTATTCCAGTTTTATGATTTTTATGTTTATAAATATGTTTATGTTTATATGTTTTTATGTTTATAAACCCATAATGTTAATTCTACAAATTTGTTTTGTTTTGTTTCATTGCTCAGTTGAGTTGGAACCTGCTGTGAATGACGCTTTGATGCGTTATTTTGACCAGTGTGAACGGTTCGTGAAAGAAGTGGAGAACAACAAGAGCGCCTTGGAGGAAGTAAAACGTTTCAGTGAAGGCCCTGAGATGAAAAGAGTAATGGAGAAAATGGCTGACAGGCTGAAGGTCCCTTACACCAGCGTCACCGATGGTCAGTGATTGCATAACATGATCATGACACTGTTACACAGTCCCTGTTGAAGGGCTGGAATAAAGCAACATCCACGATGCTATTGTGCATTTTAAAATTGTGTTAATATTGTGATCAATTTTTATGTTATGTTTTATTGAAAGAGCTGTTTAAATTTTAAAACACATGCGTCCAATTCACTTCCCTTTAAATGTTACGCTCTTCTTGCAACCATAACCACAAAACTTTGCATATGAGTAGATTATTGCACACACTTTCTTTCCGAATGCATGTCAGGCTGACCTCAGTCAAATAAACTTTAGATGAGAACCTAAAGATAGAAAGTGAATTTTTCTAAGTCTATTGTTCGTGTTTTATTTATTTATTTCCTCTGCAGTGAGGATGCATCAGATTAGAGGTTTTTGAGATGATTTATAAATGTTAAAAATCAATAAACAAAATTGTGGTGTCCAAAACTCCAATCGGTTGAGAGGACTGGGCTTTCAAATTTCAAAATTGTACATGGTTTGCAACTACATCACTAATCTGTACCATCATTTAAGTAAAGTTTGCATTTTCAGCATACAGTCACAACTTTTGGTGAAATGGATTGAGGCACTGAGTGTCCATATGAAATAGTGTAGTTAAATTCTATAGATGACAGGCCACGTTTGCTGCAGCTTTTTCTCTGGAGAACAGAAGAAAGATGGGAAGAGTTGGGAATGAGAATCACAAAAGCAGGAAAACTAGAAAAAGTTGTTGAGGCAAGTTTAACTTACTCAGAGAGTTAAGAGGTCAGGGCTGCTCAGTTGATCTGCAGCTGTCAGCAGTTGTATATCAAGGCATAAACAGAGTGAGAGAGGGAAAGAATGTCGAATAGTGTTGCTACTGCAGTCTTCAATACGACCGTTAGATGGCAGTGTTGATCCTTTTTTCTTTGCCCCAAAAATAGGATGAAAGTGCAAAAATATAAGATTGCCCTGTACACCACCAGCACATGCTTTTATCAAAGATTTCACAGAGTTTATTAATTTGTTTTACATTGATATGAACAAAATAATGTCTTATTTATTCTACCGTCTAATGCTTTTGCAAATAACACATTGTCTTAATATTTGTTTTTCTTAGATTCAATGCAAGCAGCATTCTTCCTGTGTTCATACGAGTTTACTATCCTTAAAGTGAACTCACCCTGGTGCCAGTTGTTTGACGAGGTTGATGCACAGGTACTGGAACAGAGCAGTTTTTCCTGTTTACCCTTATTTACTTTATCGTAGGACTTAGGTTATATTTTAAGTATACCAGGAGTATTTCTTCTTCTGATGGAAAATTAAAACAAATAAAATCTGTATTTAATAGAGATAGAGATAATAGACATTTAATAGAAAAAGAGATAAAATCTCTTTTTCCAATCATAGCTGATCATGTTAAGTTATGCATTAGGTTTGTGTTAAGAACAAGTGGAAATGCATGTTATGATTTCACAATATCATTTTTTTTTGTTATTCAGAGCTATTTGCTTTAGCAACTTGGATTAGTTAAATTTTGATGGTGCTTCCTACCTTTGTGTTCCTCAAAAATGTTATAGCATACTGCTTTGGAACTGCATGAGTTTAAAACACACACACACACACACACACACACACACACACACACACACACACACACACACACACACCACACACACACACACACACATATATATATATATATATATATATATATATACACACACACACACAAACCGACATATACATACATACTACTATTCAAAAGGTAAAAAAGGAAAGAAATTTTTACTTTTATTCAGCAAGAATGCAGACATTTATCAAAATTAACAATAAAACCTTTTACATTGTTACAAAAAAATCCTACTCTTAAAAAATAAAAAATGAGCGAATATATGAAGCCTGTGAATAAATTAATACATTTATTCCTGTGATGGCAAAACTGAATTTTTCATAGCTTTTTTCAGCTATTTCTCAAGTCTTCAGTGTCAAATAATCCTTCAGAAATTCTCCTAATATGCTCATTTGCTCATTTATATATTTATAAATTATAAATTGCGATTAATCATTTGACAGCTTTAATCATTTGACAGCCCATAAATTATAAAAAGTGAATGTTGCCTTGGTGAACATCAGAGCCAAACACAAACACATTTTAAGAATCTTGAGCTTTTGAACGGTAGTAGTTCAGTGCATGTTTTAAGAGACAACTTTTTTCAATGTGGATTTTCAATTCAGAATGTCAGTCTAAGGACAATACTTATATATATATATATATATATATATATATATATATATATTTGTGAATGTTCTTGCACACTGGTGAGAGGTCATATGCTTCTGCAGATGTTTAAATACACTGTGTTGTGTCTCTTAAGGTGATGGAGTACGCTGGTGACCTGAAACAGTACTGGAAACGAAGCTATGGACATGATATCAACAGCAAGTCCAGCTGTATTCTTTTCCATGATCTTTTCTATCGTCTTGACCAAGTTGTAACCAATATCAAGTAAGAGGACATGTCTTTTTATATAATGCCTATAAGAAAGAATTGATGCTATTTCCACTTTATTGAAAAGTTTTACTCCCACAAAAGAGTCGAGGACCAGCCTTTCTAAGGAAGTATAAAGTATCTGTTACATGTTTTCACAGCAGTATCAGTTATTATGCCTGAGAAGATATTGAATACGTTCAGCAGGTACAGACAGACGGCTCTGGGAAAGACCTAGTCTTCTTAGCTAGTTGTGTCTAAGTTTAGCTTTGAAGGTGACAGCCTTATTCAACGTCAGTTTCATTCTGTGTAATTGTTTACTTCAGTGTATTTTATTTTTAAGAATCCTATTCACATGAGCAAAAGAGAAGAAGGTGGAAAACAGATTTCTTTCTGTTTGTGAGAGTAGAAGTCGTAAAAGGGATACATTTGCTTTTGTTGATACACACGGCTTGTTGAAACCCACATTTTACAACTTAAGTGACTCTAAACTTTAAAGAGATACTCCAATTTTGTTGGAAATAGGCTCATTTTACAACTCCCCCAGTGTTAAACAGTTGGGTTTTACCGTTTTCGAATCCATTTAGCCGATTTTCTGATATTTAGAAGAATATCAGTAACCAGACAGTTTCTGATCTCATTGACTTCCATAGTAGGAAAAAAATATATACTATGGAAGTCAATGAGCCTATTTTCAAAAAACGTGGAGTATCCCTTTAAGGGAATTTTGAGAATGAGTTCAACTGACATTTACTGTATGAGTATTTTTCGAGCACCAGCTGG
Source organism: Cyprinella venusta (assembly GCA_038021265.1). NCBI lineage: Eukaryota > Metazoa > Chordata > Actinopteri > Cypriniformes > Leuciscidae > Cyprinella > Cyprinella venusta. The sequence goes on from CM075875.1 coordinate 13,939,870, forward strand.
AAAAAAAACGCCTATTTCGAAGCAGAGACGATGATATTTGACATTATCACCCTGGTTTCAGGCTTTACTCAAGGGTGTCATGGGAAGTACATTGACTTTGGGTACCTGACCATTGTTTGATCCATTCCTATCTACTACTAAGCATCAAGTTTTCTTCCCTAAATACAATGTGTGAACATAGCCAGAGAGTGAGTGTTTGCCTAACCAGTAATATTGCTATTTGAGAACAGTTGAGCATGCATACAAACTTGTTCAAGTTAAATGAATTGCCTAACCAGCATCATAACACAAATACGCCTCACACCCTCTGCCCACTTCCCACATGGAGCCCCACATAGCACATTAAACAGAATACACAACATCTGAACAGGAACTAGAGTGATATAATTCTCTTGTGCAATAATCAGCAATCCTCCTATTCATTCTCTGGTCTGTCTCACATCCTTACTGAATGTCATACTGAAAGTTAAGCAAACTTGGGTGTGGGGTGTGTGTCATAAAATTACATGGCTGAGGGTATCCTCAAATAAGGATATACATCCTTATATTTACATTTATGTGTTTGTTATATCCAAACCATTGTTTGGGAACCAAACCCATACCTTTTGCGTTGCTTGCGCCATGATCTGCTGTTTAAATGAAAAAACTGGGTTACACTTTATTTTAAGGTGATGTAGCTGTACATTGTAATTACTCAAATAAGTACTGAGTAATTTTTAATCAACTACATGTACTTACTATAAAGTTAGGGTTAGGGTTTGGTTTATGGCTAGTTACTTGTAATTATGCATAATTCAGCCTACTATTATTACTATATGTCACCTTAAAATAAAGTGTTACCAAAAACTGTCATCATATACTCACCCTCCTGTCATTTCCAAGCTGAATGTCTTGACTTCTGTTGTCTATAAGAATGTGGATGATGATTTTTATTTACGAAATTTAACTTTATTTAATGATATGCTTCTGAAACCCTCCTCCTTCCCCAGCTCCACCTGTATAGATCTGCTACAGGTAATTCATGTATGCTTTATTGTACAGCAGCAGCGTGTCGTGTATGTATTGGCAGCAGCTAGTCCCATTGCTCTGCAGCAGCGTAGTAGATTTATTCAGCCAAGACCAAATATATCAACATTGTCATTCCCATTACAGTGCCAAACACTCTGTTTTGTCATGACAGAAATGAATAATATTTGGAGCACAATAAATATTTCTTATTATTACCAATGTTGAAAACAGTGGTGCTCCACGTTTTTCCAGATTCTTCGATAAATAGAAAGTTCAAAAGGACAGCATTTAAAAAAAAAAATAGAAATCAATCATTTGTGAAAGTCTTCACTGTCAATTTTGATGAGCTTAATTTATTCTTGCTGAACAAAACAAAATCTTTAATTTAAAAGAGCAGCTTGAATATTGTGCTAAACTTGTCCGTTTGTGTTTGACAGGGGAAAGACAGTCATATGAGTTTGGAAATTGCATGTTAATGACTAATGATGGAACTTTTTTTTTTAATTCAACTGTTCCTTTTAATATTTCCAGACATCCAAACAAACAGGTTTTTCATTCGCTTCTCGATGCTTGTCTGGCTTAAATTTTATTTTAAATGATCATAACTAAGCAAATGTAAAAGTAGGTAATAGCAGCATCAGACGAAAAAGCAAATCAGATGATTATACTCCATTAGGTGGTAAAATATTGTAAACTGATGTGAATGTCCCTGACAGAACTAAATTATTTTGGCTGTAATATTTATACAGGTGTTGTCTAGTAACTGATTATTGTCACAGTCATTTTACATTCTGTTTTTAATGTTGAAGAAGAAGTGGTTTCAGATCCTGTTGAACCCTGGCAATGTTTATGGTTATGTGTGACGCATATCCATAAACATTGGTTACGCTTATGCTTTTATCATTGTCCAGGTTACCTGTTATTTAGAAACCCACTGCTTGATGTCAAAAGAAGGATGTTAAAACATTAGATCAAGTGATTGAGTACAACTGTTAATTATAGATCAATAAAACCCACCTGAGATATGATATCCTTGCCAACCAAGAAAATTACCATAGCTTTACAGCTTACAGCATTTTATTTGCAGCAGTTTTTGTACAAAGAAAACTTCAAAATAGTCATATGTTGTATTGTGTTGGGCAACAGAAAAAAAGACCCTCAATTGTTGACCAATTTTTAAACACTCAGAAGTACATTAAGGGGTGATTCACACAGAGTACATTTTTGCATTTAAAATTGGAAGTGGATTGGGAAAAAAGCAAAGTGAAGAGTGTTTTCTAAAACTACTTTTAACTTAGTGTCACTTGTTTAAAATGCTGTCATATGCATGATGCTGCAAAAAATGTGAGTACAACGGTCAAATATTTTTGTATCACGTTTACAGTAGAAAGCAAAAGTATATTCTGTACACTCCCTAAAACTCTTTGTAATACTCTCATTATCACGGACAAATCTTCCTCCCTTTGCCAATTCATCAGCCTATTTTCAGCGACATTTTTGGATGCCCAGCTGTTAAACTGGCTCTATCAAATGTGTGTTTACGAAATTATGGCTTTGACCTACATATTCAGAAATCCCTGCACAGCCCATTAATGATCAATGTGTTTTATGAATGATTGTGTAGCAGTTGCTGATTCTCCTCTGCTATATGTTGGGTTTTAGTGGTGAACTTGCCCGTTCACCTTCTCTTTGTGCTTGTTTCAAAGATCACCTTTGTTCGTGTTCAAAGGTTGCGGAGCACCTCCTCTACAATCAGTGCAAACAGTAGGAAGGGAGAAACCCACAGTACCTAGGGCTTGACTCTCATGTCAGCTAAAAATCCAAAGCATTATTTGTAATTCAAGTAGTTGTGGTTTTGTAATGAAAGGGCAATGTGAGATAACTCTTACTTAAACTTGAAAGACATGCATTCAGGACTATTTAAGATAGAGTATTATATTGCATTATTTTTACACGCAGGATTAACCATAGTATTAGGTTGCAGGTCTGAAATACTGGATGAATTATAGTTTTCTGCTTGAATTTTTGTTTTTGGTCATGAACATGGCTGTAAAGTGTCGACACATTGATGTGTTGTGGAATGTGCTTACAACATTTTTAATACAATTACGTTTGTGGGTCAATTTGATTGACAGTTCATGTAAACAAAAATGTGAAAAAAGCTATTAAAATCTCTCTCTCTCTCTCTCTCTTAGCTCGGGTGTTACTGTATCAGAGGCTGTAACGGTGCAGGTTGGCCACGCTGAGACACTGATACCCCTCCTCACCCTGCTGGATCTCTTCAAGGATGACGTCCCTCTCAAATCAACTAACTTTGCAACCCAACAGAATAGAATATTTCGCAGTGGACGCATTGTGCCATACGCTGCCAATCTGCTGGTAGTGCTCTATAAATGCCCGGAGGGAATAAGAATGGGTGTGCGACTCAATGAGAAATCTTTGACCTTGCCTGGACTTACCGACCCTGTCCCTGTGTATGAGGATGTGAAGAAACACTACAGCGCTCTACTGGGCGGTTGTGACCAAGAGACTGTGTGTAAAATTCATTCGTGAACATAAAAGGACAATACAACTCACAACAAACGGCTCACTGACAGTGAATAACATTTTGAAAAATGTTTTACTGTTGGTAGAACAGTATATGGTAGAAAAAGTTATCTGTTATATAAGTATAACACAATTTACCCCTGTACTATTACTGGCATGGACCAATAAGAGACTGAAACTTCCAAAATTCAGTGCTTTAAGAAAAGGACATATTAGAGAGAAAGAAAGCAGAGAAATCAGTTCTAACCAACCAATTAAACAAATAAGCACATTCGACATTTCACATGAAAAATGTCACTTTAGTAAAGGTCTTCACATTAGTTCGTTTTTTTTAAATTCTACGTGACTTTTTTTTTTATCATGGCTGCATTATTAAAAACAATGACCCAGTGGTTGTACATTGTTTACATGCTTGAATTGTAAATGATTGGTTTTGTTAGAGTCTCCTGAGTCTTGCTTACTACTAAAGTATCAATTCTATATAAAATGATCTATTCAAACCAAAGACTATTTTGCCAAGTATGTACTGCCTGTTTGATTTTATTTCCAGACCACATAAAATAAATAAATCGTATGTAAAAATTTGTAATTTAGTGGATTGAATTTGCATGCAATTTTGTTCCTCGTATCATTAAGAAAGTTTATACAATACAAGAACTCATGGAAATGTCTATCTAAACTCTCATTTAGACTTGAAATTACTATTTGTGAGTACAATTCATTAAAAAGTTTTGTTTAAAACGTATGTTAGGCTATTGACGACAATTTAAAAAAGTCGATTCCATAAATCTTTTGCACTCTTCCCAAAGTCATATCCATTTGATTTTACACATGAACGCAGAACAAGGGGCTCTTTTCTCTTCACATCCTTCTCTCCGCCCCCTTTATCCCGTAGCTCTTGATCCCTCCTCCTCCGTGCCTTACAGTCTCATACCGGTACACTGCTCTCCATTCAGCCGTATGCAGATTGTGGGTCCCGGGAGGTGGGACGAAAGCTGGGCTGTTGGAATGCGACGTGTCGCGGATCGCTCTTAAAAACACTTCTCTGTCTGCATCTCCACAACCTACCTCTAAAAGTTCACCTGCGCGTTCAGTCCGCCCCTCCGAGTAAAAAGTCCAAACCAGAGCGCACTTCACCGGAGCGAGATGCCTGGAAACACAGCACTAAAGCCGGTGAGATTTGGCAGAGAGCCGTAGCTGGCAAAACTTCTCTGTCGTGGATTGTTTATTTTGTCAGAGCTGCCTTTTTCTTCGTTGACATTTATGCAGTCGGTGTGTAAGTGTCTAGCAAGAGTTGTCTGAGATGCGTAAACATGGGGTTCGTCGAAATGTCAGCCAACTTTTTTTATGTGTTATATAATTGCCTGCGATCATTTGGGGAGATATTGGACAAGCGCTCTGCTTCAATTCTGTGTTATAGGCTAGACATACTGGCTTGGCAAAAAGCTTGTTAAATGTGTATAACTGAAATACTGTCAACAAAATGATGAATATTTAACAGAAATGTGAGAGCAGAAAAGTTTATCTTAGCTACATTTAGAAAAACAATTCTGAATTTTCATGTCGTGAAAAAAGTAAAATGTAATAGGCCTACAGAAATATAATGCCATTATGTTGGTCAGGTAGGAATACTGAAATTAATAAATTGTCTATACATTTATAGGCTACCATTAAAATAATGTGACAACCTACCACTTATGAAAAAATACCATAATCAAATTAAAATTTTTAGAAAATGTAGCTAATAAATATGCCAGTGTAAATTGATTGAGTTCACTTGTTAAAACGAACCACTGTTTCGCTAAAATATGATAATACTGGAATAGTTTCTTAATTTAAGAATGTTTTGAAATGGTTGAAACCAATTTACAAAACAATTGCTAGATAAAATAAAAGGTATTACTGTAATTTGCTATTTCTAATCATTCCTAATAGTTGTACATATTGCTATTATAACTGTACAAATATTGAATAATTTCTTGTAATATTTGGAAATAGCACAGTTCTATCTATACAATATGAAATGTTTTACGCTTGCCATAGTGCTCTGTCTTAGAGTTCATGTCAGCTAATCTGAGTCATAGACCAGAGTTCAGTTTGTGAGGCAATGTGCACATGAACATAGTTTTTTGTGCACGTAGGCTATATTTAGTCTAAAAACACAAATTTTTACTTTACTTTATACTGTATATATATATATATATATATATAAAGGGAGGTGTTAATTCTTAAATGCCTATTTTCAATACATTTTAACAAATCATCTAAATGTTTTAAAAATCACTTCAAGTGATAGTTGAAAAAAATTTAAAGTATCTGGATTAAAGTTGTGATAATGGCTGCCTTCACTGTCATTTATAAGACAAACCATCAAAGACGTTACAAAATTTCTCTGCCCTGATTTGTTGTCTTAGAATACACTGAAATATAAAATCGGTGCTGTAGTCAGAAAGACAAAGATCCAGAAAACAACATACCCTGTTCAGAGCTCAGACTATAATCAGCTTGTTTAATGCCGGTCATTCACTTATTCTGGCTGTTAATACAGTGTTCATTCATAAAAGCCTTCTGACACTGCATGTCTGACTTAACAGAGAAACAGTTTGTGTTTAAGAAAGGTGGTCTGTTTGTGGGATTCTTTGGAAGCCGGGTGTGTAATGAATTAATCTATTTGTTTTTTAAGTACTCCACAAGTAAATTTGAGATGGGATGGGAAAAAGGAAAAGGCTGTGTGTTAGCCTGGATGCCAGCCCTGTGCACAACATTTTTTTGGACGGGAGGTTCGGTCTGGACTCGATCCATTGAGGAATAATTATGATCTGTTCAGAAATCCTCGGGCCCATCAAATTGCCAGGGCGTAATAATAGATTTTTGCATCTGACCTGTGTAAGGATGCGTCCTGTCCAAAGTTGATGCATACATTCCTAGTTAATGAATATAATGGTTTGTTTATAGCAGCTTGGTTTTCCTGCAACCCGTCCTGCACAAACAGTATATTTCAACCTTAGTTCTCAGCAGTGGTGGACAAAGTACACCTACCATGTTCTTGTTTTAAAGTAAAGATAGGCTTACTTAAGGTAAAATATTACTCAAGTACATGTAAATGTGTTTTAAATAAAATGGGCAGACCCCAGCGGAGATAGAGGGGGCGAACTGAGGGCAGGGCTGAGCGGGGATGTGCACCTGAGACCCGCAGTGACAGGTGCTGTTAGACTCTAAAATGGAAAATGACTGGAGTGACGCAAGTAGCTTTGCAACAGAGCGGTCATTTGAAGTCGAGTACTTTTCCCCCCACCTTCACCTGATGTGGAGGAGGGTGAATTGTATGTGGACACAGGGCCATGTCAATGGTCTTAACTCCTGCATCACGATCGGCATCTGATGAGTTTTGTCGAGTTGATGTCAATAGCGCGCTCTCTGTAAGCATATTTTCATATTGATATTTTGCCGCTATGTGAAAAAATCCAGCAAAATGCGCTGGTGCGTTTGTCGACCCCAGAGGAGTAACTTTAGTCTAACCATATATTGTGATTAAAATGTACATGATCACTCTCGTAGAGGTGAAGTGTTTGGCACTGTGTGGAGAAGCCCATGTCAACCTCTATTCCGTTACCATACTGACCACTACTAAACACTACGCTAATTTGAAGCTATCCTAACTGTACTATGCTACTAACTAACTAGGCTACACAAAATAATCTAAATAACTATATAAATGCTATGCTAAATAGATGCGGTAACGCTTCCTTTTACAGTACAGTACGTGTACTTACCTAGAAAGTACTGGCTAATATAAGGTAAGTACAGGGGTTATGGGTAGGTTTAGGGGTAGGTTCAGGGTTAGTACCTAGTTATTACCCAGTAATTTTAAAGGGATACTCCACTTTGTTTGGAAATAGGCCCATTTTTCAACTCCCTCAGTGTTAAACAGTTGGGTTTTACTGTTTTCGAATCCATTCAGCCCATTTTCTGATATTGTATATAGTATGTACATGGGAAACACTATCCTGATCGTTTTCAATACTCTTAATTCCAACTCTTGGCTCGCAGTGGTTTTGACGAAACAAGATGATTTTTAAACTGCCGAGAGCGTGGTAGCTCGTACCAATGTTGGCTTGGCTTTTGGCTTGCTTAGTTGGGGACATTTAATATTCAACAATATTATTGATCTGTGTTATATTATTTGTGTTATCACTGTGAAGCTGCTTTGATACAATCTGTATTGTAAAAAGCGCTATATAAATAAAGATGACTTGACTTGACCAAGAGCGTGGTAGCTCGTACCAAAATATATATTTATATATATATATATATAACAGCAATAGGACAAAAGCATCTGCCAAATGCGTAAATGTGGATGTATTTTAAACAAAAAATGTAACTGGAGTATTAAAGCCCATTGTGTATTCTGTTCTCAGGTATAGTATATAAAATACTAATACTACACAAAAATTGCTCTAAATGTTAGTATGTTTCCATGTGTGTTTGTAGGATCTGCAAAAGTCCTCTAATGTGGTATTCCAGGCTCATCATGTCAGCCGCAGCAAGAGGGGGCAGATCGTAGGAACCAGAGGAGGTTTCAGAGGATGTACAGTCTGGCTCACAGGTAATGCATTTCTACACTTTAAAAACAGTCGAAATCACACAAGATGACAGGCCAAGCAAATTTAAATAGGGAAATAAAATCACAAACCTGTGAGGCCTGTAAAACAAGTTGGTCTGACCTTTAAACCCAAGGTGCCAACTAATAAGAAACACACTAAGTTTTTTACCCTGCCATATCAGTATGGATCAAGAACACCAAAACAGAAATGTACATTTATTTGACAAACAAGGCTGCATTTATTTGATCAAAAATACAGTAAAAATAGTGATATTGTGAAATATGGTTATAATTTAAAAAAAAATCTTATATTCTAAAATGTTGTTTATTCCTTGATGGCGAAGCTTTATTTTCAGCAGACATTACTCCAGTCTCGATCCTTCAGAAATCATTCTAATATGCTGATTTAGTTATCATGACACATTTCTTATTATTATCAATGTTGAAAACTGTTGTGCTGTTTAATATCTTTGTTGAAACCATTACATTATTAGGCGGCAGGCCCAGTTTCACAGACAGGGCTTAAATTAAGCCAGGATTAGGCCTTAGTTCAGTTAGGTGTGCCTCTTGAGACAAAACAATGACACGTCAGTGCAAGTTCCTTTTAGTTAAAACATGCATTGTAATCGCTGAAACCGAGGGTAGATGTTTGTACTGTATTTTTTGATCAATTTAATGTATTAATTTCTTAAAAAAGAAAAACTTTTCAAATCATATCCAACTGTAAGGAATCTCTTATTTCATTGTGTGTGTGTGTGTGTGTGTGTGTGTGTGTGTGTGTGTGTGCAGGTCTTTCAGGGGCTGGTAAAACAACACTGGGATTCGCTTTAGAGGAGTATCTGGTCTCTCACGGCATTCCCTGCTACTCTTTGGATGGTGATAACATCCGTCACGGGCTGAATAAGAACCTGGGCTTTACTTCTGAGGATCGAGAGGAGAATATTCGGCGTATTGCTGAGGTGGCCAAACTCTTTGCAGATGCTGGGCTTGTTTGCATTACAAGCTTCATCTCGCCGTTTGCCAAAGTGAGCAACCACACCAGCGACTGCGATTTATTTTATCACTAAACCAGTGAAATTGGTTGAACTAGGTTTTGATTTGAATCAAAAAAGGTCAAAACAAAATCACAAGATAAATAGGAAGTTTTGAAAGGTTTATTTAAATCAAATGTGTCTTCTAGGATAAATGTTGAGGGGTTTTTCACTGCAGTACAAAAGGTCTTAACATTTACATTTATTAATTAAGTGGTTTTAATTCAAAGCCACAGACAAATGAGAATTAGCTGAACAGACAAGTGAACATGAAACACAAAGAGCAACAAACACTTTGTTTTTATTTTACTTGAGCATTTATAATTAAATGTATCATAAAATGCATAATGCTCAACTTCTTTACTCTGCAGGACCGTGCAGAGGCCCGGGCCATCCATGAGAAAGCGGGTTTGCCATTTTTTGAGGTGTTTGTAAACGCTCCTCTGGAGGTGTGCGAGAGCAGAGACGTTAAAGGACTCTACAAAAAAGCAAGAGCTGGGGAGATTAAAGGTAATATAAAAAATGTTAAAATGTTAAAAAGGCTGTTCTAAAACAAAAAAGTACAGAACAACTTAATTTCTTTCATTTCCATCTTCCTCTGTTTTACATGCTTAATTTCTCTCCCAGGCTTCACCGGTATAGATTCTATGTATGAGTGTCCAGTGACTTCTGAGCTGATTCTGAAGACCGGAGAACTCACAGTGAATGAATGCATTCAGCAGGTGGTGAACCTGTTGAAGGAGCAGGTCAGTCAGGAGCAACACAGGCTTGGGAATACATTTGATTTACCATTTCCCATTGGTGCATGTAGCCTAACATTATCTTTCTAGAGTACCTCATGGTCAGAACTCAGAAGTCCAAGGTTGAAGCTATTGTCAGATATTACAACAAGCCTCTGGCTACAGATCTGTCTGAAGGCCCTTTTACTATAGTTTCCTGGTAATACAGGATTCTTTCTTTAGAGGAATCGTTCACCCAAAAATAAAACTGTCATTATTTACTCAGCCTTATGTAGTTTTTTTTTTTTATTAATGAACAAACCTGACTTCAGTGCAATTTCAGCGATGAAAGTATTTTTCAAGGCTCAGATCATGCCACCTGATCAGCTCTTTCTCTGTCTTTCTCAGAGCATTGTTCCCAGTGGAGTTGTAGAGGAGATAAATGAACTGTTTGTGCCTGAGAACAGACTCAAGCAGACACAGGCAGAAGCAGACACCCTGCCCTCTATCAGCATCACCAAGGTAACAGGTAGCATTAGTCCTCAAGGCCAAGGACAACTCATGTTCAAGTGTTCATAAATATGAGTGAATTATTGACAGGATGACACATAGCAGCTTTATCAGCCTGTGAACAGTGTTCACTTATTTCAATGCAAATTTATTCCAGAATCCCACAGCAATAACGATTTAAATTCTGTTCCTTAAAGACCCCCTGTGGTGAAAATCAAGTTTTTAATGTTGTTTGTATGTCTATGTGGTGTTTTTAATATGCTTTAAGACAAACCATGTACACATTTTTAAGTCAACACCATTGATGAGTATTTTTCCCTTTAAACTCATAAACTACCTTATAACCAGTCATATTATCATTGTGTGAGTGGGCTTTTGCATACCATTAACTATTCTCTCAAGAGAAGCCAGGTTGTCCTGCTATATTTTTCTGTTTATATGAAAAATCTGGTATATTTAACAATATAGTGGGTGAATTATATACAGTATGTGATGCATTTTACAATGTTATAATGAATTATATGCCTTTCTCCACTGACGTTCTGAGTAGTTTGAAGCATTTCTAAGGATGCTAATTTTTAGAAGGCAGCTTTCTGACTCTAGGATGGTGAACGGGAACATAGTTTTGTGTAACATTAGCAACACATTATTAGCTGTTTGATAACTCAGTCAAGCAAAAAGGCTAATCATATTAATTATCGTTATGTGTCAGTCCAACATTGTAGAGAGCCTTACATAAAATGCATTACCATTCTGATACATCAAGGCGGGGACTATGCACATTCATGAGTCCGCAAGGGTGTAGAGTTACATTCAAGCTATTTTAAGGCATGAATAAATCTTTTTCACAGGACAAAATTTTTAAATATGTTATTTTGGTTATCAACAATTAGTTTTAATGGATACAGTTATTAACTACAGGGGGACTTGAGACATATTTTCACTTGTTATTGCACAAAGTTGTTACATAATCCTTCCTACAGACAATCAATCATAGCAAGACATTTTGAAGAATATGATATTAGCTTACTGTTCCATTTGTAAAGAGCTTTCTGTGTTTGTGTGTGTAGTTGGACTTACAGTGGGTGCAGGTGTTGGCTGAAGGATGGGCTAGTCCTCTAAAGGGCTTCATGAAGGAGAGAGAATACCTACAAGTCATTCACTTCAACACCCTCCTGGATGGTAACATACAAGCACACACATATAAAAAGGTGTCTCAAATGTTTTAGCCATCGGCAGTCTCCTTTTGCAGTGCTAGACATCTCCTTCCAATTATTTTTTATTCCACATATAAGTAATCACACTTAGTCAGGATAATCGTCTTAATGTTGGGGATGGCACCAACAGCAGAAGGCTGAAAGAGAAGATGTTTCATGCATAAAATAGCAGGTCCCAGTGCTGCTTGCAGGAGACAGAATGATGCAATGATCTGGCTTTCTGTGAAACTCTGACGCTTTGCTTGCTTTAATTCGGTTGGTCAGGAAACATCGGTCAGGGGAGGAGGCAGTATTTTTCTAAGTATTTGCAAATGCATGCAAGCGAATAATATTCAGTATACTGACATACATTAGGAGCATTTAACCGAGCAGGTAGCTAATAATGATGCTAATGAGCACGGCACATCTCTCTTCACCAGTTTGCACTGGTTACCAACAGCCTCTCGCATCATATTCAAGGTACCAATGTTTGCTCTGTTTCTCAATACCTAAATTCACAACTTAAGACTCATGTACCCTCCAAAAACTTGTGTTCTGCAAGTTAAAAGCGTCTTCTGGTACCATCTCAAACTTTTACTTGACTATTCCTTGCTTTTGGAATGATCTGTTTTACTCAAACTGAGCTGCTGAGTCTTTAGCCATTTCTTGAAAATGGCTTGATCCTTTAATACTAACACTTTCTACTTTATTTGTATTATATCTATTTTTTTCTATTTATTTTTTTTAAATATGCTATTAAAAATATTGTTGCCCTTTTGTTGGTTTAATCGATTGTATTGTTCTCCTCACTTGTAAGTCGTATTTTTCCTTAATTATTGAATAAATAAATAAATACAGTGACCTCTTAAAATGATTTATAATATTCGTTGATTAACTTACCTATCCCTTATTACAGGTGGTACCATCAACCTCTCAGTACCCATTGTCCTTCCTGTTGCCACCGAGATTAAAGAACGTCTTCAAGGCAGTGCAGCTCTGGCTCTGGAGTACCAGGGAAAACGCGTCGCCATCTTACGCAACCCAGAGTTCTTTGAACATCGAAAGGAAGAGCGATGTGCTCACCAGTGGGGGACAACCTGTCCAAAACACCCTTACATAAAGGTATTAAATATGTTTTAACCAATGTCATGATAATGAATGCATAAAAAATACTAAAGTATTGAGGAAACCTTTAAGAAGTCTCAGCTGAATACAGGTTATTTAACTATATATAACTATATATATATATAACTTATTTGTACAAGAAAAGGCTCCAAAATACAATTTGTTTCTTAGATAATACAACTAACTATCTGAAATTCATAATACTTGCTTAAAAAAAATAGAATACAACTGTTGCAATGAATGATTGTTATAACTCACAAATGCACATTAACTACATTCTTTAACCGCTTACCTGTGAATAGATGGTTTTGGAAAGCGGTGACTGGCTGGTAGGCGGTGAGCTTGAGGTATTGGAGCGAATCAGATGGAATGATGGACTGGATCAGTACCGTCTCACTCCAAGGGAGCTGAAGCAGAGATTTAAAGAGATGAAAGCAGGTATACGCAAATGGGTTAAAGAGGACAGTTAAATTGATAGTTCACCAAAATCATTTTACTCACCCTCATATTGTTCCAAACCTGTATGAATTGCTTTCTTCGGCTGAACGCAAATTAAGATATTTTGAAGATTGTTGGTAACTAAACAGTTGATGGGCCGCATTGACTTCCATAGTATTGAAAAAAAAATACTATCAGTCAGTCAGGGTTAGGGTGAGTAAATGATGACAGAATTTTCATTTTTGAGGTGAACTATCCCTCCAAGAGATAACTGACTGCATAGTTTCTGCATAGTAACTGCATAGTAAGTGATTTTCTCGTGACACTTTAAACTGAATTATGTTCTAAAGCACCCTTGCATCTCCCAAAAAAAACAAAAACAAAAAAAAAAACCATTGTGATTCTGGATCTAGGGTGTAATTTTTATAAAACCATGAGGCCAAACAGGTTCTTAGCACCATGAAATTTTGGCAGAAAGATTTTGGTTCAGAAGTGTTGGCTGTATATGAAGCAAGGAATCAAAAGCACTCATGTGGGACATAATATTAAAAATCTTATAATATTAATACATTAAATATAATTACTTAACAACTAAATAAAAATATGTTCTATATATAGTATGAGTGTCTGAACTTGAAGTATGAATGTAATACTACATTCGCCATGTTGTCATTATCACGTCATATCATATATCGCTTCACTGCTATTCATAAATCCTCTGCATTGGCCTCATGGGATATTAAAGTGTTCATATGTACACTTCAGAATCTCACTGGAAGAAGTAGGTCATCCAGGTACTTTCTGCCTACTCTTTTATGAGTACTGTGAATTCGGACATACTTCTGCTGTTTTACTGTACTACTGTTTTTTGCCAACTATATAGCAGGGAAGTATCTGATTTCAGCCTTGGATTTCTGGCTTAGCAGGTTCTTAGCACCCTCTTGAGAAACTAATGATATTCTGGACTTGGTCCACAATGGTTACGCAACCAATTAAAGCACTAACTGGAATTGACAATTTCATTGTTTTTCCAGACGCAGTGTTTGCTTTTCAGTTGAGGAACCCGGTGCACAATGGCCATGCCCTTTTAATGACTGACACGCGTCGACGATTAGAGGAACGTGGGTATCGTAGGCCAGTGCTACTTTTGCATCCTTTGGGTGGCTGGACCAAAGATGATGACGTGCCTCTAGAGTGGAGAATGAAACAGCATGCTGCCGTGCTGGACGACGGCATTTTAGACCCTAAGTCCACCATTGTGGCCATTTTTCCCTCCCCTATGATGTACGCTGGGCCTACAGAGGTACATACTATGTGTTCTTTCATACATGCATATTAACAAAGACATATAAAGCCCTTTTAGGAAGTTATAGCCTTACACACACATATTTTTAGTAATGCTAAGCATTTTGAAGCACTTTTTTAGTTTACACTACCATCCAATATTTTGGGGTATATATTTTATTTTTGAAAGAAATTAATACTTTTAAGCAAGAATCCATTAAATTTAAAATAAATTATGTTCTTTTGAACCTTCTATTTATCAAAGAATCCTGTATCAGTGTTTTCAACGTTAATAATAAATCTTTTTTTTAGCACCAAATCAGGATATTTGAATGATTTCTGAAGGATTGTTTAAAAAAATGGCCAGAATAAATTTTAATATGTAATAATAAAATAGTAATAATATTTCACTATTACTGTTTTACTTTAAAAAATGTTAGAATAAATAAAGCTATATTTTTTAATAGGTTCATAGTCTAAGATTCTCATAAATTTATTTAATTTTATAGATACCATATAAATGCCACCCTTACAAATACTAACCTTGTCCATGGGTCTGTCAGGTCCAGTGGCACTGTCGTGCAAGGATGGTAGCAGGTTCCAATTTCTACATTGTGGGTCGTGATCCTGCTGGGATGCCCCACCCAGAGTCAGGGGAGGACCTTTATGAACCAACTCATGGAGGTAAAGTTCTGTCCATGGCACCTGGACTCACCTCTGTGGAGATTATCCCTTTCAGAGTGGCTGCATACAATAAGACCAAGAAAGCTATGGACTTCTATGACAAAGATAGGTGAGATTGAAGTGCACACAGTTGTTTTTACAGATATCCAAAGAAATGAACGTAAATTATTATACAGACTAGTAAAAGCACCGTACAAGCAAAGTCTCATGATTCATGTTTCTTGACGTTTTCAATTCATTGTGCTCATCGATTATGTCACTGTGCAAAAGTAATAAAAATGACCAAACTGGATAGACCGAGCATTTCCAGTACTTCACAAGGAAGACATTGACAGGAGCAGATGAATGTGCATTTAAATCACTGAAAATATGCCGATTGTATGCATTCCAATGGAAATTGCATTTCATGGAAAATTACAAATCATAGTTTTCAGTCATGTGACTGACGCAGAGACAAGTTTATGGCACTTGTGATCCACACACAGCACCTCCTGCGGTATTTCGATCACTAAAATCAGCAGGACATTCCAAAACGCTTAACACAGAAATCACTTAAAGTGTCGCAATGTACTAAAACAGGAAGAAAGCCTTGTTTTGCCCTCCAGGTGAGAGTTCCAATAAGTGTGTGATGCCACGTGAAAACTATGAATAGATGTGAGGTACATAAATGTCTTTCCGCAATAACCAGGAACTTAAGCAAAAATTATTTCCATGTAAACTGGTTGCTTAGTGGTTCTAAAGCATGAAAGTCAGACAGATTTTATCTCTATTTTTCAATTCAGACATGCTGAGTTTGAGTTCATCTCCGGGACCAAGATGCGCAAGCTGGCTCGCAGTGGAGAGAACCCTCCTGAGGGCTTCATGGCCCCTAAAGCCTGGAAGGTCCTCACAGAGTACTACAATTCCCTACAGAAAGACCAGTGATGACACATACGAGAAAGTTCCAACACAGAAAACCTCAGAAGATCAGAGAGCATGTGGTTCACACCGCCTCAAGAACTACTTCAGGCATTGAAAAATGAAGGAGAGCACTTACAACCAGCTGGTGGCAAAGGTGGTCAAGATGTCCTGTGAATATATTACTACAGCATTGTTTTTAAAGGGAAATATGAACAAACTGTGAAATTTAAACTGATGTGCCTTGATTAATAGATTGCCAGTCCCAAAGAGATTATGAGAACTTGGTTCTTAAATTGTATTTAGAAATGTGCATTTAAATCAAAATCTATATTGATTGTAATCTAAATGAAGCAATTACTTTACTGTTCAAAAGTTTGGGGACGGTAAGATTTAAAAAAAAATGTGAATAAGGCTGTATTTATTTGATTAAACAGTATAGTACATAAGAAATAAGTCATTTATTACTGTGATGGCAAAGATGAATTTTCATCATTACTGCAGTCTTCAGAGTAACATGATTCTTCAGAAATCATCCTAATATGCTGGTTCGGTGCTAAAGAAACATTTCTTATTATTTTCGTTGATGAATAGAAAGTTTAAAAAAATACATTTTCTATTACAATGTGAAAGTCTTTACTGTCACTTTTGATCAATTTAATGCATTCTTGCTAAATACTTAAAAAAATAAATAAATCTTACTGACCCCAAACTTAGTGTATATTAAAGCAGTCTTCATGTGGCCCAAATTGCAGATTTTACATTGAAACCTGAATAATTGTGTTTACATGTTACAATAGGGGTTGTTATGTGGGGACCATATTGAGGAAAGCATACTAGGGAAATATTTATTTTGTTCATTCAAAAAAAAATAATGAATAACAGTTTTATTAAAGATTTAACAGCAAATGAAATATAATGTCAAGTAGATATCTGTATATCTTATCTGTTTTAATTAAACCTTTGTACTGTGATTACATAATTGTGACTATGTGGCTGCTTTTTCAGATGCTCACAGTGTGACTGTATGTACAGCTTGCTTCCTGTTCTTTGAATCAAGGGCAAAAGTTATGCAGCTCATCCACAGAAATATTGATGCTCCTCTGCCATCTGGTGGTCATCACTATACAGCAAACAGAAACCACATAGCACCATGGGGAAAATAGCTAAAGATAACTTCAGCTAACAGTTAAAGTTTGTAACCAAAATGTTGTTATGAACTTTTTCATTCCCTGTGATGCAAAGAGCAATTCATAATCAGATTAGAGGCCATGGCCTAAACATGCATAATGCAATTGGTCGCAAAATCTGTTACGAGTGACCCCTATATTGATGTAGGCCTATCACTTAGGGAGCAGGGCTAATGAGTGTGTTCCACTTGACCCTAGGCATTCCCAAATGGGTTTAGGGGATTCCCAATTAGACTTAGTGCGGATAAGAGCATTAGATCTAATATGTTCTATAATTTGCTAACTGTACAGTACGTACTGTACGTATAACAGTGCTATGCAATCCTGAAAAGGTTACGGTGAAGATGAACAGGATGTGTGGCATGGATTTTCGCAGAGAACAAGCATCTATAAAGTAAGCCGCTTGAGGCAGGGAGACCTACTTTGGGTTAAGGACAAGACACACTCACCCATTTCCCTGAATGTAGTGCCTTGTGAGTTGTGTTATAGTGTTTCTCAAACCTTAGTTCATGAAGCTGCCTTACCCTTTTTGGAGAACTTAAAAGTAGCTGAGTTGAATCATGTTTGATTAGGAAAACTACAGTTGGGGATATCAGGTTTGTGAAACAGTGTTAATAAAGGGTTAACGTGAGCTACTGAGTGGGTTTAAAGTCCCCATGACCCCATGGTAGTATTATACATCAGTTAGTACACCCCTGCTCTTGATGCATTTATTATGTGTCCTTCTGGAGCATCAGTGAATGATTTCACCTCTTGTAATAGTTGTGAAAAGATGGATCTCAAAACCATACAGTCACTGCTGGTAAGGGTTTAAATGTGCACAAGAGGCTTGAAAACCAAAGAATTGGCAGGACCAAGAGGATATTTATTATTAAGAACAGTGGGCAATTTAACTGTTCAGGACAAGCCGTGGTGTCAAGGTAACGATCCAGTACTAAGAATCAAGTATAGGTAGGGCATATGTAAACTTTTGAATGGTCATTTTTATAACTTTTATTTTGTCTTGTGAAATATATGTAGCTAAACATCTTTTATGTAAAATGTCTTATTTTTATATAGAACAGTACTATATAAAAACATGCATTTTGCACGACCCCTCTTATTTTGTAAAGAAAATAACTAACATTTAGCAGAATCTGCAAGGTGTATGTAAACTAATATATATATATATATATATATTT
This sequence comes from Cyprinella venusta, assembly GCA_038021265.1. Taxonomy (NCBI): domain Eukaryota; kingdom Metazoa; phylum Chordata; class Actinopteri; order Cypriniformes; family Leuciscidae; genus Cyprinella; species Cyprinella venusta. The sequence continues at coordinate 13,958,283 of CM075875.1, forward strand.
GTAATCAATAAGGTTCGAGAGGCTGTGTTGTATGTATATTAAAGCATGCAATGCAAAACTTTCTTGAAGTAAAACCACTAAGGCTTCCTTCCACTGGAAAAAAAATAGTCCCTGACCATGAACAGCAACAACATTATTTTGCCATTAGATGGCGGTAAAGACTGTTTTTATGAGTAAATTGGGCAGTAGAGAAGACTTTTATATTGAAAGGACTGCTGAAACTTAAAGGGTTAGGTCACCTAAAAATGAAATTATGTCATTAATGATGTTGTTACAAGCCCATAAGACCTCCTTTCATCTTTGGAACACAGTTTAAGATATTTTAGATTTAGTCCGAGAGCTTTCTGTCCCTCCATTGTAAAACGCTGCTTTCGTAATTTCGTCAGCAGGGTCTTACGTCATCAGCGTCACTGAACACGGCTTGACAACAGAACCAGAAGACAATATAATGCTGAATATAGTCGTAGTTTTTGTTATTTTTGGACCAAAATATATTTTCGTTGCTTCAAAACATTCTAACTAACACACTGATGTCACATGGAATGATGTCTTGATTTCTTTTCTGGACAAGGACCGTATACCGTACACATACACTGGAGGAGAAAGCTCTCAGATTAAATCTAAAATATCTTAAACTGTGTTCCGAAGATGAACGATGAGGTCTTACAGGCTTGGAACGAATCGAGTCTTTAATGATATATTTTTCATATTTACGTGTGCACTATACACTGTACTTTTTATTGATTAATCAAATTACCTATTACCTTTTTCTTCAAGGTTCTCAGATGCTGCAATGCTTTTTTCATAATAAACGTAAAAGTAGGAAGCTGAGTGAATAAGTGCCATTGCTAATTACTATAGTTCCTGTGTTTATGGTCTACAGTAGCCTGAGTGGTGCAATGTCACTGTCAGTTTTTACTGTGTCAAGGTTTTAACCAGCTATTACTATTAAATTAGCAATTATCAGGCCTGATAATTCTAAACAATTCTAAACATCCTAAACAATCTCAACAAAAATCTAAAACAAATAGTTATATGGGAAATTTAGTGTTTCCCTCTGGTTATTTTTTTTACTATATATATGCATAGCCTACATTCACTGTATTAGCCTAGAAACGTAAATGTCATAAAGAGGTCAACTCACACCTAAAACAACAAAGGTTTAATCTTTAATATAATTTGCAAAGTATAAAAAATTATTTCTGAAAATGCTGCTGAAGGCCTACTAACTCTAATGCACTAAACCAGGGGTCATATAGATGCAGGAAACCCCACCCAGACTCTGTCAGCACAGTCAGAGACCCACCAAATAAAATACTAGATCTTCTCAATAACAATTTTATCTTAGGACCACTAACACCACTACATTACATGTTACTTAACAATAGCATAACAATAATTCTAGCAGTAATTGTTAAACAATAATTAATTTTAACAGATCATTAGTTCAGTGGTTCTTGCCAGGGGTCCATAGCAAATTTCCAAGGGGCCTCAAGATCACTAAAATGCTGTTTTAATTAATGAATTAGTGTGATTTCTAAACCTCTAAAAATTCTAAAAAATCACATAAATTAATAAAACACTATTGACAATAATCAATATACATTTTGTACATGTTACATAGATATACCAAATGCTAAAATATTTTATTGAGTAGAAATGGTGAATAAAAAATCAAAAAAGTAAAAAAGGCTGATAACCAATGCATTAGTTAGCCTATGAAGTTACGAATTCATTGTTAGAAATGCAATGAGAATTCAAGAAAATATATATTTTATATATACCACTATATCATGGGGCCCCTGGAGTACTTTTAGGGACCATCGACCCTTACAGACTCCACTGTAAAATTCATCCACGAAAATAGGTTACTCATTCTATTGCATGTATGAGGGGGTGAGACCAGCGCGCTGCAAGGAACGAAACAATGTACCGACACCGTGCGCGCACGTGACCGCTATGACAGGGAGAAGCACTGTGTACATCCTCACATTCATATCTTTCCGCCCTTCAACGTGAATGTCGCTTTATTGCCATCGCGTTTTAGAAATCATACAATTTCCCTTCCACACAGCATGTTGCACACGTTTCATTTTTTTTCTTGGCTGATATTTTTTAAAACGACTGTTCGTCTCGCTTTTTTAAAACACTAAACGGCACGCGTCCGCGCACTATTTCTGCTCGTGGCGGTATGATATGTTTTTTTTTCTCTGGGTAAACGTGCCGGATCTACGTTCTTTTTTCCTCCGTGGGAAGCCATGATGGCAGTTTAAGAGCGGAGCTGCGGAGCGCCCTGAGGAGAGATGAGTCCCACCGATAAACCGCACATCTTCACGCTTCTCCAACGTCTACCGTCGCATATCTAATTCACACTTCAGGTGGAGACTGTCAGTTGTCATTTTTCACGGAACCAACTTGGCCATCCAGCGACGACGATGATCATTCGTTAGGAGGGTTTTGGGGAGGGGGGGTTTAGCTGTGGTGGCTAGCGGACGATGCTAGTCGGGAAAGGCTCGCCTGTGTGTTTTCTTCTTCGCGCGGAGATGGAGAGGATTCGCTCCTCTCTTTGGACCTGATCACGGCGCGAGCGCCGGATACACAGACTTCTGATTTATTGTTGTTGTTATATCGGATGCGTTCCGGCTTGACCGGGCCGCGGGATCGGAGGACCTTTTCAGCAGCTCGGAGGACTGAGCGATCGGCACCGGGAGAGTCGGGCCTGCTGCGCCGGATCGGATAGAGGCCCGCCTGCGAGAAGCTCTAATCCGGCCCGCTGCGCGAGACCCACCGAGACACCCCGCGCGCACATACACACAGTGAAGGGTAGGAGAGGCACAGAACCATCCCGAACAAAAATAAAACTGAAGTGTTTTGAACTGCTGTCATGGCAATGACTGCAAAACTTAAAGAAATAGTCAGTCGGAATAAGAGGAGGTACCAGGAGGATGGGTTCGATCTGGATTTAACTTGTATCCATACTCATATTTACCGTCTTGACTACTATTTGTATGATTTGTCTTTACATTTTGTGTTGAGTGTGTTTGTTATGTCTTGTAAACGGCAAGTTTTAGTGAGAATGATATGCTTTTTCAATATGGCTTCCTTTTTTAACGTCTTTTTATATGTTAGGCAAATTCTTTTAAAAATGCTTGGTCATGACGCTCTTGCTGTTTTAATCATTAAATATTGTTTTAACCTCTCCCGTAGGATACCCCCAGTCAGATCTCTGGTTTGACAGCTCCATGGCTGTAATTGCAGTCTCTTTCCAGACTGTCAATATTACATACATTATAGGATGCTCTATTATTTAGTATTTTAGCGCTGTGTGTGTGTGTTTAGCAGGTTGACAGCTCCTGTATGTGCTTGGCACAACAATGACAACAGTTTGCTGGAGAGAATCAGCGTGTATTGACAAATCTGATTTCTTCTACTGACTAATGATCAAACTATTGATCATGTAAAGACATGAGTGGTCTATTCAGTGAGCATAATGCAGTGTGGAGTGTGTTCTAACCTTGCTATTCTTAGCTATCTTTGAATCAATTGATTTCCAAACACACTTGTGGAGAGAAGTCTGATTACCTGGGACACCCTGTGACTCCATGGAAGGTCCGACTTGGTCCATTTTACAGGAACGTCTTTAGCCTGTCAAAAGGCAATTACTTGATCATATGGTAAGATCAGTCATGCGTCATCAAGTTCAAATGCTTTGGGTAATGAATGATAAACGACAGTCAAGATTCTGATGTCTGAAACATTTTTTTTATTGTGTCCATAATAATGGCATTATATTTCTAGACCCATCTCTAGAGAGCACATCAGCCAGTGGCTGATGTATATCAATGAGAAGTTTTATCAATGTACTAACTTTACATAAAATTCATTAACTTTAAATAGAAAACAAATCTATTATCAATTGACTAAGCTGTCAGTTCAATTAGGAACTGATAAAACTGAACTGACTCAATTTCCAGATACATGCTGATTGATCAGCTTGGTTCAATATGTTGAATATAAATGGAAGTAAGTAATATTTTATTTTCCAATAAATAAAAACAGAAGGTGGAAATTCCCTTTTGGTTGTGAACTCATGACTGTTAAGGGAATTATGATGGATCTCCATTTGCTTTTAGCATTTAGAGACCTCTTCCTCATTTTCATCTGGCTGATACCAGGCAGCCTTTCGTTTTAACTTTATCCCCTGTTGGTGCAGGAGAATGAAGGTAAAGTGTGCGAGTTCTTCCTAACTTTCACGATCTGCAGAGAAAAGATCTCTGGATTTTGCATCTCTGGTTCTGCCTTTTGCAGATTTTGCACCAGCAAGCGGTTGGGGTGTACAGGGGCTAAGCCTTGTAGATTTGAGGAAGTGTGGCAGGTCAGGTGTTTGACAGTAAATGGCATGCTGTCTGTCGTTTTGGAATGGAACTAGATGTTAAGTATAAAGAGTAGCCTAGCTATCATCAGATCCATAAATGAGGTTGAATATTTTCAAGAACTCCAGCTTGTCTAAACTCAGTGATGCACTTGGTTGTCCAGTGTTTCCTTTTCATTGCAGTAGGACATCTCACCTCTGATTCTGAAAAGCTACACCACTGGAGTATTGAGCATACTGGGAAAGGTCATATGTCATACAAGCTGTCTGAGCTGCAGAGTTTAACGCACTGGTCTGCCCCTCAGAGACATTCAATTTGTATATTTTCTGTTTTAAACATTTGTATTTAGAAAAAAAACACCCTCACTTCATGTGCTTTTGCTTGATTTCTGAGATTTTTGTTAAGTCTGTGTTTGTGGTTGAAGTGTCATGTCAGAATTCTTGCATGTCGCTATGTTCAGAAGGGGTGGAGGGTGTTTTAGCATTCTGGGTGGGTGGAAATGGTTTACATGTCAAACCACTAGCTCTTGCAGTGTGCCTTGTGTACTTGGCTGACATTGAGATATTGTTTAGCAGCTGATGAGGGAGAGGGATGCAGATGCCTTGTTCTTTTGCCTGTGGTCTGCTAGGCGTAATACTTACACATCATATATTTGATTCGCATTGATGTTTCATCTTTTCATACATTTGTCATATAAGTGCCATTGCCAAAATGCATGCCTCTGATTAATGACCCTGACCTAATCAATGAAGATGGTGTCGATTTCATGTGTGTGTATTGCGTTGGTTGATATAGGATATTTGTTTGTTTTGCATTTTTAGTATCAGGTATTGATCCGTTATTGTCTATAACATTTAAAATAATTGGTTTGCATCCTGTGAGCTCTGATCATTTCGCTCAGTGACATGAAGCTGTGGATTCTGCATTTTAGACGTGCTGTCAAGGCTTGTGAAACACGGGCATCTGCTGTAGTTACCATTTACACAGAATCCGGTTGTGTGCAAGAAGGGCTTAAATTGTCACAACTTTGCTTTGAGAGTCCTTGAAAGTGCTTTGCTAAATGTCTGTCTTGTTCTGAAGTGCGATTACCTTAAATTTTCCCTTCCACGTCCAAAACAGTGCAAATTCACCCGCCTTTCTGTTTCTCTTTTCCAGCCTATTGTGGTTGGTCCAGTCTGTATGGGTTCCGAGCACCAGCTATTTTAGTGCTTTAGATTTATTTAACATTAGTTATAAATGAGTTGCCAAGCGTTTTAAAGGAATTGGGCTAAAAATAATCATGAGTCATCCAATTATAAAGCTTCTGGCTTTTTATTCTGACAGGAAATGAGCAGAACAGAGAAGCCCTGCTTCTTTCCCTCTTTCTCCACCTTGTTGTGGTTGAGGTGTGAACCTCCCCCAGAGTCTGCACACATCATGGGAGCGAGAGCGTACAGTAGAAATGCCTGCTGCAGATGCACAGTGAGCAAGGGAAGTGAGAAGCGAAAGAATGGACGTGAACGGAGACTGCATTGTCTTTCCGTGTCAAAAAATAGCTGCACGATTAAGTATCGAAGTTGCACTTGAGCGCAGTGGTTGCTTGGTGACCTTTGACCTGGGTGGTGTAAGTCAGAATTTTGAAGCTGTTTGACCTGCTTTGCGTTGGTGGAAAGTGCAGACACCCCTGTGCCTACGGTCTATCGCTTTGTTAAAGGTCAACTGCTAATGATGATGGTGAGAGTGTGACATTTATATTTTACAGACAGCTGAGCTTTTGTATCACAGGTTTTACCTTTGTTTTTTCCTCAGTTAATTTAGAAGTCTTTGGTAAGGTACAGGCCATGAGACCAATTGACCGACTGCATGATTGCATCAATTTTACCAGACATGGAATGAGAAATCTCTGTCCAAATAAGCATTATTTTTGCTTGTTTATGTTGCTGCATGCATGTATTGACATTTTTAACGTTCATGTTGTTTTGCTTGTGGTCACTTGTGGAAGAATTATTCTTTGTGAACTTTAGACTTGTGAAGTGGTGTGCAGTCCGCATATTTTCTCATTTTTCTTAACAAGCAAATCAGATATTTATCCCAACATTATCGCCATGGGCTTTCCTGCCGAAAGGTTAGAGGGGGTCTATAGGAATAACATTGATGACGTGGTCCGGTAAGTCCAGTTGGAGTTATCTGAAAAGCTTTATCTTTTTTCTTCTTGTATATTTGACAAATCAAGTTTTTTTTTTTTTTTTGTAAGTTAGAATTAAATATTGTCTAAATCACTGCCTCTAAATTATTTTATCTGATTTTTTGGGGGAAAGTGACATTTCATTCTCTTTTATGGTGTTCTTTTTCCTTCCAGATTTCTTGATTCGAAACATAAGAACCATTATAAAATCTATAACCTGTAAGTATTTAGTTATATTTGGAAGAAGTTACAGATAAGTTCATTGTAAGAAAAGTGGATTCTCAGTGCTGCTCTTATGCTTTCCTTTCCAGATGTGCTGAACGACACTACGATGCAACCAAATTCAACTGTAGGGGTGAGTACATTCATTTTGCAATAATACAATTTAAAGTGCTTTTTTAAAATGGCACTTGTTTTTTGTGTGTGTGCAATTTGTGATGACATGAGTACTTTCCCACAATTCCTCTTTTTCTACACCTAAATGGAAGACATGAAGTGAGAGAGCTTGATTTTAAGGCTAGAATACAATACACTACACAACTTTTGCTCAGATATGCAGTCTGGAAGAGTCATAGTTGTGGAAACCGCAGGCATGTATGATGTGCATAGATTTTTTTTTTTTATAGATTCATAGATTCAGATTATAATGCAGAATTTCAGATAAACATTAGGGGTGGCACATTGTAACGTCTAAACAATTGCTTTGTTCTCAAGTCCACAGTTGAACAGCAGTCATCACACATTATATGATATGATTTGATTGTCCTCTGCAGTTGAGATAGTTTGTTATTAATGGGAAGTCATTAGGCAGCTTTGGATGCTAGTTATGATAGTTTTGCGGACTGTGCTTATCATATGCTGTGACCTGTGATAAGTAAGTTAACACTTGATGGTCTTTTTTTAACGTATTCAAAAAGGATATTTTTTATGGTATTGTACTTTGTAAGCTATTCTGCTGTTTATTAAAAACACAAAAAGCAACTGTTTTGATGTCTGTTTTAAAAATATTGACTGTTTTAGCTATTCTCCTTTTTAAGAACCAATATAGGGCTGGACAATAATTCAATTATCATTTTTTTTTCAATAACAGTGATATGATTTTTTTTAAAAACCCATTTCCGATATTTCAATATACATTACAGCATTTGTCACTGGCTACATTTACATGAGCTCAAATAATCCAATGGTTGATTGATAGTTCAATCGGACTGAAAAACATTCATATAAGCACCTAAATCGATCTTATTGAGCTCGATCCAAAGAAAATTTTGATTGGATTGAAAGGGGTAGTTTATTTCTTTTCAAATCTGATCGAGAGGACATGTTAACACTTGATTGGATTGAAAACCGAAACTGAAAGGACTGTGCATGTGCAATGATGTATAAATAGCGTAATGTGATGTATGACGTGCGGAGCACAGTGTTCTTCCTGTTGAATAAACTGTCTCATAAAACAGTGTCCCATCATTCTAAAATTCCCACCAGTCCTTGTTCTTTCGGATTCTCACAGACGACTTAGTTCTTGAAGGGGCATTTTTACTACGATATATGTATATATATATATATATATATATATATATATATATATAAGTAGCACAACACAACGGTTTACGTTCATTGTCACCGAATTATGAACAGAAATTGATAAATATTAAGTCGGCTGTTTAAAACAAATGAAGAACTAATGTAGGAGAATGGTTATAATGCGCAAAGAGTGAGAAATATATTTGCGCAGTGTGGGCATGTCAAAAAAATCAATTTCGATTTTGAAGCGAATAATTATAATATATCAATTTCAATATATTAACGCACACATCATCAACCTGATCACGTTTAGCGTTCATGTGAACACTACATTCAGATTCATCAATCAGAATTAATTCAGGGTATCATCAACACTCAACAATGTCCCTACCCCACAAACAAGTGTTGTTTTTTTTTTGTAGCTAACTTTTTTTTTTCTGGCATCTGACTCAACTCCGAGCAATTTTCATGTTCTTTATCCTGGCTGAAGCACTTTTGTTTTAATAAATGTTACAAAAGTAACATTCAAAGGCTATAAAGCCGATTCATGAACCTTAAATCTTTTTGTCTTCAGTGGCACAATATCCCTTCGAGGACCACAACCCGCCACAGTTGGAGTTAATTAAGCCCTTCTGCGAGGATCTCGACCAGTGGTTGTCCGAAGACGAGAACCACGTGGCGGCCATCCACTGCAAGGCAGGCAAAGGTCGCACAGGGGTCATGATATGTGCCTACCTGTTGCATCGCAGAAAGTTCTCAGAGGCACAAGAGGCACTGGACTTTTATGGGGAAGTCAGGACCAGGGATAAAAAGGTACAACACTCTTTACTTCTGCATTCTATTTTCAATCTGGAACGATGAGTTCTCACAGCTCGTGTGCATTTCAGAGCTTTAAACGGTTCTAAAATGTTTTGTGTGGATGTTACTAAGCCTTGTCATCCTTTTCTTTTTCAGGGGGTGACCATTCCCAGTCAGCGCAGGTATGTGTATTACTACAGCTACCTGCTGAAGAACAAGCTGGACTATAAACCTGTTGCTCTCCTCTTCCATAAAATGGTTTTCCAGACTCTGCCCATGTTCAGTGGTGGCACCTGCAGTGAGTCTTACTCTCCTTTGACCTTTCGTGAACACGAAAAAGTCTTGCAATTAAGCTTTTTTGAATGCTGAGATGTTTTGAAAGTGTTCGACGTAACTGACATGGTTATGCTGTCATGTGGGGTTGTGGTCACACTCACAAGGAGCTGCTGTTGTGTTTGCCATTTTAACCCTGTACCACATCTTTTGGTTCTGTCTTTAACACACTAACACTCATGGGTGCATTTTCTGTCTCTGTTCCTGTTTTCTTTTCTTTAAAAATTTCCACTGAGAACTCTGTTTCGACATATTGGCTCCTGCCGCCCACCACAGTCTCACATATAATGACATCACACATTATGCCCTCTGTCCTCCCCTCCCCCCCCATTCGTACTTAGTGTGCTAGTCCACGTTTTGTTCACGTTCGTGGACTTGTGCGCCACAGCCACTACATCACTGCCATTTTTGGGAAGTTCTTCATGTTTTGAAATTGGAACTAAAAGTGCTGAGTCAGTCTCAGAACTCCCATGATTCAGAGGTAGATTCCAGAGTTCCAGACGTGTGTGTGTGTGTGTGTGTGTGTGTGTGTGTGTGTGTGTGTGTGTGTGTAGAGGTTGCTGTCATGCCAAGGCCAGCGCAGGGCAGCCGAGCTCTTGGTCAGGCTGATGGTGGTGTTTAACTTCCTTCTCTCTCTCTAAGGGGACAATACTGTTAAAAACAGGAGTGAGGTGAATCCCCAGGGCTTCAAGAAAGGCAGCTGGCACTGGGGTAAAACAGCATTACTTTACTACAACTACTACAACTACTACCACTACTACTACTGTTAGGAGAAGCATCTTTAAATGTCAGACAGGCCCTGCCCTGTGCAGCATTCAGTACAGTTCAGTACAGCTTTTGTTGCTCTAGTTTCTTCCAGACAGGAGCCTAGAAATATGAAGTATTATGTAACTTCTGGACTTGTATGAATATGCACTAGGGCTTGGCGATATGGCCAAAAAAAATTATCACGATATATATATATTTTTTTATAAATCAGTCGATATCGATAATTATCACGATAATTGTCAAATCTTTATTTCTTTCAAGTTTAAAGGCTGATTTTTGCTTCTAAGTGAAAGTTGTAGAAACCAGAGCGTTAATTGTGGTTTTAAACTACTCTTTATTGTCAGAACATATGACAAACACGAGAACATTAGCCAAATCTGAGTTAGAACATTCAAACGTGTCATTTTTCCTTTACAAAATAAAAATCTTAATAGAAAGAAAATATTTCTTAGTTTCAGCTTGTGCTAATTTTTATTTGGTAAAATGTGATGTTCTGACTGTTTGAGTTTTATTAAAATTTGGACCTAGCAGATAAACAGTCCATGAGGCATGTGGTTCAAATGAGTTTCATTCCGCTTATGGCACATAAAAATGATCAAACATTTATCGAACTCTTAATATAGTGTTATTTAGAAAAATAACAGTGAAATAGATGTATTTCCATGACTTTCTAACATTTATAACTATATTTTACCAGTAATTTTGAAGCCTTTAATGTTTAGGATAATCTGGATTATGCACTTTCCATGCAGCAGCTTACTCTGTGTCCAATACCCAACGATATTGCCTCTATATAGTCTACATAGTTTATAAAAATATATATATCAAAATATCATTCAAATTTGACCGCTCAGGCCTGTCATACCTTTTTTCTAGTATCTTTGATGAATAGAAAGTTCCAAAAAATGGTAACGATGTAGAAGTCTTTACTGCCACTTGATCAATTTTTGCTGAATAAAAATATGTAATTTTGAATGATAGTGTGCACATATAGGAACACATCTGTGAGCTGACAACATACTGTCCATACCGTACTTGGTTAAAAGAACAACCTCCCTTTGTAACATGCCGACTGTGCTGGGTGCATGCAGGGGTTAAGCGGCTGGTTATTCTTGGATAAATATTTTTTCCCTTTGCATCAACCCTGTTCCTAATCACTGACATGTCTTTACTGATGATGTCAGAGCTGGGGGTTATTTCACTCAGTGCGGGCTCCTTAATAATTAACACCTTTCATTTTTCCTCTTTTCCTCAATACAATGTTTTTGCTTACCTTTTATTTTTTTGATTTATTCCCACCATTTGATCTCCCCTTTCTCCACGTCTCCCTCCCGTTCTCACTCTCCCCATCTCTCTGTTTCGATCAAACAGACCCTCAGTTCGTCGTGTATCAGTTGAAGGTAAAGATCCATACGTCAAATCCAGCTCACACACGGAGGGAAGAGAAGCACATGATCTTCGAGTTCCCTCAGCCTCTTCCGGTTTGTGGCGACATCAAAGTGGAATTCTTCCACAAACAGAGCAAAATGATGAAGAAGGTAAGATCTTGTGTAAAGTTTGATATGTGACCACCCTCAACCATAATCTCGTTGGTACATCGTATCACAGGATCTTGACCTCGTTACCATGACTGCAGAGAGACGTTACCTTCTGGTGTTTTGTGGTTTTCCTATTGTTTCTCGTCTTTGGTATCTGCTTCAGTAGCTAGCTATGTGTGTTCTCAATGTTTTCTTCTTCAATTTCTCTTTTTATTTTTTCCTTCCCAACAGAGCATTGCTGTCCTTTGCCTGTTTACGTTTCTGTGCTCTATAAAAATGTGTTTATAAGTGCATTTGTTGGAATGTGTATTTGTGTTTGTAAACACTTGCTATTTATGGCCATCCAATGCCCAAATGTAAACCTTTGCTTGTGTGTGTGCGCAGGATAAGATGTTCCATTTCTGGATAAACACGTTCTTCATCCCGGGTCCCGAAGAAGCTGGGGAGAAAGTGGAGAATGGGTCGGTGGTCAACGATGTGGACAGCCTCTCCTCTCAGAGCCAGAGCTCTCCGGCAGAGAGGGAGAGAGAGAAAGAGAGAGGAGTTGCAGCGGGTGGACTTGAAAGAGAAAAGGGAGCAGAAAGGGGAGGAGAGCGAGCGGGTATAGTGGATGGAGATAAAGACTACTTGATTCTGACCTTAACGAAGAACGACTTGGATAAGGCCAATAAGGACAAAGCTAACCGATATTTCTCACCCAACTTCAAGGTGAGGAAACACTATTTAATGCTGGACATTTGCATCATTTCAAATATACTTGGTGGCTAAAAGTAGAGATGCACTGATTGATCAGCTGGTGACCGGAACTGGCCGATTTTCACATGATCCGACATTATTCGGCCTCCGAGCGGTCAGTCTGACATATGCTTTATTTTATGCTAGTCAAATGCACCCGGGCGCCGCGTGATTAACCTTGTGCAACATCAACATCACACGGAAAGTACACATGTAGGAAACCTTGTGAATTTCGGTGGTTTCACACCGCAAGCGTGAGTAGCGCGTTATTTTTCTGGCGTGCATGTAAATCAATGAGGCTATTCACACCGGGAGCGGGAGCAGCAGTGAAACGCGGGTTTCGGCGCAGAGTCTATTTTTGCTGCACTGCTCATGCTCAATTAATCTGAAAGCACACTTTTGATTGACAAAATAAATAGGATTTCACACAAAAGTGCCCAAAATGCACAGAATTCGCATGTCTGGTGTGTTTTAACAAGAACTGGAGTATATGTCAGAAAATAGAAATTTTTAGTTGGATATTGGATGTGAAAAGAAGGAAATGGTTCTTCCATAACACTGCACTTTAGATGTGTGTGTTTCCCACACCAGGAGTAATTTATATTGTCCTATTTAAAGTGATTACTGTTCAGAAATGTTCTATGCAAAATGTAAGTTCTTCTGAATAAAAAGAGAGAATAAATATTTGTGTGTGCTGTAAAGTGGTTAGAAAAAATGAAACCGGAATCGGATAAAATCCGTATCGCCATATAGCAGCAAAACATGACTTATTTTGGAGACTGGAGACAAAATCTTTTAAATATTGAAGCAATATGAGACTGCAGCAATGTGGGATTTTAAATGTTTAAATCACAATTCAAAATATGAATTTGTTTGACTAAGATAAGATTTTTATTGTCATCTCTCCAGATGCCTATGGCGCGACTAATTTAGAGTAAAATGATTCACGCTTAGTCATGTTTTATTTATCCTCTTGGGTTTATGACTGGGCAGATATTACTCTTTATCTCACTATCTTATCTTTCTTTAAGTGAATCATGGATAACTGCAGATTATATACACACAACACCCTATCATTGAAAAGTTTGGGGTCAGTAGAATTTGAGCGAGGACACATTGAATTTATCAAAAATAACAGTTCATTTAATTTCCGACATTTAATGCTATTTAATTTTTTTTTTTATCAAAGACTCACACAGGGCTCCAGTCTGTGCGACTGTTTCCCCCTGCCTGTGAGACTAAATTTTGTTAGTTTGTTAACTGACAAAAGCAGCCATTTCTTTAGCACATGAGAAACATCAAGTGGCAAACAAACCAAAAGTGGAACGAAACCACGCTACTCATTTGAGCTGCCTATCGCGGACCGCTTTCACTTTGGACCAACATTTGCGCAGCTTGAGCTCAGTAGAACAGCTATTTGTGGGCCAGTCCTTGATCACATGACACTGTTACTACACAGCGCTGGAAGATGCACTGAGAAAGCATTTGAATTCGCTGCAGAATTAACAACATTGCAGCGAAATCTAGTGGGAAGCATTTCAATTCAGCACTGAATTGACTCTTTTTAACTACAGATATCAGATCAAAAAGCAATGATGTGGAACGCTGTACCATTAACGGACAAGTCATAGAAGGCTTTTCAGTCACCAACATTCACCATGGATTTAATGTAGTAATGCTAACTGTAACGTGATATTGTGGCAGAAACAAAACTACTTCGAATTGCATAGAAAGCAATAAAAATGTGCTCCTTTAAAATCACTGAAGCTGTCAGTTCAGTAAGATAATGTAGAAGAACAATGGTACATCTATTAAGAGTAGATTATATATCCTTTTAAAAACAACGTACTTTTAAAAAGTTAATTTTATCAGCATCTCAAATCAAGTTCAGAGCATTACTGTCCAATGTGCATTTCCAATAAATACACATGAAATATTATTAGTAACTGCAGTCAATGCAAAACAAAAGTAATTTTTTGTGATTAAATGGCTTTTATGATTAACAACCTCCCCCCTCTGAGCTACCAGCTTGGTGGCACCAGTGCTTCTCCTCTCAAGTTTTAGCTTTAGCAACACAACTGTTCTCAACTTTTGATAATGATAAAAAATGTTTGTTGAGCAGAAAATTCACATATTAGAATTTCTGAAGGATCATGTGACACTGAAGACTGGAGTAATGATGCTGAAAATTCCATCACAGAAATAAAATACATTTTAAAATGTATTGAAATCGAGAAGTTATTTTAAATTGTTAAAAAAGTATTTTAAAATATTATTAATTTTACTGTTTAAAATATATTAAAATCGAGAAGTTATTTTAAATTGTAAAACAATATTTTAAAATATTAATTTTACTGTATTTTTTTATTCAATAAATGCACCCTTGATGAGCATATGTGTATTCTTTTAAGAACATCCAAAATTCTTACTGACACAAACCTTTAAATGTACATAAAAGAAAAAAGGTTGAATTATACATTTTTAATTTTTTACATAAAGATTTTATTTTTTTTGTGTACTTCAGATGACTCTTATTTATTGTACCCTGTCTTTTATCTCTCTCTCTCAGGTGAAGTTGTACTTTACCAAGACAGTGGAGGAGCCCTCAAACTCAGAAGCGAGTACTTCAACTTCTGTCACTCCGGATGTGAGTGATAATGAACCAGATCACTACCGGTATTCAGACACCACTGATTCCGACCCGGAAAACGAACCTTTTGATGAGGAACAGCACGCACAGATTACGAAAGTCTGAACACTTTTTGTCAACTGCACACACGCACGCTCACAAATACATGCCGGACAAAAACAAGAAAAAAAAAACAACCAACACCAGTGAAATAAAAAAAAAGGAGAAAACTTGAAAATAAACTGAAGAGAAAAAGGACCCTTCCTCCCCACCCCTCCAACAGCTCGAGGACAGTCGTGTCGTACGCCATTGATCAGAACGAAGAAAATATCCTGACCAATACATTGTTTTACTTCATTTTGATTGCGTTTGGTGTGTGGAGAACGACTCCGTTGCCTGAGGTGGGAGGGAGGGTCCTGTAGCTATTCTGTGTATATAAAATCCCTTTTTTGTGTCAAAGACAATAAAAAATTTAGGCAATCAGGCGAGGAGAGGGGAGGGGAGAGGAGGAGAGGTAGAGCAGACCACACATCTCTCCTTCTCCCTGTCTTCACCCAGGCCAGTGCTGCAATCACCCTCTCCCCCTCTCCCTCGCTCTTCCCCTCCTTACTGTGAACGCTTCTCGTGCTGTCCGCAGGCGCTGAGACCTTTGACCCCTTCCTGCGCAGTGTGTGCTGGTGTGCGTAGTCCTTCAGGCTGTTGTACAAAGGCTACGACGTGCCAGCATTCCCTTTTCCTAGTCTCACGACCCGACCCGTCCCGTCCCGTCCCCACCCCCACTGTGTATAACGATAAATTATGCAGAAAAACACGACATCCCATGTAATTGTCGTTTTTTTTTCTTTATTTTTTCTTTTTTATCCTAAGATAATAAAAAAAATATAATACATGAAAGCGCAGGGAACCA
Organism: Cyprinella venusta; assembly: GCA_038021265.1. Lineage (NCBI taxonomy): Eukaryota > Metazoa > Chordata > Actinopteri > Cypriniformes > Leuciscidae > Cyprinella > Cyprinella venusta. The sequence goes on from CM075875.1 coordinate 13,974,052, forward strand.
GTGTTTGCAATAATGTTAACACAACATTTAAAGGATAAATTGGTGTGCATGTCATTGGAGTCAGTGTCCATGTTTAATAAATGCTATATGATGTGTTTTTATTAAAACAGAAGTGTCAGAACTCTCTTAAACGGTCGTCTGAGATCAATTCACAGAGGTAAATCGCTTTTAAGACCTTATAGCGGTAATTGTTTATTTTTTGAAAGCACTTTTAGTGAAACACAATTTACAACTATGTTTGCAATTGGTTTTTTTGTTTTTTTTATTGACCAGTATTTTTAGTATATGCTCATTTCCCGTATTTTACATTTACATTAGCCATCATCTAATGCTCACGTAGTTCATTTAAAAAAAAAACACTAATAATTTAACTCTTAAATTTAATCTTAAGCAAATCACAAAATGAATGTCTATTTTCTTTATACTGTACATTTATAATATGGTCATGCCTAAATTCACTTTTTGTGTGCCTGTGTTATTTTCAATTATTACAAAATGGTTCACTACAGTTCAAAAGTTTGGAGTCGGTAAGACTTTTTTATTTTTTTAAGTCTCCTATGCTCGCCAAGGCTGCATTTATTTGATCAAAAATACAGTAAAACTATTTAAAATGTAATTTCTTCCTTTGATGCAAAGCTGTTTTTTTTTTCATCATTACTGTCTTCAGTGTCACATGATCCTTCAGAAATCTTTGGTGCTTAAGAAGCATTCTTATTATTTTCAGTTTAAAACAATTGTTTTTGTGGAAACTGTGATAACTTTTATAAGGAGTCTTTGACATGAACGTTTTAAAAAACAGCATTCATTTGAAATATATACATATTTTTTTGTAAGAATATAAATGTCTATTGTCAATTTAATGCATCCTTGCTGAATAAGATCCAAACTTTTGAACAGTGTAAATTATAGAATACTCTTGGTATTGGCTATTTATTAGTTAGTCTGAATATTAATATCAACATATCCCTTTTTTTAACACGTATAAGACGTTTTTATTTCAAGAGGTTTTCTAGGTTCACATTTTTGAAAGTCTCTCAAGTAGAAGTTTTTGTTCTTGGTGGATGCTCATTCCCTCTGTAATCTTGCTCGTAACCCTATTGGGCCCACTGTTGTAATATCACAACATCAATTTTAGCAGATTTTTTTTTTCTCTCTCTAAGACCACATTTACACATCTAATAGGTCCACCCACATGAAATCGCACAACCTATGAAATTGCCTCATCTTGTTTTACTGGACTCAATAAATCAACATTCAAGTAAGTAAAATGGCCAAAAATATTTTACCTTAATATTTCTATATCATTCAGATATTAAGGTACTGTTGAATGCTTTAATCATGTTAGATTTTGAGCTTGTAATGTCAATGTTGTAATTTTTACAACATGGACGAAAGGGGTAGCAAAATTTACCTGTGCACCGTTTACTTCTCATCTGTTCCATGTGAAATAAATATTAATAGAAACAATGTTTCGGATGATTCACAAGTTTTAAATGTCATCTTAGTTACGATTTTGATTTTTAATCAAAATATTATTAAATAAGTTCAAGTTGAATCAAGGAATAAGATCTTTGAGAATTTGAAAGTATTTGTGTAGCAATATTTGAAACTCTGTATCTTATAATTTATAAAATATACTTAACTGCTTCTGGATGTCTTTTTTTGGGCTTTGCTTGTTTGCCCAAATATCAGGGAACAGGTGATAATGTTCTGGAATGTGGGGGCTATAAATGCTATTAGTATGATAAGTAGAGGGCACAGTAAGCTAGCCAGACAGTATTGTGTGAATTCTTTTAAATGTGTATGATTGGGATATGGAAAATAACCAGTTTATTTTTTTTTTGTATTTCAGAATGCCACCAGCCAGGAAAGTCCATATTATCTACAAAGTGTATGATGTCATTTATGGCATCCAGAATGGGAAATGATGTTGAAATGGATTAGTATGATGAAGTGGAATGTGAAGATGCCTGTGAACCAGAAAAATATATTAAAACCCAGTGACCACCCATCTGATGAATCAAGTCAAGTCAGTCAAGAACACAGACCCGTGACAGGTACTGCTGGCTGAAAAGGGATTTTATCAGTCCTGACTAGGGATGTCATGATACCAAAAATCTAGTAGTCAGTACTGATAACACCAAAACTACAAGATACTCAATACCAAAGTATTTTGGAAAATGGGGGGAATTCTCCCCTTAGGGGTTACTTTTTTGGTTTGGTTAGTAATGGGCTGTCTTGCCGAAATGTTTACTCGCTCAACGTATTTGTGTTTTTATGAGGTATAATTTGCTGCAATTGTCAGTAAATAAGAATTATTAAACGCTTTTGAAGCAATAGCATAATTAAATACAATAGAATAAAGATACTAATTAAACAAGTTAGTTAGAATTTTGTGAAGCATCAAAAATGCATTTTGGTCCAAAAGTAACAAAAACTACGACTTTATTCATAAAAGAAAAGATTCAGAAATGATGTTGATGCTTTGCTAATATCATAATTGAGCATGGCTATGAACAGAGGTAAATTACGTAAATCCTGATGATTTCATTCAGTTCATCAGGACTTGTAAATACAATCTGAACATTTTTATAATAAATTATTTTTTATTAAAATATTTCTTGTCCAATTATTAATATTGTGCGATTTATTACTGTGTATTATGGAGCTACATAAGCAGTATACCGTGCAAATGAACCCTGAAATCTGAAATTCTGCTACCAAACATTTCCCTAAAAACGTAATAAAATGTCAGATAAAATAAAAAAACATTTATTTCTGCATTAGAGGCCTCCTACAACATTTTAAAAGTGAAAAAATATATTGATGTTTTTTTATTTTAAACCACATTTGGGTCTTTTAGGGTTACGCTTTCTATATTGTGAATAGAGAATGTGTGTCTCTACTATAATGCTGTGTATTATGCATTTTTGAAATTGGGGTCTTCTGTCGGTTTCCAGGTTGATGAGGATATTTTTAGCTTGACATAAATGATGCAAATCCCTGTGATGGGTTTAGGCACAGCACTTCAGTGCTCTGAAGCAGATGTTGTTCCAGGCAGCTATTTAGGGCTTGGTGCTTGATATAAGCAGTGAAAATTGATCCTTATAATTACGATTATAAAATAATCTTGATGGTTGCTGTGGGAATTGGGAATTAGTAATCTGACTAGTCTATCCTGTATATAATTGTCCCGCCGTAATGCTGTCTCTGCATATCTGTAGCTTTCTGCAGTCTTTAGATTAGAGCATGTAGACTTCTTCCTTTTAATTCTCCTCTTGGCCGGTTTTATTCCCCTTTGTCCGTTTGCTCGACGCTGTCGTTTATCTTTTTCTGATGTTGATAAAAACATCAAACTAGACTCACACCCGCTAATGATGGAGACGGGAACTGTTCCACTCCACCATGATTGGTTGCCCATTGGGGACTCATAGAAATGAGCCCTGAATGACCAATGAGGTGCTTGTCTTTAGTCGGCAAGCACGGTTTCTTTCATCAGGAAGATGTTCAGTCACCAAGAACGGCTACGCCTCCGGTTTACGTCTTAGAACTTGCCGCTGATGCAATGCCACGACAATATGGCAACCGCTGTACCCTGCTATGCATATTTTTAGGGGATTTTAAGAGCTTTATACAGCACTGTGAATTGATCAGAGTTTGGAAATTCTCTTTGCTTTGACTCAAGCTTTATCTAATTGCAGCATTAGCATCTTCTTGTCTTTTGGTGGGGGTTTGGAAAGTATTTGCTCAATCTTGCAAGTCAACTAACTCTTCATCTAGACTGTGGGACAGTATGAAACTAATTTAGCAAAAACTTGCTGTTAGAGCACAGCTGTACTATGTTTGGATTGTGCCCAGAATAAAACAGGAAGTGGGGATTAACTGGCCTGGGTGGCAAGTTCTGCATTTATTTAAGCGCTAAACAGCTCTGAGAGAAGTAGTTGTGCTGTATATATTTTATTTAAAGGAGTAGTTCACTTTTAAAAAAGCTTTTGCTGACATTTTACTCACCCCCAGGTCATCCAAGATATCCATGTCATTCATCCTTCAGTCGAAAAGAAATTAAGGTTTTTGATGAAAACATTCCATGATTTTTCTCCATATAATGCACTTCAATTTGGAACCAAACGGTTCAAGGTCCAAAAGACAGTTTCAGTGCAAACTGTTCAAAGGGCTTTAAACGATTCCAGACGATGAATAAGGGTCTTATCAAGCGAAACGATCACTCATTTTTAAAAAAAAAAAAAAAAGTTTAAGTTTTATAAGTTCAAATGGTCGCCTTGCTCTGTTCTGTGATGGGCTTTCGTGGCATTCGTGACTCTCCAATTCGAACTCGTTTATCAAAATGAACAAATCTTTTCCTGAGTCAACTCGTTCAGTACGTTCGATGAATGAACTAAATGACACGAAAAAAGATTCGTTCATTTTGATAAACAAGTTCAAACAGGAGGGTCGCGAACGCTCCTTTAAGTTTTTAGAAAATATAGCTGTGGTCATAGATAAAATCAGAAAGTGTTGTTTAAGAATTAACCTAATGACCTCATTTCAAAAAGAAGTTCGGCAAAAATCAAGGTTATACGTGAGGTACTTTAAATGGAAGAGTGACGGTGTCAGTATTTAGAGGATTCAACAGAAATGTGATGATCCAAATGTGATCCATTTTAGGTCAAATTGTCAGGGCAACAAAATTGTCCAATTTGATAACTACCCAGAAAAGACTATAAATAAGACATTATTCATTATTATTTCAAAGTCAGCATGAATGAAAATTCACCCGTTCTTTTAAATGCATCTTGTGAACAATGTATATAGCCTACATTTATTTTTTTTTTTTAAATTGAGCTTGTAATTTTTAATCAGTCTTCCAGTAAAAACATCAGACTTCTCTTTGCTGAGATAAACCAGACTTCTCCAATCATTTAGTCCAACCCCACCCCTCCACAAATGACTGCAACAAAGTCACTGCCCTACTTTCTTTTATCATAGTCCGTTACACATTTGCATGTAGCCTATGTACAATACAGAAGAAAACATTTCACTACTTCTGTTTCATCATGACTTAACTCTCATTGTGCACATCTTGTGGCTATACTGTTGAAACCGTATAACTTATTTAACATTTTGGATTGGCCTCATTCACTTTAATTTTTAACCCAGAATTTTTTATGAAAGTAGGGACAAGTAATCAATTACGCCACAAATGGGTTTGATTGAGCTGAACTCTGTTGAGCCAGTAATAATTATTTTAAGGTCTGCCAACCTTAAACATTATGGTTGTGTTTGTGGACAGCACACTACCTCCAGTATCAGTTAATAAACACTGCCTCTTCGGGTTTCTACGATTTAATCAAAAAGGTTACCTAAAAAAGACTATTAACAATATAAATGTAGACACTAAACTGATATTCCTTTCAGTCTCTGAAGGAAAATCTTTACTTTGAGAAGAGCTGTGGCAGATTCTGAGGGACGAGAATTTGCAATGTATAGATGTTTGTATTCAGAGTGTGTTCGCTCTTTCATTTTAAAGAGCGCTTGATTAGACAGAATCCGAAAGGGAAAGGATTAGAGGATTATGGCGTGTTTTCCCTGGAGACGATCGGCCACGCTAGACCGGGCTAACATCCGTCACCGCCAAATTAATATGGGGCTCAGATAACAGGCACCAACACTTCTATCAGCACAGAGGAGTGTGTCCTCTCCATGAACCCGGCTTACTGTCACACATCTCATACGAGCACAAAGGCGATCATAAAGAGGTCTGAAATGACTTCGAGTCGACCCTAGATTATGAAAACTGCAGAAATCATCTCAGTCTTTGTTGATGTGACACATTAACACGTCATGATAAACACACACACATGCACTAATACCCAACGACACACAAGGATAAAGATAACACCAATGCTAGACGTAAATACATGCACATGCAGTTCTTCTAATGAGGTTTCGTTATATGTTTTTAAAACCACAAAAAACCGCTGTTGGCTTTAAGGTAACTTGTGAAGACAAACAAGCATAAGAACAAAAATGAATTGGTTTAATTTAATACATAGTATTAAAGGACTTTCATAAAAGAGGAAATAGGTTGTCTTCAAACAAGCACAAATTAACTATTTTTGGTCTTTCTAACTTGTAATACTTGTCATGCAGGAAAAAGTTTCACCCAACACGTTCTGCACTCCATCAGCTAAGTTTATGCTTAAGGTATGTTTTGTGGTTTCCATCCATGTCACCATTATTAGCACTTGAGTAAGAGGTTGACAAATCAATGAATGTGTCTGATTTGTGGCCTACAAAGGTGCTAGTTGTGTGAAAAAATTGTGAAAAATGAAAGTGTTGACATGATTGGTGTTGCTTGGTAATATCAAAATATTTCTCTCCTGCGCTTTTAAAAAATACATTTTCTTAAGGTTGTTTTTGCAGTAATGACAACGAACCAACATTTTGGGTTCACTATTGAACCTTACAGAGAACAGTTTTTAAAAGAACCACTTGTGTAAAGAGCATTTAATTATCTATAGAATTGTTTTTCCTCTATAAAGAACTGTTTGTTCAATTTAAAGGTTCTATTTGAATTCATCATTTAAACTGACTAATTTTCATGTTCATACTGTGTGAGCCACATGAATGTCAGAATGAGAAGTACTGTATGTGTATATAATTGTCCTATAGTGCCATCTGCCATTAACAAAGCAGAAGTAAAACATCCCATAATTCACAGTAGGGGCTCAACCAATAAGAAAATAGCAGAAACTGGGTCACACACAGCTGAGAGTCTAAGAATGTGCATGGATGCAGTGTTGTGTAAGGACATGAACACACAATGTCTCGGTTACACTTCCTGGCTGCTGAGAAACTTTGTTGTTCATGTATGAAGGATTAACCTGAAATGGCCATCTCAGACTAAGCCTAGTCTAAAATGCATGTTTGAGCTTTGCTTTACTCTCTCAGGGTAAAACTTTTGTGATCTAGCCTGCAGATGTTAGATGCCAGAGGATTTAATATTTAAGTAAAATGAAAATATAAAAGATCTGTATTTGATATTGTTTGTACATCTGCATACATATATATCCACACATATACATCCCTCATCCAATCATCCTTCTATAATGGATCAATTTCATGGATAGAGATATAGGAAAGAACTGCACAGTTTTGGAGTACATAGGCCTAGTCATTTATTTATTCCAAAACATTTTCTCAAACATTGTTGGAATCTTTTTTTTTGTTTACTATGCATTGATCACTGTTCATCACAAAATATATTGTTGGACTTTCTCAAACAATATTGGATTTTTTTTTTTTTTGTTTACAATGCATTGATCACTGTTTATCACTGTAGGCCTACAGTCAATTTGATCAATTTCATCAATTTTACAGTGATGAACAGTGATCAATGCATAGTAAACAAAAAAAAAATCCAACATTGTTTCAGAAAGTCCAACAATATATTTATATACATATATGTATATAATAATACTACCTGTTTTCATTTTATTATCTTTGCACACTTGGTGGCGCTGTAACACTGTGCAAAAACCAACCTCGCTGTGTAAAAAAAGTTTAGCCTAGCTATGAGTTGTTGTTAGGCTATATGTTTCAAAGTGATGCTATCTTTTAGCTTAAAAGACAGAGATTAAGGTAATATTAAGTTAGATTTGGTGACATAGCTACACACTTGACAAAAAACGTCTTCAAATGCTGTTAAGCTGTGTATGATCCCATATTGTAGTGAAATACATAGCAATATTTACACATGATTTAACAGTCTATTTTCATAAATATCAAAAATCTAAAAGGTGTGCATCACACCTGAGACCGAGATGAACACTTAGTTGGTTTTATGTTTTCAAATGCAATTGAATGTAGAGAACGTTTACGTCGCATGTAACTTAGAGGCGGTACCTAAATAAAAACCAACTTCCAGTTTCCTGGTCTCTCTATTTTCACTGTACATGGTACAGTGTTCGTGTTTAGGTGGAATTACTCTACAACTTCTTATTGTTTGGCTGTTACTCTTCAGACATGTATGTTTGGAATCTCGCCGCATTTATGTGTTGTGTGGTAAGTCATGCCTATAAACTATTCAAGTTTAGATAACGTATCTGAAAAAAAAATTATGCGTGCTACATCGACTATTTTACCAGGGGAATACGGGAATTGGAATTGGTTTGGCTATTTTTAACTGATTTGAATACAGTCAGCAAATATAGTAGATTAATACCTACAATTTAATGTCGGTTTGGTTGAAAATAGTGTAATTAAATTGTATACTAACATTAGTTTCACTTTCGATTTCCGGTATTCTGAAGCTATTTGTGGTCCTCACTATGTTTTTTCCAATTTATAACAAAAAACATATATTTTAAAAATATTTCAATTAGAAAATATAACTTTAATTTCTCTGTAGGCTTAAAATGCATTTGTGTGTGTGTGTGTGTGTGTGTGTGTGTGTGTGCGTGTGTGTGTGTGTCAGATGTTCGCTTTAGGGTTATCAGGAGACAGGCGCATGCGGAAGAGACGCAACGCTTGTGAAGAAGGGACTTACCTGCATGAGGGGAATACTTGCTGCCTTTGTCCACGAGGTAAGCTTTGTTAAGACCTTATTTTTGATAGCGAGGCAGACTTCGTGTCTTATTCCACATCAAAAGTGAATTTAGGGTCTGGAAAGGGTTCGCCTATGTAAAGGTTAATGTAGGGCTACATACAGCAGGGCTTATTTTTTCTTAAGTGATTTATTCAAAACCATTTTTGTTTCCACATATTGACTAAAGAATCAAGTATTTCAGAGAACCATGTAATTATCTTTATTTAAAATGAGTAAAGGTAATAGTTCACAAATGTATGTATTTGTGTGTGTGTGTGTTACAGGTTACCGGGTCTTGAGTGACTGCACAGGTCAAAAAAACACAAGTTGTACTCTGTGTGATTCGGACACCTATTTGGCCCACGCGAACAATGATTACAAATGCCAGCCTTGTAAAATATGCGATCCTAGCGGTAGGTGCTTACATCTTATCCTTGTTAGTTTACTCAGGTTAATGGTTATTTTGTGCACGTTTGTGATTGCTTTTAAGCCCATTCAGAGTGGCCATTTTTTATTATTCCATATATGATAAACTTGCAAATCTAACAAATGAACAGTAGCCAGTCAACCACAACTTAGAAAATATTGCTCACAGTTTCTAATGCCAGAGGTGGTACTGTTGTCAAAGGGTTGTATGGTGCATCTTGAAGCTCAAATCGAAGGACAGGAAAAAAGTCTAATTTGTGCTTTGTCTCCCTGCTTTAGCAAAAATGGAGGACAAAGAGAGCTGTTCGGCGTACAACAACACCATCTGCCGGTGTCAGAAGGACCATTACTGTCCCCAGGGTGACCAGTGTAGGATCTGTAAGCCTTGTGACACGTATGTAGTCAGCCATAGACCCTTTTCTTTCTGGACAGAACGATAGATGTGTGTGTGAAGAGAGTTATAATGTGAGTTTCAATGGAGACCATGTTCCCTCTAAAAAGCTGTCTGCAGATGCACACTTATTTTGCTTCCTTACAAATCACAAGAAAAAAGTCAGACTCCGAAACTTGTGTGGGGGAAAAAATGTCAATTTGATTTTCACTGCGAAACTGAAGCTGTGTGCTAATTCCTCAGTCACTGAAATAGAGATACATGCAGCCATTATCTGTGTCCAAAACAAAAAGCCATGTCTATTTGTTCATAACTTTTCCCCTCATAATCTCAGCATGTTTTTTTTTTTTAATTTTTATCTTAAATAGACAAGACAGAAAAATAAGCAATTAAAATCCTGGAAAAGTTGTCCTTAACATTTGAATAATAAATATTTTGTTATTTGTTTGTTTTTAGTTTCTGTGTAAAATGAATCGTGCTTAAAGAGGGAGTCGACAAGGGCTTCACTTTTCTGATGCGCCAGGTGTTTTTGGTCAGATGCCTTAGGCTATGAACAACATGTATTGATTTTATACATTGTTTTGTTATTTATAAAAGGTTTGCTAAGCAAGAACAAAAGTTAGAGGGAACATCGAAGACCCAGTTCCTTCAAAATCAGAATTTTTGTTTTAGCGTTCAGCATTTCATAAGCTTTATATTTTGAAAATTTGCTTCCAGCTCAGTATTCAGTCTTCTCTCTGTTGTGTTCACAGGTGTAAAGAAGTGGAAACAAAATGCACAGAAACCAGCAATACAGTGTGTAAAGACACAACAATGTCAAATGGCATGTATATCCACAAGCTACACACATCCACAGGCATAGCCAAGGGATAAGTTGTTAAAATGCTCCTGTTCCAAGTGCTCTTCTCTATACACACAGTATTAGATGTAACTGGAAATGTACACTAAAGTCACAAAGTACAGTAGAGCGGGTGGTAATGTAGAAATATCTATGTTTGCTTCTGTTCCAGGGACCATTGCAGCTGCTGTTTTGGTTCCGTTAATATTCATAATCATAATCTCCGTGGTTCTTTTATATATTTGGAAACAAAAAAAGGACAAAAAGAGCAGCGACAAAGTGCCTATGGATGAGGTAATTTATCGTTTTTTAATTGTTCATGACACCCTTGTGGAACTGCATATTAGTTTGTGTGTCTATTTCAAAACATTTGTGCCTGATTTTTTGTCTTTCTTTTTTTTCCATATAGGTACCCCTGAAAGGCAAGTGTGCTTTTACTTTTCATTTACATAAAAAAGATCACATCACACGAATCAATTTTAGCATTAAACTATATTGTCCCAAATAATGGTAACAGGATTGCAAATCCTTGTATTAAAGGTATCATGGCATGAGAAATTAAATTTGCTCTTTACCATTAAAACAACCTGCAAGTTGCATAGCTTAAAATGCCCCCATCTTTTCAAACAAAGCATTTATTTTACCAAGCTGTGAGATCTGACATCATACGGGCAAATACATTTAGTATCTGACTGCATAGTGCGAGACATTGACGAATCATCGCACTACAAGCCACGCCCTCTGCCAATCATTTGCTTAATGGCTGACATCCATTATAATCTTCCATCATAATCACTGCAACGTCTACACTAAATACAGATGCCTGTTTAATCACTGACATACTGTACTCCACATGCCTGAGTCTGCTGACAACAGGTTAAAGGAGAACTCCGGCGAACAATGAACCTTTGGTCTAATAAAACATCGGTACCTCGTTAATCGTTCTCTGAGGATTGTTTTCATGATAATCGAATGTAAAGAGTTTTATCTCTAAAAACTGTTTAGCGTATAATGCTAGTACTGGGGGCATTGACCAACTAAAATGAAATCGCTAGTTTATACCACTAACAAGGCTCAAAATAGCCCCGCATTAACGCAGTAACATAACAAGACTCCATACATGCAAAACGAAGCATTGACAACTTTGTAAGTGTACAGACCGTTTATTAAGAAGATAAGTTATAAAGACCGTTTACTTCGTGTATACATTCAGAAGCCATCTTAGGAAATAGTCTCGATAAGTCGATCCCCGAACGTCGTTCATACAGTTCAGAAGTTCGTTGAACTTCATACAGTTCAGCTCACTCATCATGACGTTCGGGGATCGACTTATCGAGACTATTTCCTAAGATGGCTTCTGAATGTATACACGAAGTAAACGGTCTTCATAACTTATGTTCTTATTAAACGGTCTGTACACTTACAAAGTTGTCAATGCTTCGTTTTGCATGTATGGAGCCTTGTTATGTTCCTGCGTTAATGCGGGGCTATTTTAAGCCTTGTTAGTGGTATAAACTAGCGATTTCGTTTCAGTTGGTCAGTGCCCCCAGTACTAACATTATACGCTAAACAGTTTTTAGAGATAAAACTCTTTACATTCGATTATCATGAAAACAATCCTCGGGGAACGATTGACGAGGTTCCGATGTTTTATTAGAACAAAGGTTTATTGTTCGCCGGAGTTCTCCTTTAAATGGAAGTGTAAACAATGTGTCCTGTTTAAACGGCTTCTTTGCGTTTCTGGACAGATGTCAGATGGACACCTGCGTGGGGTCCCGGATCACTTCGGAAGATTTTGTTTGTTCTGAGCGTTTGACTGTAGATTATGTTGTAGGGTCATTACACAAAGGCACAGTGTAATGGAAAGTTGGCAAAGTAATTTTTGTTGAAATATGAAGCAGACAGCTGTTTTGGATCTGACAGCAGCTACAGTACATCACGATTCATAAGTAAACATTTTGAAAATGCTTAATCAGTATTATATGGATAATGCTTTCAAAACACTTACTCTAGTGTAATAACGAGTGGGAATTTTTTTTATTTTATTTTTTGTCAGTGGAATGAAATTAGTATAATGAACAAGACACCCAAAGTACTTATTTAATTCCATTTTAAATAGCCCTACGTGTTTATCAATAGTTTTTTCTTTAATACGAACATGTTTTTATAAAAATAAAATAAAAACAATTACATCACATAAATCGCACTGACCAAGGAGTATTAAGCTGTCTTCAGCAAGTCGTTTGCCATCGTCCTTTTGATCAGCGCAGTCGGTGGAGAGCAACAGCGCGCGACTGCAGAATCCGACATGCGCAAGGTCGTGAGAGTTTTGGGATCTGAGCATCGCGATTTCAGCTTTATTTAACATGATTGTTTTTTATCATTTTGGACGCACTGATTGAAAGGCAGAATACCTTGAGAGCCAGACTAGAGTATTGCAGGAAGCCGTGGAAAGTTGTAACTGAATGATGCGTGGTCTGCACTTGAAAATATTTTTCTCCACAAAAGGGGGGCCCGCCAAAAAGCACGTTTAGGAAGCACTGGTTTAAAAAATTGATGGGTTTTTTTTCTGTGTAGCTTTGGACCTGAACCCTTACCTGTCAGAAATTGCTGATCATCTGGGCTGGAAAGTGATGAAACGTGTTGCCCTGCACAGTGGCATGAATAAAGCTGCTATTGACAATCACGAGTGTAACTACCCTAATGATGCGAGAGAACAGACATATGGACTTCTGCAGGAGTGGTCCCAAAAACAAGGTTTATATGAAGCCTACCCAGCTCTCATCAGTAATCTTCAGGCCATAAATGAAAGAAGAACAGCAGATGAGATAAAGAAAATTGTTGAAAAAGCTCAGCCATAGACTGAACAAGAGATGTACTTCATTTTTAACATTGTGTATTGCACTTTATAGTGTCAAATTTAAGTCATAAATAACTGACAAATTGTTGGTTTTAAAGGTTATATCAGTGATTGTTGGTAACGTCACTTCTGTTTGTGTATGAAGCAAGATCCCAAACAAAACAAGTAAGCTCGCCCCTCTCTCCCGTTTCGTGCATCATGAAAAAAACATGTACGCGCATTTTTTTAAAGCGACAAAAACACACTATTTTCAGATTGATGTCTACCTCAATGATGGCTCATTCTGTGAACTGTAAAATGGGAACTAGGCTGATTTGGATTACAAAGCATAATGATGTTTATAAAATCTGCAGTCTAGTCATATCATACAGCTAGTTTTGCGGGTGCTTCACTGGAAGCAAAACGTACCAGAATCAGTCCTATAGCTACAGATCTATGGGGAAAACTCATGGTAACAACAGCTATCTGGAAATAATATTATAACAGCTTATTATTATCATTCGGCTAAAGTTAGTCCTGAACGTAGGCTAGTGTTATTGCTAGTAGTTGGCTACAATGTTATGGCTACAAGTAGAAGCAACTCACACACTAAATCCCTACAATCTGATATTCGCTAAAGCTATCCAAGTTTAGTTCTCTCACATTTTTTTTTAAGAATTAAATTTTCACACACATTTCACATACAAAAAAGTCAGCACTAAGCTACTCACCTGTCAAGAAGAAACGGTGCAACCTCGGCCTCCGATTTAAAAATGTTCAATTCTTTGAGTTCTCTCCACCGTTCAAAAGCCTTCCCGATTATTATTCGTTTCTTTGACGAAAAACGACGGTATTCCCTCGCCCTAATTTTTGTTTGGGCTTGAAATCACTGATACAACCTTTAAGTTTCATATTGAGAAGTGTGTTCATGAAAACACCAGAAAACACCTGGTTTATTATAGGATGCCTCAAAATAGGTCAGTTTAGACTGATTTGCAAACAGAAAGTCAAACAACCTGAATAATTCAGTCTTTCATTCAATTTCAGTTTCATTTCTTTTTCACTCAGTAAACCTCCACCCTGACTTTATTAACTTGTTAGGTAACTTTTTTAATTATGTTTATCATAGGTAGGCTTTCAGAATGGACACTATCGTTGTTTACAATGTTACAGTCTGAATATGCTGCAAAAAAAGAAAAAAAAAAGAGAAAGCTTAAGGCAAGGCAACCTGCTGCAGGATATTTTTGCGTTTTCTCAACTCGGGGTCATTAGTTGTGCAAACTTTGTCATGTTAAATAGTTGAATAAACTTTAAAAACAGAATTTGTCAAACAAACGTAAGTTGGATTTTTTTACAGTGATAACTTCCCTTGAAATGTTGAAAGGCATGTTTCATTGGTTAATATTTAATGGAACAGCTAAAATGAACTCAAAATGTTTGACTAACATTTACAAATAATAATAAAAACTGTAAAAAAATGTTAATTTAAGTTAACAATGCCAATTACAGTTTTTATTAATATTTGTAAATGTTAGTCAAACATTTTGAGGATATGTTTATAATAATATATAAAAAACCTTCCTCATGAGAAGCATAAAGAAACTCTTTAGATGCAGGTTTAAGTGTCAGTGATAATTATTAGATCATACATTCAAGAAATGTTTTGTCATTTGATAGTGATAATGTGGGTGTGACCGACTTTATTTCTCATTGGCTTTTGAGGTGGGTGAATTGATTTGTATTTACCATATTATATTAAAAAAAATTGGTAACATTTAACAATAAGCTCAGTCACACCCACATATTATTATCAAAATCAAATGACAAAACATTTCTCGAATATATGATCTAATAATTATCACTGACACTTAAACCTGCGTCTAAAGAGTTTCTTAATGCTTATGAGGAAGAAGGCATAGGCTCTAGACTTTATCACAGTCATTACATAAACTACACTTCACTGAAGTAAAAAAAAAAAAAAAAACGAAACCTTAGACAGAATCGAAACAGAACAATCACAAAAGTTCCAAAATCAACTGAGCAGGTCAAGTAAATCTTATCAACAGACAAAAAAACTAGTCAGAAATAAAAGAGAGACATGTTTATTCTTGTATTTGAAAGATGTACTGTAAGCAACACATCTGTACATCCACGTTTCAGAAATGAAAGTCTCAAAGGAAAGCAGTTGCGAAAGTATTTTCCATCTCATATGTGAAGAATAGTTAGATGCAATAAGCATATGATCCAGCTCAAAGAAGTTTTTTTTTTTTACTTCAGTCGAAACAATGAATAGTTATTGGAATCTACAGTCCATTAACACAACAAAATATAACACTGAATATTGACTAGAGATTGGGAATTAAGACAGTTGTTCTATTTTCACGTTTTTCTTAATTTTCTGCACTTCATTGAAGGGGGAAAAAAACGAAACCTTAGACAGAATAGAAACAGAACAATCCTGAGCTGACGTGTCTAATGACTGTTAAGGTAGATAAGAAGATGATTTTATGAGCGTGATCATTATAAATACAAAACAATCTCTCAACAACTCACACAAAGCTCAAATCAGCATTGCTAGAAGGAACATCTCAAACCAGATCACCACGAACCATTATTATGGAGTAAGTACTTTTCCAATCAATTATGAAAAAAATCTCTTATGAATTTAAAGTAATTGACTAAACTCAAGATTGTGTAAAAATATTGTGGCGCATTTGAAACTGTTGATCATCTGTCCCATGACTGCTACGATATATTTGTATGTAAACCAAAACACAGCATTTGGAACTCTTCATTAATAGATCTTTATTTCTGAATGTGTCAGTAACTCGAGTCTAAAACAACGTCTTGAGAGGCTGGAGTGCCACTTCACCTGGGATCTGGAGCGCAGTACAAATGAACTCCAGGATTTTCTGGACAGGCTGAAAAATTTGGACCAGGAAACATGCACTTGGCCGGTTCACTATTACAACCTGCTGGGCTACATCCATCAGACTCTTGGCTCCAACACAGAGGCAGTGAAGCACCTGCACAAAGCAGAAAGTGTTATCCAGGAGCTGGGAACAGAAGAGGCAGGAGTCAAGCTTCAGGTCAACAAAGCAAACCTGGCTTGGGTCTACTTCCATTTGGGAGAGATGGATAAAAGCAAAGGATATCTAGAAGAGGTAGAGAGGCTTCAGCGAATGCATCCTGCTCCACCTGGATGCACTTTACACCCTGAAGTCAGTGGAGAGAAGGGCTGGACGCTGGTGAAGTTTAACAAGTCCAAGAAGCGCCAGGCGGTTGATTACTTCAAGATGGCTCTAAAAGCAGAACCAGATAGGAAGGAATGGCACAAAGGACTTGCCATAGCCATGAACACAGATTTTGGACAATCTGAATTCACTCCAGATGAGATTATACAGCAACTGAAAATTGCACATGAAAAAGAACCAAATAGTTTGTTCATTTATTCTCTTTATTTACTAAAACTGTGCGAAGAGAAAAATGTGAACATTGAAAAGGAGATGCAAGGTTTATTCGAAAAAACTCTTGGAACTGGAAACCTGGAGTGTTTGCAGGTTATTCTCAGGTATTATTGCGAACATGATTTAGATAAAGCTATTCGAATAGCAGAGACAGCTCATGAAAAGTTCCCCTCTTCAGTTAAAGCTATGAAACAATTGGCATACTGCTACAAATGGAAGGTTTACAAAATGGAAGACGGCGAGGAAAGGGAGACTTTGGCTAGGAAAGCCGTTAAGCTCTTTGAGGAGGATCTTACATATTATCCTCACTCATACAAAGTAAAGATAGACATTGCATCACTGCATTGTTACACGCACGAAATTGAGAAGGCAGATGAGATTTACGAGAATCTCCTGTCAGAGGAAAATGATAGTTCTCCTCAAAAACAACAGTACATATTTTATGGTTATGCCCAACATCTAAATCATAATAAATCACAATCCAGTGATTCAGTCCCCTTTTACATGAAAGCAGCAGAAATCCCAGTAATGTCAGGACGCAAACAAAAGAGTATAAGAGTCCTTAAAAACATTATGAGGAGGGGCACAGACCCTCGCTGTATGGAAATTCAGCATTTTCTGAAGGGAATGGACTATATGCACACATAAGTTCCGCATTTGACGCGAGGATGCTCGTCCATTTCCGGTTGTGGAGAATAAAGCGGAGGAAAACCGAGGAAAACGGGATTATGGCAAAATTGCAAGAGTCTCAAAATTTACTGTCCTCCCGTCTTTGAAACGAAACGTACATACGTTTAGATGTAATTTTATGTATATGTTTATTTAATATAATTTTAAAAAGAAGCATAAACACAACGAGGGGTGTCTGTTTTATCTGTTGTTGTGATTAACGTTTCTTTAGTTTAACCATGGAGTAGCCTATAAAATTCAATATATACTCGCAGTATTGCATTGGACTCTATGATCGGCGGAAGTTATCGAGCATCCTTATACCTTCACCGGAAATACGGCCGTGCATAGAGCCCATTAATTCTGATTAAAATGTACTCTAATGCATCAGACAAGTCATACATCAATCCTCAAAAATCATTATGGATGATCTTTAAATTTCACTCAATGCAGAAACCGTAATTAAAAAAAATGGAGGGAAAGAAAAACATGAAAATAGGACAACTATCTTATAGTGTTATATTTTGTTGTGTTAATGGACTGTAGATTCCAATACCTGTTCATTGTTTTCATTGAAGTTATTGCATCTAGTTATAACAATTGTTCAAATATGAGATGGAAAAGTCTTTCCTTTGAGACTTTCATTTCTGAAACGTTGATATACAGATGTGTTGCTTACGGTACATGTTTCAAATACAAGAATAAACATGTATCTCTTTTATTTCTGACTAGATTTTTGCTTGTTGATAAGATTTACTTGACCTGCTCAGTGGATTTTGGAACTTTGTTTGCAGTCACATACAAATTAAAACCCCTTTCTTTCTTACTATTGTCTGTTTTACATTTTCTTAAGGGATCTTTGTAGTTTGCAAGTGGAAAGACTGAAGATAACTTGTGACAAATTGAATGTTATTTACTGTAACCAGCACAAATACAATGTCACTTTCAAATAAATGTGCATTGTTGAGAATCACAAGGTGTTTGATGTATTTTCTAAAAATGTAAAAAAATAAATTAAAATTGTTTATCTTCTTGTCAAAACCCCATAAATAATTCCTTTCAAAGGCACATTATTGTTCATGACCTTTATCTGAAATAGATAAAGATAAACTGAAACAGGCTATCTGGTACTGCTTACATATGTAATATCATTCTTGTTCCCTTAGTAATGAAGTCCAAAAGTCCAAAGCAAGCTCTGCTGATTGATGCAGAGTTAGAAAAACTCTATTTAACACATTTGGCATATTTAAAACATTACAACATTCAGTGGAATTCTGTATCAAACATTTTGCAGAATTCAAAACATTCCAAAAAAATCAACATGAAAATGTGGAAATTAAAGAAGCAGATTTGATTTAATCTGGGCCATGAGCTATCGTATTGATAGCAGCACTAAAATGAATAACACTTTTATGACACTGAATAGGGTGACATTTGATTTGAGTGTTTTAAGGCCAGTGAGCTTGACTGTTTGAAAACATGTAGCCAGGGGCGTAGTAGCAGCCATTACAAAAGTGGGACAAAAGCTGTGTGGTGATTTGACCCAAAGGTCAGTCCTTCCAGAAAAATGCAGAGTTTTTTTTTTTTATTGTTTCTGGCAAAAATCCTTGATTATGCAACACGTTAAAAAATGCAATGGAATAGGCGGGATATTAATTTTATGCAATTGCGGGAACTTGCAAAAACTGCAGTTTGATGAATAAGAGAGAAAAAGTGATTCCAACACCCTGTTCTCACTAGGCTACTACCTTAATGTAAAGAGTAATTTCTTAAAACTTCCTATGATGAGAAAACATATTACATCACATTAGGTGCTCGAATATTTTATCTTGTTTTATTTCAAACCTAATAAACACATGGCTCAAACTTACAAAACAATGATGAGTCAAAAAAGTTCTGTAGCTTTACAAAAGGAAACTTCTGTAAAAATGAATAAACACAATATTTAAGAAAATATTTCCAGTTTTACAACTTTTCGATGATGTTCACATGTTCATAATAGAGTGCCGAAGTGATGACGTCACTTTGTAGGACAACTCGGAAGCTAGCGGCGCATGGGTTCTCTTGATCAAAAAGCTATGCATTTTCCCCATAGACTTTTGGAAAATCGCAAAAAATAAGATCTGTGTTTAACAAAGAGTTGTGACCCCCTTACATGTTTTGTTTATCAAGATAATCTTTAAAAGTTAATCTAAAATTTATACATTTTGAAGCCTATATAAAGTTTTTAACTGGGTTCTATATCAAAACGTGAAAATATTTTGAGGCTTTGTTCACCACAGACATTATTTCAGGCGATTTAGCAAAAACCCATTCAAAAATCCCATTGACATTAGAGCGAGGGAACCGGGAGTGCTAACATGCTAACTCACTTCCGCGTTTTGGCCTAAAGAGTGATGTCATAACTTCGGCACTCTATTACGCCACAGTTCATAATGTTCCCATGACAATGGGGAAATGGCTGCTCTTGGGTGAAGTAAACGCAACATTTTTCAACTTTCTGCTAAGATATATATGACTTTTTTGCAGCAACAATAATGTGGGGATTATGAAATCATACAAGCCCTGTATATTTTGCATGAAAATCTGCAATTTATTTGGCGAAAGTGCGCCGTATTTGAGAAAATGTCCCTGCATAAATATGCTGACTTTGGCTGATTATGCATCATGCGATCACATAATCACGTTTTTCTGGAGGG
Source organism: Cyprinella venusta (assembly GCA_038021265.1). Taxonomy (NCBI): domain Eukaryota; kingdom Metazoa; phylum Chordata; class Actinopteri; order Cypriniformes; family Leuciscidae; genus Cyprinella; species Cyprinella venusta. The sequence continues at coordinate 13,993,968 of CM075875.1, forward strand.
ACTGAATGGCGATGTTCATAATAATAAATTCTAGATGGAATAGCAATTGACATTTTACAGCACCCCAGTGGCAATTTTGAGAACAAGCCATGATACAGCAACCTATTTTAGTGAAATCACACTCGAAATAAAAAATGCTGCAGGACTTGGGACTTTCAGACCACTGCCGACATCTATACTTTATTTTTATGAAATAAAGATTTTTTTATGATATTTACAATATTTCAGTTAAACTACTGTTGCAAAGTAAGCAGGAGAAGGGGAGGGGGTATTCTTGTTTTCCATCAGCCGGAAACTGAAGACTCCCCAGGAGCCGCCATTTACAAAAATCTTGTAATCTGTATTTTGGCCATGTGTTTGTGGCAGTCCATCTGACAGATGAGAGGTTTGATTTTACACAAAAACCTCTCACATGATCCTGTTTAATTCCAGAGGAGGCACTTTCTGTATTTTGCTGTATCAAAATTGCTGTACTTTTCTACTCCTTTTGAAATCTCCTGTACCTGGTTGTGAGTCAGTTTAAGCAAGAGCTCCCTCTAGTGCAGCGGATGAGCACTCTCACAGCAGCCAGAATCACAGCACTGCAGATCAGAGAGACTCCACTGAGGAAGAATGTAGATGTGTAGGAGCCTGTCTGATCCACTAGCCAACCTGAGAGAGAGAGAAATTTCGTAAAACACTCTGATTTAGTTAAATATACTGCAGGCACATACAAGTGAATAAGCAACTGTATGTGTAAACAGTAAAGCATAACTACAATAACTTGTGTGATTGATTCTTGCCACGTATTGGAAAATAAGAATCTGTCTGTGTGTTTGAGCGTGAAAAAGAGAGTGGGTAAATGTTCTCTGACCTCCAATAGGTGGGCTGATGAGGTAGGGGATGGCGTGGAGGAAGTAAACAACTCCCAGAGCTGAGGTCAGTTGGGTGGAGCTGACAGTGTCAGAGGTCACCACAGGAATAAGTGCCACGTAAGCTCCGTCAAAGTAGCCATAGATGAGAGAAAAGGGGACGAGGAGGGAAAAATCACTCAGCAGAGGCAGAAAGAGACAGCTCAGCCCTTCCGACCCCACAGCCAGCATGTAACTCACCACCCTATAGGGCCTCAAACACCTAAACATAACCATACCGAAACAGATCAAACCATAGGGTTAGATGGGAATCGTTAAGAATTACAGTAATAAGCAGTTCCATTAACAGTATTTTAGTACGTTCAAGGAATTAATAAAAAAAGAGAAAATATTTTGAACAATATGGTAAATACATTTTTAGAATACGTGTTTGTTCCAGCTTCTAATGACATTTCAGTGCTTTTTGGTATGAAACAGAGAGTTGCAATTGTCTTCTATTCTCTATTGTGAAGATGTGTATCCATGTGAAACGGCTTCTAATATGAGAAAAACAATTAGGGACTTGATTTTGTTCATCGGGAATTGACTGTATAGTTGGATTGCTGTCATTTGCTATTGCTGAGACATTGCTTGATAAAGTAAGAATATTTGTGCTATTTAATATATTTAAATATTGCAGATTTGAGTAATATTCTGAGTTTGCATTTCACAGTTTTTATTTATTTTAAGCAATACTGAATCTGTTTTTGTGTAAGTGAGATGAGGAAATGCATGCAAGTAAATTGCGTTACTTATTTGACAAAGTAACTCAGGTATATTTTGTTTGTGGTTTTGTTTTACATCCTCCCGTAATATTGCAATTTATGAGAAAATAAGAAAAAAAAATCCTTACTTTCTATCAGCAATCCATCCGAAAGTGATAGTTCCGACAATCCCTGACACTCCAAGTATGGACATGAGTAATGCTGCCTGTTGAGGGCTAACGCCTGCGCTCAGTGAATATGGTACAAGATACACAAATGGCACACTGCAACCATATGCAAGGAACAGGAAGGACACCAACAGCAACAGGAAGTCTGGTATTAACAGGAAGGAATATTCTCTCAATACAGGTTTCCTTTTGATAGATGATACATTTTCCTTGGACTTCTTCAGTATGTTTGTGTTTAACACCTTTGATTGTGCCAGAGTGATGTGGTTAGCTTTTGCTTCGGATTTTGACTCTGGGATAGCTGGTAAGTCATCTGATTGTATTAAAGTTGGGACTGAGACGTTCCATTCATCTGAGCTTCCGTTCACAGCCTTTGAGTCTTCATAGAGATCCTGTCTATGGTTTAACTCCTCATCGTGTGTATGGTTTGCTTCAGAGGGCCTTGAATTATCTGCCTCCATCTGTTCTTTTCCATCCCATGGCATATTGTCAGCTTGTTCTTTCCCCCCTCTGTCCTTCATCATTTTATCGGTATCCATATGTTTTACCTCCACTGATCTCTGTTGCTGTGCACTCAATTCAACACTGAGGAGTCCATCAAGTTTCACATTCAGCAAATCAACCTTTTTGTTACCCTCCAAGTCCATCTCCTTCTGCCTCCCTCTTTGGCCTTCCAAAGGCCTCATAAGGGCTCCACAGACACACAAGTGAGACACCAAACCCCCCAGAATGAGCAGCGCACCCCTCCAGGAGAAGAACTCAATGAGGAGTTGCACAGCCGGTGCTAGTATGAAGGTTCCAATGCCGCTGCCTGACATGGCGATCCCGTAAGCCAGCGCTTTTCTCTCACTGAAGTAAGAACCCACAATGGCGATTGCAGGAGTGTAGCTGAGAGCAAATCCTACACCTGTGCAGAAAAGCAGGAAGGCTGGTATTCAAGACTACAGATATGCATGGCTTTTGTTGCAAATTAAAGGTACACTATGAACACTATGTTCAAAATTAAATGTCAATACATCTTTTTTTCCCAAAATGAGTTTTTTTCTTGATCCTGGTTTATATTATAAAAGAATATAAGCCTATTATAAGTGTTTATATTTTAGACATGATGGTTTTCATGGGAAATTGTGTTTATAGATGTCGAGACCCAAAGGATTTGAAATGTTGTAAAGTGACGCAGAGTTGCCGTTTTATTACTCAACAGGTGAGTAAAGTAAGCTACTTTATTAAACAGATAAACTGCCATATTTAGATCTCTAACCAAGGTCTTTGTTCACCTCAAAGGAAAATTTCCTTATAATTTAATGCCATCCAAGATGTTCATGTCTTTCTTTCTTCAGTGGAAAAGAAATTAAGTTCTTTTGAGGAAAACATTTCAGGATTTCTCTCAACACAATGGACTTCAAGCGCAACCAACATGTTGCACTTGAAGCGAAACGATGGTCATTTAAAAAAAAAAAAGTATTATTATTTTATTGCCATTACCTGTTTTCCATTTTTCATTAGTTGGTTTGGATGTGAAAAGGAAATGCTTCTTCCCTAATAGTGCACTTTAGACGTGTGTGAATTTCCCACACCAGGAGTAATTTATATAGATCCGTTTTATAGTTATCTGTTCAAAAAAAACGTTCTATGCAAAATGTTAATATTATTAAAGAGAAGATAGAAAATACATTTTTGTGTGTGCTGTAAAGTGCTTTGAAAAAATGAAATCAAAATTGGCTAAAATCTGTATCATCAGGTCAAACTCAAGGAAAAATCGAAAATCGGGATCGGCCTAGAAAATTGTAATCGGTGCAACTCTTATATGAATCACAAAGGACCAGTTTCAGCTAAAAATCTTCTTTACTGTTCTACTGAAGAAGGGCATCTTGGATGACCTGAGGGTGAGTAAATTAACAGCAATTTTCATCACCTTTAACATAATAGTTACAGGGGAAAATGATGATTACCAGTGCAGTTGAAATAGAAGTCTCTGTTTGAGTTTGAAATATGCTGAAATATGCTGCTGTGTGTGCATCTGTATCAAACCTGTAAGAACACCCAGTGTAAGATACAGGAACTCTACGCTCGTGGCCAGTGAGCTGAGCACCAGACCGGCAGAGGAAAGAAGTCCACCAATCATGACAGCTACACGAGAAGAGAGGCGGTTCCCTATATAACTACCCAGTGGTGCTATAAAGAGAGAAAGAAAAAAAGAATCAGGTGGTTTGCATGATAGTGGAAGTTCGTATTATTTTATGACTGATAACCGATTAATGGACAATATTAAAATTCAGCAGATGTTGTACTCACATCTTGCATGTATAAAAAAACCATGAAATGCTAAAATGTATCATTTTAAAAGCTACACATGAATTTACAGTATGAAAAATAAAATTAATTTTGTTTACATCATTACTTATTATTTAAATCACCCAATCAACCCAATATATTAAATTACACAAAAAATGTTTTATTATTAAAATAATAAAGTGTCAGGTAAAAATAGCTCCTGAAGATCACCACTTTTTACAGTTAGTGTTAATGTTAACTTTTTTAAATAAACCCTACCATTTGGATTTTTATGGGTGTTTAACCTCACGATTAATGAATATGTATGCATCACAATTGATACGATAAAATAATCTAACTGCTTGTAAAGAATCAGTGGAAAAATAGATAGCCTACCAAAAGATACACCCAAAACCCCCACATAAATAATAAAACGTGTTTCTGTGAATACTCTTTCTCACTGGCAGCCAGATCAATCTGGTCTGTGGACTATGCACTGTAAAACTGTCAACACGGATTTTTTTAAAGACAAAGTTCTCCTAAAATCAATATAGTGGAGCTGCCACCTCGAAGTCACAGAGTTTTTCTATAGGGTGACTACTAGGGAATGTTTTTCTTTTGCCTTTTATGGGTCTTACCACACAACATTGTAGTACAGTCCAGCAGAGAATGTATCCATGCAGTTGCAGAATAATCTCTGGAGAAGTATGACTGGAATTCCACAAAAAAGATGGAAACACACCTGCGACCAGCATGAAAAGGACGCAATATGAAAAAATTCATCTGTTGCTTACTACAACATTCATTTTAGTCCTTTTAAGAAAAACATTTGCTATCAACATCCAAAACTGGGTATTTTTCCTGGAGTGGTCATCCTGCAAATTGAATGATTCATCTTGGTTGAGTTTAAAGGGCATTTCCGCAGCATTTAGTTTAATTTAGTCTCACATTAAAGAGGATATGTTATGCTTTATTAAATGTTCAACTTCCTTTAATGTGTAATATTGCTGTTTGAGCATCAAAAATGTCTGCAAAGTTACAAAGCACATAGTACACTGCAGAGGGAGTTATTCTCTAAATCAGTAAGCACTGTTTCTAAACTCCCTGAAATGCTTTCAACTGTAGTCTTGAGTTTTCTTCCAGGAACGTACACGTCACAATATTCCTCATTTAAATAATTCCCGCCAAAAGGTGAGGCCTGGTGGATTTGCGTTAGTACTGCGTCGTACCTCGCCGAGTGGCGTGGCATTTCTGAAACATGTTGGAAGCAGTTGACCAATCACAACACACTTGTCCAGCTGACCAATCAGAGCATATTACGCTTTCGGAAGAAGGGGCTTTATAGAGACAGAAACTAAAAGGAGCGTTACTGACAGACTGGGAAGAGAGGTGATGCAACAATGTAAAATATGTGAATAATAATGTGTTTAAAAACCTAATCTAGTAGACTCCAAAAACAAAATCAAGACCTTAATATGGCAAAACAGAGGTGATGTGAGGGTATCACCTTGATTCCTGGTAAGCAAAGAAGTGCATATATAACAACGTGTCTGTGGGGAGTCATGTACTGACCTAGTGACCGCACGTGTGCAAACGGTGGTGAGGAAACATCCAGCCACGATCATCCAGCCCCATCCGCCATCCGGAGTGGCCCCTGAATGTGTTTTTTTTTCAGTCATCTCCAGTCTTCTCTTTATCCTCGACCTCACTCTCTCACTCCTTTCAGCCTCTTGTTTTCTCTTCAGTCCAGTTTTAGCTGGTTTTGTTCTCTCCAGCTCTGTTTGGGACGTATTTACTTGCTGTTTTTCTCTCATTACTTCTGTTCCTTCTTGCTTTCATCTATAAGGAGCTTTTAAATGCCATCAAGCAAAATCTGCAGCAGAAATAGTTTTTTTTTTTCAATCCTAGCCGCCGCCTAAAATTGCATGTGCAATCTAAATCAATCTATGTTGTAATAAAAGTGAAACTGCTTCAAATGATATTGTCGTGTTTTGGATTAAATACTAAATGTCTCTGAGATTAAAAAAAAATTGAGACAAGAAAATTAACATTCTTGTCATCATTTACTCAGTGAATGAGAGACCTGGCAAAGAAATAAGAACAAAATTGTCCCAGGCTGAGTCCTGCTACATATACACCCTGAGATGTTTTCCATGATACGGACAGTGACCAAGTTACTACACACACTAGTCTGATTCAAAAAGAGGCAAGGAACAGTGTGTTTTTATCAATGCCAAGAAAGAGGGCCAAAAACAACTTCATGGGGCAATAGCAGTTACTCATTTCAAAAATTAGTAAACATGAAACGAAGCTTCATTCAGAGTTAGATTTGGTCCTGGACTCACCTCAATCTATGTCTGGTAAACCAGATCAAAGTCAGACCTGATGCAATGACTTGGAGTCCTTAAATTAAAGACTTAACAGGCCGCCTCATTGATGGAGCGTCTTGAAAAAAAGGTCACAATAACATTAAAGACAAAAGATTTCAACTTTTTCAACTTTGGCCTAGCATGCACAACACACTAGACATCTAAAATTCAATGTGCCAGAACCAGGAACACGTCGCGTAAATCCTGATGTACTTGGTACACAATAAGAAGGATGGTGTCTACTCTAATATTAGTCTCTCTGTTTATCTTGAGGGACCCTCTGTGGTGGACCTGCGCCTGGACTCATTTCAGCTCATCCTGAAGTGCCAGCCTCATCAGCCCTATGAAGGCCTCGTCGTCACGACAGCCATCAGGACTAATTCTCAACAAATCTGTCTACTTCTCGTGATTACTTCGACTTCCAAACAAATGGAAATGGATAAATACTCTAAATGTTCTGATCCAATTTGACTTGTAATGCTGCCTGGATCATACACTGTTTCTTCATTGGCCAGAGGAGAACTGGCCCTCCGACTGAGACTGGTTTCTCCTAGGTTTTTTTCTCCATTCAGTCACCTGATGGAGTTTTGGTTCCTTGCCACTGTTGCCTTGGCTTTTGGCTTGCTTAGTTGGGGACATTTATTATTCAACAATATTATTGATTTGCCTTCCTTAATTTTCAACTAGAAACAAACTTTGTTGTATTATTTTCATGTTATCACTGTGAATCTGCTTTGATATAATATGTATTGTAAAAAGCGATATGTAAATAAAGGTTTTTCTACAGGTTTCATCATCATCATCAAAAAAAAACTGTATTACAGTTTCCACAAAAATATTAAGCAGTTGTTTTCATCTGATATTATATGCTTTAGTTACAATTATCAATAAATAAATTAATGTTGGCTACTATGCACTATATTGTAAGTGAATCAAAATAATTAGCCATTGAAAAGTTGTAACCAGTAGAGGTCAGAAGAGTGAACATGTAAACATAATTCTGGATCAATGAAGGTACAAGCTCAAATAATTATGAATTAGCATATGAGAAGAGTAATGTTACTATCACTTAGGGAGTTTTTCTTAACAACATACAATAAAATTCATGACTGAGCATTCGAAATGGTCAAAAAGAAGTGCACTTACTCTGCAACATATTTCCCAGTGTACAAAATCTGGAACAGACGAAGATCAAAAATAAGCACTGCTCTCCTCCAAAGTGTGGTACACATTGGCGCACATGGCTCTGCATCACTGCGGGGCGTGCGCGCGCTCTTGGACAGATCAACAGGGCGGAAACTACAGCCAGCCAACGTGAGGTGGAAATAGAGGGGGCTGCTTGGTCTAAACTCGCTGTCCTGGTAAGATATTTGCCATGGTTCACTCTCACTCCACTCTGTGTGCAAATTATTATTGTTATACAGTGACTTTCAGAGGGTTTCACTGTTAACGTTAAATGGAAATTCAGAAAGAAGTTTTCGGGACACAATCTATTGAAGTTCGTCTCGAGCAAACCAAACTCTCTTTTAGTCAAATACTTGTCCGCCATGGAATATAACAATTTAAAGGATAATTTCGACTTTTGAAGTCAGAATTGTGAGCTATAAAGTCTATTGTGAAATAAGAACTCGCAATTCCGAAATTGGTTTTGTAGAGGTGATAGCCAGGTAAAAATACGCCCTGAGTTAATTTCTTGTAACTTACTTTTTTGGCTACTGACGTGTTTGAAAATCCATGAGAAACATAAAATATATTTAATTTTAAGCCCCTGCCCGTACAGTTTGTTTTGAGTTCCCTGATCAATCCCATCGGGATCGGGACCTGTCTATGATCGGGACAGGAGATAACGGAACAGCGATTTACCCCAGAGGGGGGTAATGGGGGTGGTGGAGTTAATTGTTCTTTTTGGCCCCCTTTCCTTCTCTCGGGTTAGTGTAGGCGTACTTTTAATAAGTAACTAAATTGTATACAATCAAATGTTAAGACAAAATAAAAAAGAGAGTTTTTTTTAACGATTATCGCATCAGAGATGACTTTCACAAACCTTTGCATTTGTTAAAGTGTAAGCATTTCAAATGGGTGACTGAATTATTGAAAATAACATAAAAGTAGTTATTTCCTGGTGGAGAAATAACTACTTTTATAAATGATGATAGAATTTTAATTTTTGGGTGAACTATCCCTTTAAGAGATTTATGCCCCGCAATCTATCAATGCCCGGCCCGCAATCTATCAATCCGCCTTGATGCAGTGATTGACAGGCCAGGAGGAGCCGTGATTTGCTCGGAATGCATTCAAAGTGCACATGAACATTGCAAGCGCGATTCGCGAGTGTCTTGACTGTGAGTGTAAATGCAATTAATAAAAATAGCAAATAATCATTTTGCCACAGTTTTTGCTTGAACATGTTACATATCTAATCATTTCTGTAATGCATTTTATTTTTGCCACTTAAAGCGTTTCAATATGCACAACTAGTGTATGAAATGGCAAATGTAAATAATGTCATTTCATTTTCATTTTGCACCTAACATTGCTAGAATGGTAGCTATTGTAAAATGTAAATTTAAATACAAAATGTCTTTTTACATATTGGATTGTCATTTTGCATATTACATTTCAAATTGAATAATGCTACACATAAGCTTCCATAGAAAAAAGAACAAAAGACAGAAATAAAATAAATAACCACTCTAAAAGCCAAACCAAACTAAACAAATGTGTAAAATCTGCAACATCTGAGAAATGCGCACACAAATCTAGCCTCTGCGCATTTATAACGCCACAATGACGTGCACGAGCACTTGCTCCCAGCAGCCTTTGCTGCTGCTCTCCCTTATCCGATTGGTGGGATTTGAAAATAAGTACGCGCGACAGTTTGGGAGACGAGACAACACAAATAAAACACATTAACCGAAGTCAAACACAACATAGCACACACTCTGTCTTTTGACAGCCTGTAAGTCAACTAAATTATCTTGTTTTAATGCGCATGCTTTGCTGACCTGTTCTTATCTGCTGTTCTTACTGCTGTTTGTGAGAGTCCTGGTGTAACTCCCCCCTAGACTTGACGTTAGCAGCTACTTAAAATATTGTGTACATTTTCTGTTTAAATGTACGTAAGGTAATTGAGAAAGTTTAAAAATAAGTAGGATCTTTAAAATGTCAAAAGGTCTTATTAACATAAGAGTTTATAAGAGAAAGTTTAAAAATAAGTAGGATCTTTAATATGTCAAATGGTCTTATTAACATAAGAGTTGATAAAAGAAATCAGATACATATGAGAGGCTGTTGTTTCATTTTCCGAATTTTATGTCTTAAATGTTTCTTTAGAGCAGAATGATGGAGTCGGGGCTAAAGGATGATCCGGCAAGACCGCAGATGTTGGTCGTGGAAGATCTAAGGAGAAATCTGTCGTCCGAGTTCAGCGAGTGTTCAGGTTTCCAGGTAAGATGACAGGTGGCCATGACTTTATGAAAATGTCTGTTTGTAAATGTATGATTTTTGAAATGGTTGGAGCCTTGATGTTTCTTTTGTAGGACCCGTCAGACCTGGAGAAGGAACATTTGAAGGTGTATCTTAGAATAAGACCATTTTCATCAGCTGAAATGGCGAATGGAGAATCACAGGTGAAAATTAGTAAAAAAAAAAAATGGTTAAGGGGTATTTCACAAATTTCAAGCACCCCTAAAATTCAAACCCTAATGTAGAAGGGTTTTGATATGGTGTGCCTTATCTCTTTGATTTTGAAGGAATGTGTGACCATTCAGACTCCAGAGACTGTGCTTCTCAAAGCTCCACGATCATCTCTCTCTGCCAGGCTCAGTGATAAATCAGTGCCAGTTACTGCTCAACGGTTTCAGTTCTCTCAGGCAAGCTAATTCATCACAACACAGGTCTATAGTGACTGATTATGTTGGCTAGTGGTTTTTTGACAAACAAATATATCTTTGTAAATACAATTCTCTTCTGTTTGGAAGTTCTGCTCTGTCTTGAATTATGGTCATATTTTCTAATGTATGACAGATAAGGTTTATATTATTGTGTGGTATTTTTAGGTTTATGGCCCAGACACTACACAGAAGGATATGTTTGAGGGCACCGTCAAGGGTCTTGTAAAGGATGTTTTAGAGGGACAAAATTCTCTGGTCTTCACATATGGTGTCACCAATGCTGGGAAGACCTTCACATTTTTTGGTTTGTATATTTTGTTATTGTATTGACACTTAATTATTTTCTAAAAAGAGGTAAAAGTTACTATATTTTAATACAAATTACAAAGATTTTATTTTCATTGAAGCAATGTGCACCTAATGAATGTTTCACAAAAAGGCCAGGAATGTGTATTAGGGTCAATAAATTAACATCCGTTTTGATCAGAACAATCTTGTAAATTAGGGTTTGTATTGATGATCTTGGTGATTTAAAAGAACAATGAAACAGAAGTAGACAAAGAATATATTTTTTTTATTAAATCCAAGAGCTTTCAGTCCCTCAATTTTAAACAATGCTATTTACACAGGTCCAGAATGATAGGAAACACATCATTAAAGTAATCCATGTGACTCCGGTGGTTTAACTTCAATGCTTTGTTTATGCAAAAAACCCTCAATATTTACATAAAAATATTATGAAAATTCACTTTCACAGAACAACTTCTTGATGTCATTCCTATCATTCTGGATCTTGATTATGTAAATTGCATTGCTCCCAACGGAGGGACTGAATTTCATCAAAAAGATTAAAAATTATAAGTTTGTAAAAAAAAAAAACTTACTCGCGGATTATTTGCAATAAGATCATTAAGATGCCTTTAGTAAATAGAAAGGGTGACTTTCCTATTCATGCTAAATTTAACAATGTTTTGCTTTAGTAAAATATTCAAATTTAAGCATAATGTCCTGATTGAGTTTATGTATTAGGTCCAGATACAGATCCAGGCATCTTGCCACGTTCCCTCAACATGATCTTCAGTAGTCTGGATGGACGCATCTTCACTCAGATGTGCTTGAAACCCCAGAGGTGCCGGGATTTCATCAGACTCAACAAAGACCAGCAAAATGAGGAAGCAGTTAGCAAACGCAACCTGCTCAAGCTTTTCAAAGAGGTACAATAATGCAATAAGTTTAAGACCCTCAGTTTTTACAGGAGTGTTCATTTGACTTTAATCTTCTCTTTAGACTGATGCACAGAAGTCTTCCCTCAGCTCGCAGTCTGATCTTGAAGGTAAAACGAGAGTGTGCACATCTCTAAGGTTGTGCTTGGCAGTCTGTTTATATTGTTTTTCTGGCTGAAACTATTTTTTTGATTTCCTGTTAGATGGTTCCACTCTCTGTGATAGAAGCTCTGTAGTGAATGAGAGTAGTTTGCCTGCAGATATGGACAATCACACTAAGTTTTCTATATGGGTGTCGTTCTGCGAGATCTACAATGAGAACATTCACGACTTGCTAGAACAGCATGCGAGCAATGCTTCACGGAGAACCAACCTCCGCCTTTGTCAAGACGTCAAAGGAAACTCATTCATCAAAGGTAATGGAGCACCTGCGTCTGTAATTTGCTGTTTTTTTCTGTCCTCTCTATAAATTAAGATGGAGCTCATGGTGCATCCAAGTGATACAATAAAGGTTTGCATGTAACAACAAAATGAGTCCAGCTTGTGAGGCTGGGATAGGAATGCAATAATGTGTCTTCGTTTACATTTGACCCTTATTTCATTGGCCTTTCTATTGCCATGTACTGTTTGAGCTACAGGAGTATTACACGGTATCATTTCTTTATTAAATCATTCCAAAAAATAATTACATATAGGTTCATTTGAATGTACTGCAGTGACATTTGGGTTTGTTTGTTTGGAAATAATGTGTAATAGTTAAAACTGGCCAGGTGCTGGTGCTAGAGCAACAAGAAATAAATGTAGCAAAAATAGCATTTCCATAGGTGATTCAGTTGGGTGATTAATAAAACTGTGTATGTAGCGTATGCAGATTGCATTGTTCTTTTTTTGTTAATTTTTCAGATCTGAAATGGGTTCAAGTGAGCAGCGCTGATGAAGCCTTAAAAGTGATGAAACTTGGGAAAAGGAATCAGAGCATCTCCAGTACTAAACTCAACCTGCTTTCCAGCAGGAGGTACAAATTCCTTCCTGGTGCTTATCTGTTTTAATGTGGTGGATTCTGTATGGATCTGTTATTCTGACTTTGTCTCTCTTTGTTTAATTTTTAGCCACAGTATTTTCTCTGTCCGGATCCTGAAGGTGGAGGATGTGGGAATACCCCGAGTGGAGTCAGTCAGCGAGTGAGTCTGTGTGTTCCGGCCTGAGCTCTCAGCAGGGTGTTTGTGTTGCGTTTCAGAATGTTTTGTAAAAGTATGTACTCTGGTTCCAGGCTGGCATTGTGTGATCTGGCTGGATCGGAGCGATGTGCTAAGACACAAAATAAAGGTGAACGGCTGAAAGAGGCAGGAAACATCAACACCTCTCTGCTCAGTCTGGGAAAATGCATCAATGCACTCAGAAGTAACCAGCAGGCCAAGTATGCTAGTGCCTTTTTCTTTTCTTTTATTCTCCCATTTCTTTGTGTTTTTAATCACTCTTTGTCATTTTTTTAGACAGCACGTTCCATTCAGAGAGAGCAAACTCACTCACTATCTGCAGGGATACTTTACAGGCCGGGGCAAAGCCTGTATGATTGTAAACATCAACCAGTGCGCCTCCATGTATGATGAGACGCTCAATGTACTCAAGTTCTCTGCCGTAGCTCAAAAGGTATGTAAAAGTGCTGGGCTATATGAGCAAAAATCCATATCATGGTATTTTTCTAAATTATTATACCGTTTTTTTCCCCCCTATGCATTACTGCATTAACCACATTTTTTTTACTGAGTGAAAGAGGAAATACTTCAGTAGATTGACTTAGAATGTCCTATTTTACTGTCATGAGTGAATATTGTAGAAAAAATCCACACTAGTATTTTTACAGATTTGCAAAGCTGTTTACAAATAGGTGCCAGCAGGTGGCGCTTTAGGAGCGACAGAAATCTCAGGTTTCATTAACTATCTTGGTTATATTTGTAATGAAAATGAACGGTCTCATGGGTTTGAAATGACTTAAGTAATCAATTTTCATTTTTAGGTGAACTATCCCTTTAAAACCGTTTTATTGCTTTCCCATCATGTTTGTCAAGTTTCTTGACATTACTCCAATTTGTATTTGATTTTTTTCTTTCTCTGCTGAAAGTTTACTTGTAGTTGAGTTAATGGACAGTTCTGTCTTGTTTTTTAGGTGGTGGTCATCACCACAAAGAGCGTTCCAGTAGTGGTGAAAAGGAGTGCCAGAGAGGTGTCCTTCATTATCAACAATGTTGATCGACGGGAAATGCGACGCAGCTCGCTTGTACGATGGGACACCAGCCTTGAGGATGTCCAGGAAGATTCTGACGCTGAGGAGGGGTGGGATGAAGAGGGGAGTGAAATGGAGGACACCATACTGGACTCTGAGGAAGAAGGGAAAGAGACTGTGCTGCTTGATAAAAAGGTTTATGAGGTGAGTTTTGGCACATCTATGGTAATTTTTAGGGTTCGTCCAAATCATCCATTACTTCAACAAGCATCGCACAAGAATTATTTTTACTGCATGATTTTGTTTGTATAACAATGAGGTTTCTGCATTGATATGTTTTGAATTTGTATGTAAAGGCCCAGCTGCAGTTCATAGAGTCGATTCAGCAGCAGTTGAGGAAGGAGAAATTAGAACACTTAGCTCTCGAGGCGCATGTTCGGGATGAGGTTACAAAAGAGTTCTCTGAGCTGATTTCCCAGATGCAGGAAGATTACAGGTCAGAGATCACAGGCTTGCATGTTCAATTATGTATAATTAGAACAAATTACAGGTCCTGCTTTATGATGACCCTGACGGCTTTCTATGTCTTTTTTTCATTTTAGTGAGCGCATATCCAGAGAGAGGGAGCTGATTGAAGAACGGTGTGAAAGGAGGCTGGAGATTCTCAAAAAGTTGGTGGGAAAAACAGCTGTGGAGGACGACAGCATGGTTTCAACGTCGACAAAATCAGAGGTTCAGATATGCTTTCAGAATAGATATTCAAGGTTATATAAACACTTTCTTTGAAATATTATTATATTTCATTAGGGAATAGTTATTGTAGATGTGAATTTGTGTGTAGGAGGAGAACCATGTCTCTCTAGACAGCATGTATGACTCTATGAGCAGTGACTTGGCTGAAATCAGACAGGATGCCCTGGCTGCCCAGTCTTGCTTGGTGACCTCTGACCCTACAGTCTCTACAAAGCTGCATGACCTTGAGAAAAAGGTCACAGAACTTTCAGAACTGCTCACTGAAACTCAGAATCAGCTGTCACTCAAATCAAAGGGTGAGAAAACCTTGCCGATGAGCTGACTTACACTAAATCTCCACCTGCACACTTCCACAGAAATATGCTCTGCATCCGCTACCCCTTGTTTATTTAATATTTTTCTCAATTTAGGGTTCCCACTGTTCTGGAGAACCTGCAAATTTCAGGGAATTTCAAAATGTTTTTTTTTTTTATCCTTCCAAAAGTTGTTTAAGTCTTAAAAGGTTTACCTTTTTATAATATTCTTCAGCAAGAAAATGCTTTTTGTGAGACCAAAACAAAATTTCCTTGGAAAATTCATGGAAATTCATTCGCCAGAAAGTGTGGGATCCCTGTATTTTGAGACGCAGATGTTTTTATTGTAAAACTGTAAGCACAATACACTTGCTTAGTGTTCATACACCCAACTTACCAGGCTTCCTAATCCCTTGATCTAACATCAAGCCTCATACTCCCTCACAGAGATTGAAACCCAGAGCCGAATAGCAGATGAACTGGAGGAGGTTAAGAAGGTAAACTTGTAAAATGCCTCTGCCATTTTAACACGCACATATATGAAGTCCAGACTGTGAGGTTATGCTATGCATCACTGTGGGTTTTGCATAAGCAAGCACCCCCTTTTTTTGTTCTTCAGAAATTGTAAAAAACTTGTAGTGATGTTTTGACTTGTTCTGCTGCTTTTAGGCTCTGGAGAGCCATAGGCAAAGGGAATCAGATCTGAGTGAAATGTGCAGACAGAAGGATGAGATGGTTTCTAAACTCAAGACAGCTCTTGACCAACATGTAGAAAACAGTAATGTGAGTGTGAACGTCTAGACATTGTTTTCCAATGTTCAAAATAATTGGATGTAGACTACCTTTCAAACGTTTGGGGTCGGTAAGATTGAAATGATTTTGAATGTAGTCTCTTATGCTCTTCAATCCTGCATTTATTTGATTAAAAAAAAAAAAACGTTTATTTTATATTTTAAAATTTCGTTTATTCCTGCGAAAGCAAAAGTGAATTTTCAGCATCCATTATTCCAAAGTTCAGTGTCGCACTATCCTTCAGAAATCATTCTAATATGCTGACTTGGTGCTAAAGAAACATTTCTTATCAATGTTAAAAACAGTTTTGCTTATATCAGTTGTTGAGGTTTTATTTTTCTCCCCCCAGGATTCTTTGAATATAAAGTTCAAAAGAAAACATCCTTTATGTGAAATGAAAATCTTTTATAATGTTATAAATGCATAAACATGAATAAATTAAAAGATATTTATATAAAAATATAAACTTTTGAACATTAGTGTAACTTTTGGTAATGGTTAAAGGGATATTTTATCCAAAAACAAAAAACAAAAAAAAAAACAATTGTCATTATTAACTCATCCTGTCATGGTGTTGATCCTATTTGAAGCTTGACAGCCCATTATCACAATAACCGTTGTGTAGAAAATATCTATATACAATCTAAAATATTTTTTCCTCAAAATGAGTAAATGGTTTAGAACAATATATGGATGAAAAAGTGATGACAGAATTGTAATTTTGGGTTTACTGTTCCTTTAATACAGTCCCTACCTGATTCAAATTTTAGCTTTTTTTTCTCTTTTGTTTCTGGATAACTAGAAAAAGGAGATCATCCAACTTAATCACAATTGTACCTGCTCAGAGCAGCAGCCCAGTGCCCGGCCTGAAACCAGAAAGCGGCGTCAGGAAGGAGAGGGGCTTGATGGACAGCCTCCACTCAAGAAAGGTATAGACTCCGTCCCAGTTGCTGAAAAGTGCCTCCCAGCTTTTGTCACAACCAGAGGGGCCAGCCGAGAGAATCGGGTCAAAGGACGACGATACCTCCACGCTCGAAAAAGGGTCTCAAGCATAAAGAAATAATCATTATACATGTGTTTTGTTTTTGTTTGTTTTTTTAGATAAAAGTTACCACAGTGCTTGAAAAGCCCTGTATCTCAAAGTACTTTTGTGAAGTGTATTGTTTTTATGAGCTCTACTGAATAAAGAAGCATATTCATTTTATGCACGGAGAGCATTGCACAAAATTAAAAGCACTGTAAGTCATATAAATTGGACAAAGGTTGCTTCACTTTAATATTAAAAAAATGAGAGTAAAAGAAATGTAATCATAGTATCAAAGCATCCCAGGCACATGAGGTGTTTCCTGTGCATAAAGGCTCTCAAGACTGAGTGATTTCACATTTAAGTGCCCCTCTTTCATCTTCAGAATGAAATCAAATTGAAAATTTATTTCACACCTCATATGTAAGTAAAGACTAGTGCAATTTAGATCAAATAATTACTGGCTTTGTTGCTTGGCCAGTAGCAATACATTTTAAATGCCTGGTTGTACCAAACTATTTTGAAATTAAAACAATTTATATTAAGCACACAGATAAATATTGTATTATTGCATGTCACAGAAAGCTCAAAGCTCTCCATTCTTCATAGGTCCCCTGGAGGACTTTAAGGTCCAAGATGATGTTGCAGATAATGAGTGTCAAGACTCCGCCCTTCTTGAGGTCAAAGGTCAGCTGGAGTGTTGCCTTGCTGAGTCCAAACTGAAAGACAAGCAGATCACAGAACTGGAGCAGGAATGCCACACATTAGAAGTTTGCATACAAGATCTGAAGTCTAAATTGGAAGAGAGAAATTCACAGGAACACATTCCATCAGAGAGGATTTTTCAGACATCCTTGGAAACCAAACATATGACAATGGATTGCAGGAATTTGAAGGTAGAAGTTGTGTCCAGTTCTATCGACACTACAGAACTTTTGAAAGAACTTTCTGCTGCCAAATCACAAATGGCTCAGCAAGATCAGGAACTGGGAGAAAAGAACAAACACATTTTGACACTTGAACAAGAAATTATACTGCTAAAAAAGGAGGCTGAAACATTTGCTTCGCTTCAGTCTAAAAATACATCAGCTGACTTTGATGACCTCAAAAAAGTCAACTCTGACCTCCAAACTGAGGTTGCCACCCTTCGTAGTGTCAAAGCTGAACTAGAGAAGAAGATCGGATGCCTTCAGAAAGAGGTGGAGAAAGATACGGCACCTCTGTCTAAAGATGGGGAGGTGGGGCTGACAAACCCTAACACTCTTGAATCTAAAAGCAGATTGATCGATAGTGGAATAAACATGCTGTCTGAAAAGGAGGCTGAACTTGCACAGAGGGAGAAAGCCCTAATATCAAAGGAGGCTCAGCTTTCAGTCCTGCAAAAGAGACTGAAGGAAGCAGAGGATCGTCTGGAGGAGGAGGAGACACAAGCGGTGCAAGAGGCCCGCAGGAGGGAGGTGGAGAGAAGAAGAGAGCTGCTGGCTGTGGCAGAGGAGGCCATCGCTCAGAAAGATACAGAACTACAGAAGAAACAAGAAGAGATTAACCGGTCAGTTATTTTCCTCTTGAATAATACAGTTTCCTAAAACACAAGTCACATTAAACCACCATACAAAATCAGTCCAATTATATTACTGTTGCCAAACGTACTATTATTTTTGTATTTTACATATTTTTTTTTGTTTATATCCAATACCATTCAAAAGTTAAAAGAAATGAATACATTGCATTTAGTAGTGGTGCATTATATTGGTCAAAAATGACTGTAAAGACTTTTACATTGTTACAAAAACAATTATATTTCGAATGAATGCTGTTTTTAAACTTTATTCATGAAAGAATCCTGACTAAAAAAGGTTCATGGTTTCCATAAAAATATTAAGTTGCGCAACTATTTTCCACATTAAAATATTACAATTATTTCCGGATGATCAGTTGATACTGAAGACTGGAATAATGACTGTTAATCAGCTTTGCCATCATAGAGATAAAAAAGTGAAAAATTCACACATTAAAATAGAAAACAGTTGTTTTAACGTTTCACTGTTTTACTGTTGTGTCTTTTTTAAAAATTGTTTTAATCAAAGAAATGCAGCCTTGGGTATGCATAAGATACTTACAAAACTTTCGAATGGTAGTGTAATTTTACAAATATGTAAAATACCAAAATATATATATATATTATTATATTAGGACTAGTGGTGCAGAAATTAGACAATTTTAGATTTTCACTTGTAAATGTTCCTTAGAATTTAAATAAATTGCTTTTAATGTTGATTAAAACAGAGATTTATGTCTTCAGAACTGACTTTAGCAGCTTTTATATAAGCAGTGATGATTTGTTTGATTAATACGAAGTGTTTAGGAAAGTATTAAACATTTTGAGAATTTTTTATGCTCAAGATTGCAGCTTTTGTTAGATTAATTATCATCCCATTCCCACACACAAGAAGACATTGATTTATTTTGGTAGTTTGAAAGCATTTGTTGTTTTTTTGTTCTTTCTGAATAAGCATGAGAAGACAAGTATATTCGTAACAGGGATTATGTGTAGACTATTCTGTCAGATGAGTGGTCTATTTTTTTAGTTTTTAACTAGTTTATCAACGTAGATTTTTCATTAGCTAATGCCAATATCTAGAGAGGGTTATATAAAAAACTGGGCAATTAATCAGACTACAATTTATCAATACTTTTGTCTCAGACATTTTTTAAATTGTTATTCATTTTGTGTGTATGTGGTTTTTCATCTCTCAGGTTAAAAGAGGAGATTAAAACTATAGAGTGTAAGATGAGCAGTCTTGTTGTTGATCTACGCCGAAGGGAAGATGATTCATCTGATCTTCGGGAAAAACTTGGTGACTCGAAGAAACAGATTCAACAAGTCCAGAAGGAGGTGTGAACTCACTCTTCACTCATTCAAATGTCTGTACTGTCCGGGCTGAAACGTGTCAGAGCAGAGCTTGAATTTAATCTAACTGTTACTGACGTGTGCTAAATCTCCTTATGTTGTTTGATATAGATCTCCTCCATGCGAGATTCTGAGAAATCTCTACGACTGAAGCTCAGTGATCTAGAAAAGATTAAAGCGCAGCTCCAGAATGAGATTGCCAACAGGGACCGCATCATCAACCAGCTGAAAGCTGTAAGCACCATCCAGCAATGAATACCTAAAACCACATTTACTGAAATTGCAATGTGACTTGAATATTTTCTCTTTCTTCTAAAACAGGAACGATCCTCTGAATCTAAGTCAAATGAGAATCTGTTACTCTATCAGAAAGCATGTAAAGGTATCTTTTGTTTATTTCGATGTATCTGCATGAGTGTGACCAATATGGATGTCATTTATTTTTAATATTTTAGTTAATATTTTAATATTTACATATTTGTGGCGTGGTATATGAATGCCCAGAGATATTTATTGTGTGCTGAGAATGTCTATCAAATACGCTTGTACATAGCTCATAGCCAATCGTTTCAATCATAGACATAATAAATACATAGACGCCCTATTGGCCATTTTGGAACGTTGCTGCGATACGTCAACACATCCACCATTTTGCAGAAGTCAAGACTGCACTCTAATCAAATGCAAGTAAACGGTGAGATGTGGTTTTTCTGGAAAAAAAACCAAAACATATATCAACTAATTTCAGTGGTTTGTACGTGGTGTACAAAAAGTTCCATCTAGTTATTCTCGATAGTTCGATAGTCTTGAAAATCTCGATAGTTAGACTTATAAAACAAAACTGTGACAAGGTAGTATAGGGAAACCCAGGTTATAGCAACATCATGGTAATGAATGTTCATTTTTGTTGATGGTTTCTTCAGATTTGCAAGAGCGTGAGCATGTTATTGAAAACATGCGTTTGGCTCTGACAGAACAGGAGGAAACACAGACACAGCTGGACCTGGAGCTGGACAACAGAGATACTCAGATAAATGAGCTCACTCAGGGTATATGATTACATGGACAATATTGCATTCATGGTACCTTAATGTATTGTAATATACAATTAAAAAAGGATTACCGGTATATACTATACACAGAAAAAAACGTTAAATGTGTATATATGTCATGTATTTCAGTGTTGCTTATTCTAATGTAATAATTGGAAAAAGAAAAAGAAAAAAACAAAAAGATGCACATTTTATGTAACAATTTAAATCAAGTTTAATAGAAAAATTTAACAATTTCAACAATTTCTGAACTATCTTAGTATTTGGTGTGTCCTCATTTTGCTTTATTGACAGCAACATTTGATTATGTTCTCCAGCATGATTTGAGATGATTCAAAGAACATCTGACCGTCTGATCTGTATGAGAGAGTTCACTTGACCAGTGTCAACAATGCATTTATTTGATTGTGACCTAGAATAAGTGCACAATCTTAAATATTTATTATACTTGTCCATCATCCAACATTTAAATTAATAACCTTTATAATGAATGAATTCATGGTAGATATTGAATCCCTGTTTTTCAGTATGGTCTCAGATTTTTGACATCACTGTATTTTATTTTCAGAATTGGTGAGGTTAAGAGCAACGCTTCCTGAACAGAGGAACAGGAGAGATTCTAGACCGATCTCTGATGACATTTTACAGGCCAAACAACAGACCACTCAGGCCCAGGAGAGCTTGCAGGTCTGGTGTCCAAATATTTTCTCAATTTCTCTTCAACTGTAAGATAAATTGTGTGCTCATGGTCTTATAGTGTGGTTGTTCGGTGTTCATGTTTTTAGCTGGCCAATGAGAAGCACCAGGCAGAGCGCAGGAAGTGGATGGAGGAGAAGTTGGCTCTGATTGGTCAGGCTAAAGAGGCTGAGGAAAGGAGGAACCAGGACATGAGACGATTTGCTGATGATCGAGAGCGGCATGCCCGCCAACAGGCTGAGATGGTAAAGAGCAGTGTGTGTTTCCAGACAATATCAGACAGTTATTTTAGTTAAAAAGAGAATAACTCTTTTGTTATATGTCAATTAGGAGTCTCTGTCTGCATGTCTTGCTGCTCGTGATGAAGAGATGGAAAGCTGGAGAAAAGAGAGAGACACACTTGTCTCAGCTCTGGAGGTTCAGCTGAAGAAACTCATCATGTCCAATGCAGAGAAAGACCAACAGATCAAGATCCTACAGTCCAGTAACACCTCCAAAACACCAGAGGTCAGTGTTGGTTACAGATCTCACCACCTACAGAAACTCTTTTAACCCTCTGGGGACTAAGCCCTTTTTTGTCCGTTTTTTTACATTTGGGCTTTTTGTAATACTATTTGTAAAACTATTTGTAATGGAGATGGAACTCTATGTGTTTGGTGTCTATGGATTCAGAAGACCCTAAGCTAACATAAGCATGCATGTAAAGTGTTTATAAAGGAAGTATGAGTGAAAAATGTACAAAATACTAGAGAATTTCAAAAACGGAAATTCGATTTTTGTCATTTATTTCTGAAAATCACACAACAATAGTGAACAGATTTTGAACATAAAATATATTTGTCAAAGCCTTTGCTTGACAGACGTGTAATTGTTAAATACAATGTGTAAAGAACAATGAAAAATCTGACTTTATTTACAAATAGTCCCAGGTGTTTTTCTTAGGAATGCTTACAATTTTCTAAGCAATGCTTTCTCCTCGTCATTTTCCAGTAATTGTTCCAGAGTCCACCGTAAATCGTTTACTGTTTGCCATCATAAAAGAGCTAAAGTAATAAATAATGCTATAATTTTATATATATATATATATATATATATATATTATAATTCTTCTGTCTCTCTCTCATATAAATCTCAGTGCGCACTCACTCCGTAAAGCCTTGTTTATACTTGACGTGTTCGGTTTCACGTGTAAAATTATGCGTCAGAGTAAGTGTGCCGATTGTCTGAAGCCTATAGAATCACGCCAATCCATTGGCTGATGGCGCGGGTGCCGCCTTGACGCTCTTACGTTGTCATATAATATTAGTGCATTATCTGATTTCACTGTGCGAAATGATTTCCAGGCGCTAGCGTAGAGTGGAGCTCAACTTTAGTCTACGTTGATGGGCGGAGTAGTGGGAGTGGCCTGCTGAGCATTGCAATGCTCTATGATGATTGTTGTCTACAATCCGCAAGCACTAAAAAGGGTTTTTTTGCCTTTTATCAGACACGAAGGACCCAAATTAGAAATTTATGATACTATTCTTCTACATATATGACCCACTTTCAATACACATTCATGTCTCCTCTGGTGGAATTACCCTTTAACTCGGTGTCTCTGTCTTAGAAGGTCACTGAGGACAGCAGGACTGAGGCACTGCAGGCAGAGCTGACTGCAAAGGATGCAGAGATTCAGAAACTGAAGGAACTGCTCAGTGTCAGTGTCATGCATGCCAGACTTCGCAGAAACTCATCAACCCAGGTCAGAAACACGTGTCTTATTGATGCCAATTCACCTGTTGCCTTTGATTCGTTAGAGTCTGCATATGATAAATAGAATCACTGTCAAAAGACTGAAGTGGCTTTACTTTGAACGTTGGCATTTGTACAAAGCACACTGCTAAGTAAATTGTGGCCTTATCCTTCAAACAATCATTTTTTTTATTTTATATAATTCAGCTCAGAGATGAGCTGAGTTGACTGTAATATGCTTGGAAGAACTGAGAGTTATATGAATTGAGCTTTTATATGGATTGTATTGTATAATTATAGTCAGAATAGAAACTGGCCTTTATTACTTTTTAGTTCTTGGTACATCGATGCCTTCCATAGAAATCTATCCCCAAACTGTTTTGAACACATGTAATCATTCAGGGAGCTCTCAATCTATACAGTATTTGTACCAACCTGTGGTGATATGTGTTATTTATTAGACATAGCTGTGTAATTAAATTGAGTTGGTAATTATATAGAGAGTGAGGAATGTTTATTGACCATCTCTTAATTGTTATGCTAGACGATGGAAGAAGAATTGTCTGATGTGAAGCCTCTGAACACCAGTACACTCAAAAACACGAGCAGAAACAGAGGATCTGTCACCAGTCAGGTAAAACAGAAATACACCCTACCTGGTAAACTTTTCATTGTGAATATGGTGAATCACAATTACTTTCTGTTCCATTTTTTATTAATACACACTGTTGTCCAGCCTCTCAGGAACCTAGTGTCAGAGTTGCACACTGCTTGACCATTTTAAACTTAAAATGACAAGAAAAAATGAATGAAAACTGACTAACTGCAATGCATTTCAATGGACGTGGAAGCAGAGAATGTCCGAGTGTATTGGGTTAGGTGCGCACTGTGATTGGCTCATGGCATTTTAGGGCATGGCTTAGCCATAGGTCAATTTCGCGAATTACTGCAATCGCAGGTTTTGAACAGAGATGGCGACAATGAGGAAAAAATGCATCTTATATAAAAAAAGTTTACTTTTTGTGCCACCTCTCATGTTACATTGATTTTTTTTTGTGTTTGATAAATAAATAAATGCACAGATTTCTCAGTCCATTGATTATCAAGTTGATGATATTAATCTTCAAATCGCAGATTTCGTCCGCTAGCTGTCCGCTGGTGCTAGATTCGTCAGAGATCTCCACGGAAACAGGCAGGCGTTCCAGGTTTCCACGGCCTGAGCTTGAAATTTCCTTCAGCCCTCTGCAGCCGGATCGTTTCGCTCTTAAGCGGCAGGGAGAGGACTCTGCCGTTACTGTTAAAATCTCCCGACCCACTCGCAAGAGGAAGAGCGGGGAGATTGAGAAGGTGAGAAATTCATTCGCTTAAGGGATAGTTCACCCAAAAATCAAAATGATGTCATTAATGAATCAACCTCATGTCGTTCCAAGCCCATAAGACCTCCATTTATCTTCGGAACACAGTTTAAGATATTTTTATTTAATCAAAGAGCTTTCTAAGTGTTTTGACAGAGAGGAAGATCTGCTTTTCTTTGCCCAGCAATATTATTTTGAACCCGAATACACGGACGCACTATATACATGTCATCAACGTCACTGAACGCAGATTGACAACAGAACCGGAAGACAATACAGTGCTGAATAAAGTCGTAGTTTTTGTTATTTTTGGACCAAAATGTATTTTCGATGCTTCAAAAATTTCTAACTAACCCACTGGTGTCACATGGACTACTTTAATGATGTCTTTATTTCCTTTCTGGACAAGAACAATATACCGTACATACAGTTACAATGGCTCTCGGACTAAATCTAAAATATCTTAAACTGTGTTCCGAAGATGAACGATTACTTGCTCGGAACGACATGAGGGTGAGTCATTAATGACATAATTTTAATTTTTGGGTGAACGAACCTTTTATTTTTTGTAAATTATTAATTTTTTAATATAAAATCCATTGACCATCTGCTGCTAACCTAATCTGCACAGCCAGTCCCCTTAAATTGTCCTAATTAGTCATTAACAAGGCACCAATCTTGCTCACAAGCACTTAACGTCAGTCTTCATTGTGCATGGGCAATAAAATAGCAGTCCTTTTAAGTATAAAGTTCTGAGTGTAAGAATATATTTATGTGTGTGGTTGAGTGTATATTGGCCTAACCTCACACACTCTCACCAGGCAACTTAAACACTTGGGGATACTTGCTCTGGGAGCAATAATTATAGTATACACAGTAGGTTTATAGGTTTTTAAAAACCTGTTTATGGAAATTTAATTGAATGGTTCAGACAGAGGGATTACCAATGCACAAATACAAATCGACCATAAATGCTGACCAAACAGTGTGTTAACATTTTATTATAACATGCTTAAAAAGGGTAGCCATGCACAGAGTCTGTAGTCTAGGTAGGTAGTGCTAGTCTCTCAAAACACTGCAGTGAAGATGTAATTTGCACTCTGTAAGAATGCTCTTCACTCGAAATAAGTGACCTCTAATTGTCAAAGAATCTTGTGCTCTCACGCCGGTTGCCCCTGGCAACAGAGTCAAGCTTCCACGTTCTCTGTACCTGCTAATTGTTGGAGAGTTTTGTAATTGAATGGCACAAACCATTTTTCTGGAGCTTCTATTCACTTGAAGCATAAAGGAGGCAGGAGCAGTGTGGTGAAAAAGAAAGCTTTCTTTGAACCCAGTCCTCGGGTACCATTTTCTTGTTTAATCCTACTTCAGCAGCTGTTCCACCCTCAGGATTCCTAATGGTCTGGAACCAGTCATTCACAGCCAAGACTCTTAAGGGTCATGTTAATTTCATCAGGTTAATCCATAGTGATGGAGATTAGAAGTAAAAATACATTAATTATGTGATTACTTTTTTGCCCTCTGAAATATTCCTCCACACCAAATCAATTTGAGCAAGTCTGTGTGTGATGTCCCATTAAATAAGTAAGATACTGGGAGAGCTTGTCCTTAAAATCAACATGAAATCCAAATTTGGATCTTTACTTGCTTTACTTGCTCCTCATGTCTTTCCAACCCCATATGCTGTTATATTTCAGTGGAATTCAAAAGGAGAATTCTAGGTAAATTAAATGCAGCTTCATACAAATAAAAAGAGAAATAAGGATAAAACTGAATTCCATGACTTTTGTGGTGCAGGTTGGATGTCAGTAACAAATGTCATTGGTTCTTGCACTTTTTTTTTTTTTTTTTTTACCAGTAGTCTAATGTCTAATCTGCTTTTACATACATCAAAATCTTCAACATATAGCTGCTTTTAATGATTCCTCAGATATTTTTTTAGTTCCACAGAAAGAAAATTACATGATTTTCTTGTCATCTGTTCCTTTAATATTTGGTTTGTTCACAATTCACTTATTAAAAGCAGAACATGGCCTCGTCCAGATGTCTTTGAACAGAGTACCTACAAAGTGTAAAGATTTGCTTCCACCAGTAATCTTATTAACCCTTTAAAGTTCCTAATAAAGTT
Source organism: Cyprinella venusta (assembly GCA_038021265.1). Lineage (NCBI taxonomy): Eukaryota > Metazoa > Chordata > Actinopteri > Cypriniformes > Leuciscidae > Cyprinella > Cyprinella venusta. Next base: position 14,020,468 of record CM075875.1, read on the forward strand.
TTTATGACCATCTTACCCAGGCCATTTGGTTAGAGTTCCTGATGGTGGGAAATGCAGCTTATCATCATTATCCATGAGTCATTATCCCTGAAGCTTTTGATGCATCAAAGAAATAATAACATTTCTATCAAGGTGGATGTGTAAATGGAGTGGGTTTTGCTATGTGGTTTTACAGATCCATTATGGTGATATTGCCTGTAAGAGCTGTCCATGCCCTCAGTGGCAGGACAATTTTTTCTTTTTCTTCATGATGCTTAAATGACAAACGCTTTGGGAGATAATACTCTGTTGAACTTAAAGTAGACCTATAATTCATAATTCACCCATAAAATCCTTAAGGTCATGATTTTGGTCATCACAGCCAAACATTCAGATTCAACTAAGGCCTGTTTTACTGTCTGCGGTGTGTGTACTGCACATATTAATTTAGAGGTTAAAGGGTTAGTTCACCCAAAAATGAAAATTCTGTCAGTTTTTACTCACCCTCATGTTGTTCCAAACCTCTATATGTTTATTTGTTCTGCTGAACACAAAGGAAGATATTTGGAAGAATGTTTTAATCAAACAGATCTCATTCCCCATTGACTACCATAGTATGTATTTTTTCCTATGGTAGTCAATGGGGAATAAGATCTGTTTGATTAAAACATTCTTCCAAATATCTTCCTTTATGTTTAGCAGAACAAATAAACACATAGTGGTTTGAAACAACATGAGGGTGAGTAAAAACTGACAGAATTTTCATTTTTGGGTGAACTAACCCTTTAACTGCACATTTTCTGCATTTTATGCAAACCCTTTTACTATGTACAGTATATCTGACTGAATTCAGACTATTTAAGCTGTTTCTACATATAGCTACACTACCAAAGTTTGGGTCCAGTGTAGATTTATGACCATTTTGTATGTAAACTATTGTTTAAAAGTTTGTAAGATTTTATTTATTGTTTTTGAAAGTAGTCTTTATGCTCAAGGCTGCACTTATTTGACTAAAATACTGTAAAAACAGTAAAATTGTAAAAACTGTATTTCAATTTTAAACTGTTTTATATTTTAATATGTATTTAAATTTCTGCTTGAAAGACTGAATTTTTTTCATTCAAAATATGCAAATATGCTGCTCCTCTAGAAACTTTTCTTATGCTCACTTTTTTTGTGGAAACAGTGATACATTTTGTCAGGATTGAACATCATTTATTTGAAATAGAAATCACTGGTGACCATAAAATAAATACTTAACTGTCCCTTTGGATCAATTAATGCAGGCTTGCTGAATAAAAGTATCAATTTCTTTACTTTTGAAATGGTATTGTACAACAATCAGTAGTTCTAAATCTGATGTCCATCCTTATATAAGATTTCTCACTTCCAATAGCCATTTTACAAAATAATAGGCTTTATTACAATAAATATTTAGTCTTGTAAGTCAGAAATCACGTTGTTTTCTGTACAGAGCCATTGATCTGTTAGACAGCAGAAACCCTGTTAGTGTGAAAGCACAAAACAAGCCTGCTGTTTTGCAGGCTGAAGTTGTTGTTTTGCTCACGCTTCTCAGACACAGAATGCGTGAAACAGGCCTAAAAGAAACAAAGCATTTATGTTAGCCTTCCTAACTCTAAAATATTTGATTACTCTTGCACTTTGCTATTCCTCAGGATGGGATGGAAAGGGAGAACATTAGGAATACAAGGAGTAGAATGACTCCTCACCTAACACCTCATCAGGAAGAGGTGAGTTACAACACATTTTAACATTGAAGTAAATGTATTTAGACATGTATTCTTTGATAATGACCGGTGAAGTCGCTCTTACAGTATGATACTGAGATTCTTGTCTAGAACAATGTGAATTAATAAAGTAGAAATCGGGTAGAAGGTGTAAGTATGGACCGAGGAGTTAAGAGAGGAAAAAGTGGCTCAGTCAGTCCATCTCACACTCAAAGACTTTGATTGGGAGAATCATGATTTCTGATCCCATCAGTATTGAGTGATTACAGTGACTGATGAACTCCCTCCTCATAGCCCTCAACTTCCCAGGAGTCAAACCAAAGAGGGAACAAAGACAAAACGATCCAGAAGATTGGAGATTTTCTTCAGGGTTCTCCCACCTTTCTTGGGAGTAAAGGTCAGGATTAGACTTTTGTTCATTTCTAGACTTTGTCATACTCAGGCATCCTATTTGTTTATCTAACAATCACTATCTTTCTCTGTCTCAGCAAAGAGGATCATGGGGTTGATGAGTGGAAAGTCCCCTGATAGTGGGAAGATCTCTCTAAAGCTTAAATCCAAACATGACAAACGAAAACACGACAGACCAGATATCTCCTCCCCAATGGACATACCGGCCCATCAGGTACTGTAATGGAGAAAAAAAAAGTTTGGGGTCTGTAAAAATTTTTTAAAGAAGTCTCTTGTACTCACCAAGGTTCCACTTATTTAATTATTTGCAGTTGTGCTGCCTAATATTATTTTTTTGAGACTGAACTATTATTTTTCTTTAATAAATCATTTCCTTGCTGATTAAACTTGCTGAAAAACATCTTAATGGCATGATAGTGTACTTTATATAAATATCCATGTTTTCAATGTTTTTAAATGTAAAATTACATGAATTTAAATTTAAAAATTACAGAATAACAGCTGATATTTTAACCTTCTTATAGATCATTGGCCGGAATCCAGGTGTGAAAGAGAGTGAAAACCTTATCAAGAAACGTCTTCGTACGAGGATTGCTAAATGAGCTGGAGGGAAATGTTTTGGGGTTTTTTTTTGCTCTTTTTCTTCTTTCTTTTTTTTGTATTTTAAATCAAACTATTTTTTTTTCTTTCAATCTGATGCACTGTTCATAAATATCTATCGTTTGTTAGTCAAATTTTCTTTTTACTTTTTATCAAATATGGCACATAATATATATTATCCTATAAAGTAGCTAACACTTGTGCCACTTTTAATGGCAAGTTGAAATGAAGGACCGTTATCATAAGCTCATGTATGGTGGAATGAACAAATTTTTGCTGCTAGAGTTAGAAAGAAAGTTCAGAAATCACTACTGCACATTTCTGACACAAGGATTCGCTGTACATTTAAACCACGGTTATTCGTTTACATTGTGCTTATGTTCCCTGCAAATGAATGCAAAATGGTTGTTTTCCTCTAACCACTTTCTGTTTTTTAAGAGTTAAAAATGCACACATGCAAAATATAGCACAATGTTATTGTGGGGGGTTTTCCCCACTTGTCAACATTCTTTTTTTTTCCTGTGTTAATTACCCTGTCACAAACCTTTTATATGTGCCACTCACTTGATAAAGACTCCATTACCATGTCAGTAATACTGTGTGCCAGATGCCTAATGAAACCCAAAAGACTATTTATTTGAATTACTGAGCGAATGTTTATGTAACAGATGGGTAATAGAATTTCCCGATCGCAGTATGCGGCCCGGTGCTCTTATCTAAAATGGCATGAAAGGAGTGCAGGGAAAGGGTGAGGAACTGGGAAAAGGTCTAGCTCTTTTTTTTTGCCACTGAATGACAGGATGTGAATGGGGTGGTTGCTTGCAATGATGAATCATGTTGTGAAAGTGTGGGAGCATGTGGTGAAGACAAAATGGAGGAGTGAAAACTGACTGTGTGTGGAGGAATAAAGAGATGAAGAAAAAACATACAGAATGAGTCAGGTTTAGCCCACCTGTGCTTGTGTGGATCTTTGTTGCACAATTTACTTCTTATGTTATAATTGTGTGACCTTTGGGAATGAGGTCTGGAAAACTTAATTCATAGTCATAGTCTGTTTTGTTTGCATGCCCATTTCCTTCCTGTGTACTTCCTCACATCACAAGTGTATGATGTATACACATTTTTATGTGATTCCTAGTGTAGTGTCAAGAGACAGACGGTAATCAGTTTTGATTGTACGTGTAAAATTGTTTTGGGGGGTGGGGGTTGGTTCAAGGGGAGTGATTGTCCCTGTCATTTGATTGCATCATTTAATTGACACAAAGTGTAGTCTTTTTTTTCCCCGTTTCCTTTTGGTCTCGATCCTCTTCGTGCAGAAAACAGTGGGGGGGCTTGAAAGCATCAGCCTGATCCAAGCCTGGTAAACAATGCAGTAATAATCATCTGCTGCACCTATAATTTAGAGCAGAAAATCACCACATGATTTGAAATGATGAACCGTCAGAGTGCAGCTCTGGAGATCCTGGATGGGTCTAATTGCTTGGCTTCATCGGGAGATGCGCTTTAAATAGGTTTTAGACAACGTAGTGAGACCGTCTACAGGAATGCTTGTGAAAATTTCCACTTAAGTGTATCTGGTTGCTTTAATCCAACAGTTCGTTCAGATGGTAAGAAAATTAGCGCGCACGCCATGCGCCATTTTGCTCTGAATGTGCCGAAGTGAGGGTGAGGATCGTTTCAATAAATAGTTATATCCTGCCATATGTTAGTTGTACACAAAATAAAATTTGAAACGTTTTTAGAAATTGAATTACCAGCATTGAATCAGGGAAACTGAGTTAGGCAGGCCGTTCATGAGAGGCAGTGGAGATATTGAAAAGAAAGAGGAACCTCGATGTGCATTTTTTTCCACTTTATTTTTCTTTCGTTGTATTTCTTGTAGAAGATGCATTTCTTATGGCGCTACAGTAAAAGACCAAAGCTCATGTTTGTATAGACAAAAATTAAAAGCTCAATGAGTTTAAAACTTCTTAACTTTACCCTTTGTCTTGTTAAAATTGTTTCCACCATGGAATAAAAAGGTAGACTAATCTCACAATTAGTCAGAAAAGCAGGTAAAAAAGTAGCTAATTTGCTACTTTTTTCATTTCACAATTCTTCAGGCTAATTACCCTTGCATTTTCGAGATTAAGGCTACCTTTTGTGTTTTCCCCGCAGCGATCAAGCTATGTGCGAGACGCGGCCCAACAGGACACCCACCGTGTTCCATCATTTACATGATGGAAAAAATTATCAATTCTATGTGAACCGGTTCTCATACTGCTGTATGCTACATTTGCTGGGGTGAAATTGAAGGCTAGGTAAGTGGAACTCTATTTTAGCCCATAAAAGCATAGCCTAAGTGAGCATTTTTCAGCTATAGGTCTATAGTGTCTACACAGCAACTATTGAAGTAGGCTACTTAAGTTGCTTTTATTTTATTTTCCACACAAGGAAAATTAAGAAACACATATAGACTATTTCACAAGATGTAAACAACACTGCTCAGAAGCACTTCCTGTTTCAGTTTTTAAACACTACATTAAAGCTGGGATAAAATACAACCATCAGAACATATAAATATGAATCAAAAAGTTAAACAAGCATCTTTAAGATGTTTTCTTTACATGTGAAATAAAGAAAACAGTTACAAACTGAAACAGGAAGTGTTTCTGGACCAGTGTTGTTTACATCTTGTGAAATGGTCTATATGTTATTGTTGTTGTTTTAAGCATTTAGCACCTGCTGTTAAACACCTTTAACATTTCCGCCACCCTACACTTGCAAGTGATTCTGGACTATTTACTGTCTACAAATGGATTTATCATGTATGTGAGTTGGGTTTAATGACCACTAATCAATGTAGGCTCACATGCGGGTGCTTTTATCACATCATACCAGCAGCCCGCCAAATGAATCTATTTTAGAATTGCATAATGATCCTAATTGCAATGGTGTTAAAAGTCTTTCTTTCTGGCTCAAATAACTTTTTCTAATACAAATTTCCAACTCGAATGCATGGACTAGCAAGGTTCATCACTGTGCAAACTAAGATAACCCAAAGAGGCAACAAACTCTGTCACTTTCATTCTCCCCCTCACTTCATTCTGATGTTGTTTGATAAGTATCCCTCCTCCACCTTTTTCTTCTTTCTTTTCTTCTGGATCATAGCTTTAAGTTGTTCCTCTACCTCAGTGAGATTTGGAGATATCACTGATTTCTCCAAAACTATGGAATTCTAAATGAATTGGGGGTTTAGGGAATTAACAGTTTCCATTGTAAGTATAAAACACTGTTTTACCAAAATGATAAGTAACAAATCCGACAACAGAGTTAATTCAATTCATTCCAACACCACCATTCACATTTTCTCGTACGGACCACCAAATTAAATCAAAGAAGCTGTGTATGGTCAGAGGACAAAACAATACCTTCAAATTTATTTTACCACCACTGCTACAAAAAAAAAAAAAAAAAAAAAAAAAAAAAATCAGCTGTTGTACTTAATTGAAATCTGGAAAAAAATAAAGTAGGCTACAAAAGAATAATTTAGCTTTTTTTCAGGGTGGTACTTGACCATTTGGCCATGGTTTTGCTTTTCTTCTTTGACCACAAAGAAATAATTAACTTTAAAACGAATTAAAAGGCAGTTAAACCAAATGGCAGTCAGACAAAAAAAACACAGATTTCCGTCTGGCCACGTAAAACGAGACTCTTATGGTAAGATCTTATAGCTTTTGTTAGAATGTAAAAATTCATTGTTTCTCATTATTGCAAGGGAATAAAGCTTTGAGAATTACTGTTGCACATATCCAGTAGTGTTAAACCCAGATGAAACTGTCTCAAATTGAATTAATAATAAACATTGTTTTAAAGGGATAGTTCACCGAAAAATAAAAATGTATTTCATCATTATTCAAACCATATTCGAAATATGCGGTCGCAGTGGGTGAGACATATGTCCTCACCAATTTTTGCCAGGGTTGATAATTGTCCCCACCACTTTTGAAACATCTCACGGCACGGACTTAACTAGTACAAATAAATAAAACCTCTCCAGTTAGATCCAGCATTCATTTCGTTCGTTCGTTAAATAAGGTGATCTTACACACTGAAATGTGTTGTTCTCTCGTACTGCGTAATATCTTACGCTCAGGGAAAACATCTTTTCCACAAGATATTGAAGCCAAAAAATATCCTTAATTTTGAATTAATGTAAAACGTGTAGGTGACGCAATGACGTGTGACATTTGATAGAAAAACGCCTGCAGCAATGGTGCAGGAGATTAGTTATGTTCAGATCTGTCCATCTGCAATAAAGGTCGCCACCCTTATTACCACTGATGTTTTGACCTTAAAGTTAACATGACGCCACTTTCATTTTTACAACTAAATAAAGAGCATGTTTTTTGTCTTTTTAATTATTCAGATGTTTTGTTGTCGTTTTGTGGTTAATGTTGAGCATTTTGTCTGATTGCTGTGTTCACATGCTTGTTTGCCATGCTCTGCAGAGTGTGGATAAGACACACAGCAGGCTCAAAAGAACTATTTCTGTCTTATATTGCCCCTTTAAAGGTCACTCAATAAAAGCGAAATTACTTTTTTAAGTATCTTACCAGATTTGAGTGTCCAAAGTGGGCTGGCTGATCTTGAATGGTGTAAAGATTTCTAAGTCAAAAGGGTCTCAATCAGCCCCTGTGGGAATTCCCTTTATTCATCCTGGCTACAAATCAATTTTAACTTTTAGGTATCCTTTAGTTTTCTTAAGGACATTAACAGTGTCCATGTATTTTGGTGTGTGGGTGTATGTGTGTTGGTGGTCCTGGTATGTTATGGGAAAACGTTTTTGGTAAGACTGAGGTCCCTGAGGAAAACGACTTGTAAATCACACTAAATTATGTTTTTTTGAAAATGTAAAAATGCAGAAGGTTTTTTTGTGATGGTTTGGGTTAGATGATAGAATATACAGTTTGTATAGTATCATTGTGTCTAAGGAAAGTCTTCGAAAAAAAAAACATGAAAAATCGTGTGTTTAGAATTCTCCTAACCGATTTATGTTCCTTAAGAACACAGCACTTGCTTTATTTTGAGATGGATTATTGAAAGTAATAATAGCTCAAAGTTTAATAAATGAGTCATATGTTGATTATTCCAGTGAAAGATTTGCTGGATGTTTTTTTATTGTTAAATACAGGCGGATTACAGTAATTTATTTGTGATTCTAATAAAAAAATCTAGAATCTTGCAGTTGATGAAGATTTGATTTGATTTGTGGGATGCACATCAAGAGCACGAAGCTCCTGTTCCACCACATCCCAAAGATGCTCTATTGGGTTGAGATCTGGTGACTGTGGGGGCCATTTTAGTACAGTGAACTCATTGTCATGTTCAAGAAACCAATTTGAATTGATTCAAGCTTTGTGACATGGAGCATTATCCTGCTGGAAGTAGCCATCAGGGGATGGGTACATGGTGGCCATAAAGGGATGGGCATGGTCAGAAACAATGCTCAGGTAGGCCGAGGCATTTAAACGATGCCCAATTGGGGCCTAAAGTGTGCCAAGAAAACATCCCCCACACCATTACACCACCACCACCAGCCTGCACAGTGGTAACAAGGCATGATGGATCCATGTTCTCATTCTGTTTACGCCAAATTCTGACTCTACCATCTGAATGTCTCATGTCTGAATGTCTTCAACTATCCAATTTTGGTGAGCTCTTGCATATTGTAGCTTTTTTTTTTCCCTATGAGTGGTACCTGGTGGGGTCTTCTGCTTTTGTAGCCCATCCGCCCAATATAACATACTCCTCATATTTTGATTGTTTATTAGGACCTGAAGTGTAATTAAAAGCAAATATTCTGCAAATACCCCACTCCAGACATCACTTGTCACACATAACACATCTCGATTATAACTTTGTTTCAAGTATTTTGTGCAGTTTTATTTAAAAACTAAAATTAGGAATTTTAGATAAGCAGCAACAAGTCCTTTTAGCAGACAGCCCAATCAGAACACAGGCTTAAAAAAATCATGATTTTTGTTTTCTGAATGCCACTGATTGTTAAACAATGTTGTGTACAATGCAAATTGTGTAGTCATGATTAGTGTTTGTAATTACTGTTGTAGTGAAATAAGCCAGGTTTTACTTTTTTTAAAAGCATAAACACAAGTATGAGCTAATCAGTCTTAAGTGCTCAGAAAGCTCAAAGATCAAGCCTCTTGTTATTTTTCTGGTTCTCGGTGCTCTCATCTCTCACGCTGTCTTTCAGCAGGAAGTCTGTGAACACCTTCTGAGGCACTTCAAAATTAAATGGCATGCAGACTGATGAAGAATGCAGATGTATCTATTTTTCTAGCATACAAATCGCATAAAGAGCAGTTTAACAACTGACTAGTTGCTTCTATACAGCAAGACGAGAGTGAGAAAAACAAGAGGAAATTGTATTATTATGATTATTATTTATTGTGCCCTTAGTACTATAAAAAGCTGACAAAGTGTGAATGCCAAGGACGCAAATGAGCTTCACGGAAAATATTAGCAGAATTTTAGCAGGATAATTTAGCTGGGCCTAATGTGATTTTCAGAATTAATCTCCAGGTTCCAAATGTAATTAATTTATGCAAAGAAAATCTATAAATAATTAATGTTTATAAGGAGAAATGGACTCAATGGACTCAGGTGAGTCAATAATCTGGAATAATACACATTACTGATCATTTGTCACGATGAATGGAGAGAACACCTTAATGCTGATGGAAAAATGGGAAATAAAGAGGAAAATTAGGAAAGTAATAAAAAGACACAAATAAGTGTGTCACACGTGATTATAGCCCACTGAAAATGGGCTATTATCTCGCTTTTTATATGACTGAAAGGATGTTCTCAGTGGGGGAATTATTATGAACTATAATTTTACAGTCCTCCAGTCCATCTACCACTGCGGCATCAGCCTTTACGTTATTTTATTTCTTCAGCTCAGCAGGCAGAAATTATTTCTTTGCGTCAGCAGGAGTTCATGCAATACTCAGATTCATGTTGAGTGAAACACTGGTGTGAAATCAGGGCCATCATCATCATCGTTGGCAGTCCAGCCTCTCTGTGAATGACCCTCTGGACCCTTGAAATAGAATTCCCAGCAGGGCCTCAAGAACTGGGCAACTAGTGCTTTAGTGCATCGTTCGAATTACAGGGGTGTATGGATAAAAGCAAGTTGCTAGCTGGCATCTATCTTGATGATTTTACAACCTTCATTTATTATTTTGTTCTTTATAGCTCGTCATGTCTTCATACATCGAATTACCGGCTACTTACCTGCTACTTACCCACTGAGGCTAGTAAAGAAATTTGGTTAGTTAGCAAGGTTAGGTAGCAAGATAATTCTCTATTTAACCCTAGGGTGACCAACAGTCCCGTTTTTAGTATCATCTGAGAATCTTAATCTTAAAGGGATACTCCACCCAAAAATGATCTTCCTATGTGTTCAGAAGAAAGAAACTCTTATAGATTTGCAACAACTTGGGGGTGAGTAAATGATGACAGAATTTTCATTTTTGGGTGGAGTATCCCTTTAATGAAACTTTAATTTTATTCACAGAGACACTATGAGGAAAAGGAAAGAGCACACAGACATCAAGCACTTTTGGTGCTAAGAAGTAAAGAAGCAGTACCCCCCCCCCCCCCCCTCCCAATAATGGTGAGGTAATTACCACTCTATGTGATTACTTCCCCCTTTGCTTCTCTTTCTTTTCTTTTTGCCGTCATACTTCACTCACCCTGAGCGTGTATTAGGCACTAGGTGTATTCAATATTCAAGGTGCAATCATAGAAATGGCATGCTAATGAGGGGGAAAAATATTAGGGTATAGGCTGCAGTTCAGTTTTACAGTTAGACTTTTATGGGAAATGTATGGGAAAATATCCACAAGAAGTGACATAAAAACATTGTATACAGCAATAAAGACACAGTGAGATAGGTATCTTTCCATTTTGGTGCATTTTTAATATTTACACATTTAGACAGCGCCATACAAAAGTCATTACAAATTTGATGATCTTATTTTTATGCACAGGTAATTCTGAGGCTTTCAAAAGAGTGCATCTGATCACAACGAGATGAATTCTTCCATGACAAGTACTAAATAAAAGCTAATTGCATAAGAACCGAACTATAAATAGCTGCCAAAAAAAGAAAAAGAGCCGAGTCAATCTCATCAGAACCCCCTTAATTACTGATTGGTGATCAGATTACCTCCTGTTGCTTCTGGCTTAACCACAGCTGCAGGAAGAAGCTTAGCTGTGATTTAAACGCACTTTCCATCAATGCATAAAATCAGTGATTTTATATGGAGTGAGCATGTGCAGACTGAAAGTAGAAATGACAAGTTGTGTTTAGCATAAAGTCGCAAGAATCAGACACAGATGAATCACACTTAGTGAGCTAACAGGTGCTGACAGTTGACAAACCAGTTTCTCACAGCTCATTGAGCTCAATTAACATTTTTAAAGCAGAAACAGAGCTGGGCGGTTTGCTATTTTTAAAACTGGATCATTCTAAATAGATTTCTCCCTAAAGTTCTGTTGATCTGTACATCTTGATTCCCTTAAAATGGCACAATATTAAGTTATCAGGATACTGATGCAATATTACACGTGACCATAAGAATAAAAAAAAATCACTGATTTCATATACATTTCATTTCATATACAAGAAGTTTATCATTTTAAATAATACAGTACATATTTAAAATATGAAAAAATTCTGTGAAATGGGTTGGTCCGTTTCTTGTTTTGTGGTTTGAAACAGATATATGTATTTTCTCTAAAGTTCCAAAGAAAAGCCACTGGTGAATTACTGTGTCAGCGAAGATGAGAAAATGCAACTGCATTGACCATAATGCACCTCTGTCTGAAGTGGCCACTGTTTTGACTGTGTACGTACTGTCAGTACACCGTGACACCTTCCAAACGTGAACACATCCTAAATGCCATCATGACCATTTAGGCTTTTGAGTTCCAAATGTTAACCTCTGAACTCTTTGTATGTTATGTGCACTGTTCGGGTCACCCAGAGACAACCCCCTCCGGTCTCTCCACCAGTCGTAGGGCCTCATGCATGCCGGCGGCTGACAGTCTGCGGTTAATATTACGGTAACGGCAGCTGAGCAGACTTCGGTAGGTGGTACGCAGGTCGCGGTTGAAGAAAGCATAGATAAAGGGGTTGATGAGTGAGTTGGCGTAGCCCAGCCACAACAGAGTTCTCTCCACCCACAGCGGGACACAGCTACACTCTGTGCCACAGATGAAGGGCCGGGCCGTAGACAGGAGAAAGAACGGGAGCCAGCAGACGGTGAATGCTCCTACCACCACCCCGAGCGTGGCTGCCGCCTTCTGTTCTCGCTTGAATATGGAAATGCTCCTGCGGTCCAAGCTCCTCCTGCCCACTCCTCGCAAGATTCGTGGCAGACACTCACACTCTTCCACTTCCCTCTGAAGCTTGATCGCGACGGTTACGCAATCCACACCCATGGGACCTTCCGTCCCATCGCCCCCTTCCACTTCCACCTCATCCTCCTCTTCCTCCTCCTGTCCTGCGCGAGGGAAGCCAGTGATGGTGTGCTTGGCAGCGCTGAGCTTGGCGGCGCGGTAGATGCGGTTATACATGACTAGCATGACAGTCATGGGGATGTAAAACGCAACAGCTGTAGAGTAAATAGTGTAACCAAAGTCCTGGCTGATCAGACACACGCGGTCATCGTTCACGTTCTGCGCCCAGCCAAAGAGCGGTGGCAAGGTGATTGATGCAGAGAGCAGCCACACTGAAAGCACCATTTTGGCCATGCACCATCCGTTCTGCCTCACTGGGTATGTTAGGGGTCTGGTGATGCCCAGGTACCTATGATAGAGGGAGAATACAGATGGACACACTTTTTTTTTTTTACATCATAAAATATTGTATGTAACTTAAAATGAAAAAAATATTTAAAAAAATATTTATTTAAAAATAAAAAAATATATTTATTTTGTTTAGCAAAATTTATTTCAAGAAAAAATAATGGTTGATTGTTAGTTAATTATACCTAATGGATTCACTAATGATAACAAACGGACCGTTATTGTAAAGTGTTGCCAAATCATTTCTCATGTGAGAAAACTCACCTGTCGATGCTGATAACGCAAAGGGTCATGATGGACGCGGTGCAGCACATCACATCCATGGCTATGAACACGTTACAGAAGAACTTGCCAAAAATCCATCGGCCACCGATCAGGTCGGTGATGCTGACGAACGGCATCACCGCGAGCGCAACGGAGAGGTCCGCGAGCGCGAGGGACACGATCAGATAGTTGGAGGGCTGCCGTAGTTTTTTCACAAAACACACGGAGATGACCACGAGCAGGTTCCCGCAGATGGTTATGAGTGTGAGCATAGTCAGCACCCCACCGATCAGCACCTTCTCGACCTCTCCGTAGCTGAGGATCTGCTCCGCGCAGCTCGTGCCGTTTGCCACGTCCATCATCTCCAGTAGGATCGACGAGCTGGAGGGCTTCATATTCAAGGAACCGGAACCCGTAGACACTGCCATTTCTCCAGACTCGTCTGCAATTTTGAAGAGTCGAGGGACGAGGATCTCGGAGATCATTATACCGTTAGATGTTTCAACACATGCACCTGTCTCTCGCGCGCGCTCCTCGGCCATGAAGGGCTTCATAGTTTGTCTGTGACTTTGCGCGACACTAGTTCTGTTGGTATCGCCCAGCACCATGCCGTGCTCCTTTTATCCATGATGAACTTTTCAAAGAAACAGATGATGATGGCACGAGATGAGATCACAGCTGCGCGCGCAAAGATTGATGCGCATCTGATTAACGTGACGCGCGGATAATTTCTCTATTTTTGGAGGAGATCATGGTTCGTCATTTTCGCACATGTTCCGAAAAAAATGAGAAAAGTTTGTCATGTTGTTTTTATGCAAGTGATCTAAGCAAGCTGATGTCAGTAGGCTATTTTTATTTTTTTATATTTTATTTTTGTCAGTGAAAAGTGGTAATCAAATAAATATTTTACCACCACCACCATCAAGCACACCTTTATTTCATGTTTAACGTTTAAATTAAAAATGGTAGGCCCATGCTAACCATACAGGACAATTTATAGTCTATTCTACTGTCCCTTACTGATTGGCTTTATCCCTGTCTCCTCTTCACCAGGAAGCTGGTGTGTGGTGAGCGTTCTGGTGAAATATGGCTGCTGTCGCATCATCCAGGTGGATGCTGCCTGCAAATTGGTGGTGGTTGAGGAGATTACCCCCTTCCATATGCGCTTTGAGGTCCCAGAAACATGGAAATAATTAATTATTAACTAGGAAGGGGAAAAAAAAACAGGAAATAGTGGTGAAAATAGAAAAGCATCGCTCTATTGTCATTATCGCTCTGAAGGTCTCTAAATTAATTAATTAGGTCTTTAATATATATTAATATCAGGTAGGGCCTATATCTGCGGGTCTGATAGAACTATTCTGCAAAGTGTGCTACAACTCCAAGAAAATCACTATTTAGCATTAAAAATAAATAGGCTAATAAAATAACATTATTCCACAGAAACCAGACGGAATATAGGCTACTGTATTCTTTTTGTTTTGCAAAGTAGCTACCGGTAGCCTATCCTGAAGTTCTGTTTAGAAACAAGCACTGTCGTCTCCTAGTGGTAGTAGTGGCAATATATTTATACCTATCTAAATACCGTCTAAATGGCATGTTATATTCAAACGAAAAAGACAAGATTACAGCTGCGCCCATGAAACACATTTGAAGATTTTTTCTCTTTCCTTTCTAAGACACATGTGTGCTCCTGAGAGCAACAGAAATCATAAATTGACCTAATGAAATTGGGACTGCTTAAAAGTAACTGCAAAATGTAAAAGAATTAGTAGTCGTTTATTCTAATAAATGTTTTAGCAGATTTTTCTTCACATAATATGCCTCTTTTTGAGTCTAATGCAAAGACATTCATTAGAGTCCCTTAATGGTCTAAATGCATTTAGGGCTGTTTAATAACTATCCTACACTGGCTTCTACTGATAATAAAGTAAGCGTACATTTGCAAATGTAGGCTATTTCTGGCTTAATATACTTTAGTATTAGTCGTACATATTAAATATAGCCTACATACAATATGTGATTTTTATAGGCCTACAGTCATAATTGACCGTCTAGATGTAGGCCTAATATTTGTAGCCTACCTAAAAAATAAATATATATATAAAAAAAAAACTTTTTTTAATGCCATCTGAATTTCTCCCAACATCTAGTACGGAAACACGCTAGATTATAGTTACAAAACTAGTTTGTTGTGTAAGTGTCCTTCTGCCGCCCAGTAGAGGGCAGTCAATACAGATTCACGTGCGTCTGATTTTCTCGAGGAGCGAAGTCATGGCTGCAGTGGCGCTCGTACAGGGAGCAAGCAGAGGTTTGGGTTTAGACTTCTGCAAATATCTACTTTTAAACAAATCTACAGCATCCGTTATCGCAACATGCAGAAATCCGGACACTGCACAATATCTGGCAGCGCTGAGCGCGCAGCACGCGGGCAGGATGACTGTTCTGAAACTGGATGTCAACAAGGAAGATGACATTAAAAGAGCAGCTGAAAATGTCAAATCTGCCTTTGGGAAAGTGGATTTGATCATTAATTCTTCAGCTATGCTTCATCCATCCGGTAAAGGAGAAACAAGTTTACGGGACGTGTCCGCTCAGGTGATCAATGGACCTTTTATCAGTATTGATATAATAGGCTGCTATGTTGTGTGGCAAATTCAAATGCCATTTTTACATGTGTTTTTATTGACAGGGAGCCATTTCCACTTTGGCCACTAATACGGTGGGTCCTCTAGTGATGGCCAAATATTTTGCCCCTTTGCTTCAGAAGGGAACAGGGGCGTTTGGCCAGCAGCCCCCAGAAAAAGAGAAACAACACAGTGGCATCATTGTGAACATGACTGCTAGAGTGGGATCTATAGGAGACAATGGTTTGTATCCCTATGCAAAACAGTTTTTCTTCATTAGGTTTAGAGGGGTGTTTCATTTGAGGAGGTAAGGGAGGCATGTACACTTCGATGAGAAAAAAAATCCACAGTACAAAAATAAAACATGTATATAACGACATATGACATTAAAATCTTCCAGTACACAAGTATGTACAAGCAAGAGTTCATTGTTTATTCACCAGCAGCAAATAACAATCATCAATCATATGTGACTAATTTTATTGCACAGCATCTCAAATGTTTTATGAGATAACATAAATTAAGTGCTGAAATAAATACACTCATTTTCATTCACTTCAAGTAAACCAAGTGGGTTTACTTCTTCAAGGAAGAGATTTTAGTGAGGCCAGCAGGTGGTGCTCACCCTGTGTTCTGTGTCGGTCGTAAGTCCAGTGTAGTGACTGGGACACTATACTGTCAATGAGCACCGTCCTTCAGACGAGACATTAAACCGAGGTCCTGACTCTCTGTGGTCATTAAAAAAATCCCAGAATGTTTTTCAAAAAAGAGTAGGGGTGTCCCCCCCCATCCTGGCCAAATTTGCCTCTTGGCCTCTGTCCATCATGGCCTCCTAATCATCCCTATATACTGATTGGCTTCATCACTGCCTCCTCATCACTAGTAAGCTGGTGCAATATGGCGGCCGTCTCATCATCCAAGTGGATGCTGCACATCAACGCATTCTCACCCCAAGGCATCATATACATCGCTTTTGCCAATGCAAAGAGGTCCCAGAAAAGCGCTATATAAATGTAACAAATTATTATTGTAAATCATATTTGTTGACAAACATACGGAATTGTGATTGAGGGTTATTTCGGATTTAGGACTTGTTTAGATGCTTCAGGTGTGTTTGATTAGGGTTGGAGCTGGACTCCTTGGGGGCTAGAGTTGAGAACTCCTGCCTTAATGCATGCAATGAGTTTGGTTGAGGGGTAATTGAAAATGATGGGGTAAAGTCACATGAGAGGAGGCAATGCCTCCATTGGGTTATGCTTGGTGGTGCAGGCATGACATAAATTTGTAGACCAAAACGCAGACATGAGTTTTAGCACTTTGGAATTTTGACACTTCCGGTTTCATCCTCGTCCCAAATTCAACGGGTTTCTTGAATGGGTTTTGGTTAAATGGCTGAAACAAGGTCTGTGGTTAACACCAGCTCAAGACACTGTCACGTATTCTACGACATAAAATACATCAGAATTACCCACTCATGATTTGTTTTATAATTTATAGATACATGCTAGAAGTGACTTCAGAGTTGTTTACTGCCACATCTGAATTATTTCTTTCTCAACAGTCTGAAGCTTACCACTCTGTTGGTTTATATTTCTGTCTACAGTTCTTGGAGGATGGTACAGCTATAGGATGTCTAAAGCTGCCTTAAACATGGCCACCAGAAACCTGTCCATTGAGCTGGGTCGAGGGCGATCTAAAATTGTGTGTGTATCCCTGCATCCTGGAACCGTGAATACGGATTTGTCTCGGCCCTACCATCGAAACGTACCTAAGGACAAGCTGTTCAGTGCAGAATACTCTGTCCAATGCCTTATGAACATAATAGACAATCTAAACATTGAAAAAACAGGGAAAGCCTATGCATGGGACAGCAATGAAATACCTTGGTAAACAGTCACGTTGCAAACAACAGCATTGGGTCTACCTCATTTTAAAATAAGGTGAATAACAAAATAATGCTGAAACAAATAATCAGGTAATGTAAATTTAGCACAGAAAATAAATATTTGCATATTAATAAAACACTGGGGTTTAACATTGACTATTGTTTTTTTATGACACAATCATGCATTCCAAGATTTATGGATGTTTTAGCAGATAAGACAAGCTTATCACAAATTTCACAATAAAAAAAATCATAAAAATACACTTGTATTTTCCAGTTTTTTGTTTTAAAATCTATGGTTTAGATCAAATGTTTAATAAATTACATTTTCATTTCTGAATTCTTTTGTTTGGATCCAAGAAAATGTTGTTTGTGTTGCCTTATAGAATTATTCAGTTGTCCTCATTACATTTTGTCAAAGATGTCCAGTTCTTTAGTATCGTTCCAAGTAGTTGTTGAGGTCACTAGTGTCTTATTAACAGCAATTTCCTAAATGATTTGGCCCCTCCCAGTCCTGTTGCTATTTTGGCATGTAAAAAGTACCACACACTGTACTTTCCAGAAAATGTTCACAGTGAGTGAAATGACATTTGATGGTGTAATTGTTGTGCCGTTCTAAAGCTTACTGAACTGACCAAAGTCAGTTAACTCTGTGGTGTGTGGATACTTAAAATGTGCTCATTTTATCTCTGGTTATTGTGGTATTTACTGCTCTCTGCCACTCAGTCAACTGTCTTTTACTCTTCTCTCCATTAGGTGGGCTAGCCAATTGAGCAATCAAAATAAAATACAAAATGCAACATTTATTATTATTAATAGATAATGGTGTGAAAGGTATTTTTTCTATCAGTCAGAAACTGTTTATTGAAATGTAAATTTGTCTTTCTGTGGGTACTAAAATAAAATACTGAATTTAGCAGAAGGTAATTCATTTGTTTATACTTCAAAAGCATAATCTATAGTCAACCACATATGTCTGTATTTGGTTAACTTCAGCAAGAAAATAGATGAGATATTTAAAACTAGCCGCGTTTGTTTTAAAAGACACTGGAAAAATTAGCCTGCACGTGTTAATTTGGTTAAAAATCCAATTATATGAACCCTCCCTTCTCTCTGTCTTCCTCGATATTTGCTTGCTAGACCCGTTCGACCTCATTCACCCCATACGTACTGTGAGATAAATCTTTCTCAAATAGATAGATGTTGACTTGTAAGGAAAGAGCGTTTTGTACTTTGATCTTTTGTACTGCGATAATATTAGAAAATTGATTGTGTGAGTGTGCGCGCGCGCATGGCGCAATGCTCTGCTTGTACTGAGCCGTAAACTGTCTCGAGCCATTCCTGGTGACGTCATGAACCGGTTGTTTGACGTGGTATCTGCAGCAGCGCCAGGACTATGGGAATATGACCGACAATGACCTCGACCGCAGCGCTTGTTGGTTTATTGCTCGTATCGTTTAAATTCGACACTTGTAAATACGCGATTTTATCATTGCTGAAGTCGTTATAATAGTCATTTTTTAGATTAAATCCGTGCATTAGGTGTAGGTCATTATTAGCCACGCGCTGTTTCTTATCTCGAGACGGCACATTCATCAGCACGTATATCTGTGTGTGTTTTGAGGCTTACAAGAGTCGTACGCTGTTGACAATTGCTGTGCATTGAAATATGGATAAGGCCAAATCAACGATGGATCAGAAAGGTTCTGGTCCTTGCAACACAAACATGCACAACAAGGCAATCCGGCGACAGCTGAGCAACGGGAGCTGTAGCCCATACAGTCCGACGGACGATAATTACCACCATCTTCACCACGACCCCCAAACCAACGGCTCTCCGGCGAAAAGGTGTCGGCTGCGGAGGCGATTGGAGTCGGCAAAGAAAAACAGACCGCGTAAGTTTGAAGACACCTTCAATGTTTTTTTAGGTAATATCTGTATAGCCTACATGATTTCCTCAATGTCTGATAAGTGATGCCCTAAAGATACAGACAGACCTCTTGGTAAAGACGTGTTCGAGTCAATATTTAACACATTGCGAGAGCGGTATTCGTCGCAATTAAATTGAAATGTTGCCAGTGTAATGGCACAATTATATACTTTGCCCTATTTTAAGCCAGTTACTGTCATAGATTTACAGAATGTCATCGACTTCAGTTAACTTAACCCTCACAATTTTACCTCAGTTAACTCAACTGAATAAGGGTCCAAAATGCAAATAAATCGATTGCTTTATGTAGTAGCGTTGAGGATTAAATAAGGCTGCAATTCTTATTTAAATCACTTTCGCTCAAAAGTACATGGCCAAATTGTAATATATACTTATACTACAAAGAAATGTAGGTCTAAACCGTTTATGTATGTTGACAGACTTTTAAGTATAACACAGTAGTTGGTGTAGTTAATAATAAATCAGAAACCGCTCTGACTGATTCATAAGTGTTTTGTTTCATTAAAAAGAACCGAATGAACCGAGTCATTGCTCTCCCAGTGGATTCGGTAGCATTGAATAGTACAGGAATTACCAATTGTCAAATTTCTTGAATGGGTTTATTTTCATTCGATGTTACTTCCAAAATAATAATAAAAAAGTTATGCAAGAATCACTGTCAGATTATTTTAATACGTTCGGTTTATATCATCTAAAGGATGACGTTCGAGTTATTTCTCGAATGAAAAGCTTATTTCATTTTTGCATAAAAAATCATTCAGTTGCGTTATTTATATATATAAAAAACTTCTCAGCTCCCAACCTTTGAACAAACTGTCATGATTTCTGTGCCGTGTGTCTTTTGTTTTGATGAAACCTTTGAGACTGTTCTTCTCGCTCTATGATTGGCCAGTGTAAAGTCAGGAGGTGTGTTGAAATCGCTCCTGATGTAAAGGCTCGACGCGCTTCGACCAATCAGCGCTTGACTTTTGTCTTCGCGTTTAAAGGACCGTCAGAAACGCCCCCATCCTCCAGTATTAAGAATTTCTCTGTATTTATTCACTTTTGCAAAACGACGCCAAGAATTCAACTTTGAGAGCGTCGTTATAATACCATTGCAAGCCAAACTGAACTTCTAATTTGTGTCTGTTTGTGGGCTTTCCTACTGGTTAGGCTTTTGTGTTTGCACTTGAATGTATTAGGGCTACCAGCAGGATGAAGTTAAAGTGTTCAAAGAAGCCAGGTAAGGCATCACCTCATCCTTGTGTAATGTAAAATATCTTGCTTCCTTGGAATTGCTCTGACACTTTTTGAAAAGTTATATTTGCAGCATATTCTGGTGATTGGAACACTAAATGGATTAGATTTTTTTCGTTGCTATTTACTGAAGTGCAAAAATGTAATAGAACAAAGTGAATTGATGTCAGGTTTAGTTTGTGTTGCCAAACAAGGTAATGGCAGCAGAAAAGTAACTTTTTTTTTTTTTTACAATGCTTTTGCAGTTCAGCGATTCTAAGTCTTAGTTGTGTCAAGACTGCATGCCAGGCCAGCTTGTCTACATTCCTCAGCTCCAGCCAACTTTTGTGTGTGTGTTGTAACACCTTTGTTGTTGCAGTTGTTTTTATTATTCTTTTATTTATACTCAACCCATGTTAAAGCAACAATATGTAGTTTTTCAAACTTCATAATATATTTCCAAAACCCTTGTGATGGTACATCGACTTACAGTAGGTTAAATGACATGTCTGCCATAGCCTGATGGGGTCTGTATCACTTTTAACTGACACTACGTAACTTCGGTAGTAACCCGAGCACAAAAAGAACTACAAAATTGGACTGCATACCTCTTACCATTTACGGCATACCTCACTTCCTCCACCACCCCCACTTTCTCAAATTCGGTTATGAGAACCCAACTATCGTTTGTTTTCCGAATGTTGTTGATTCATCATCATGGCCGAAGCAGCAACTAAACCAAAGAAGTGACAAGGTTACATTCTTGCTAGTAAATAATGAATAGACTTACTGCAGGCTAATAGTCATATTTGTTTGTTTATTTGTCTGGTGAAAGTGTCTTGCCTCAGGCTATAATGCAAATCCATTTTTCAAATTTGCAGATTCATCTATGGTAACTTGATATTGTAATATTGACGATATATTGCTATTATCTATCACACAAACATTGAATTGAATTAGCATATTTGTGTAAAACATTCGCCAATAGGCTACTATAATAACGCTGGCTTGTAAACGTGAGCTACGCAATCTTTTGGCATTTGAAAAAAACAAAACCCATGAACTTATATTCATATGACATGCTGAAATATGCCACTGTACTTGGGATGAAGACATTTCACATGCAACGCAGGCAGTCTGTCCAAGATGTGAGAACTCCTTCTGCAGAGTTCGGGGGTATCAGCCTGTAAACAAATGCACGTGTAATCATGACAGATTTTACGACAGTAGTAGAAGACAATACTGTTTCCCAACTGTAGGGGGACCCCAAAAGCAAAAGTTACCTGCTGTTACTTTAATGGTGTTAAAAAGTATTTTTACCAGATAAACAGTATTCTGAAGTATTTCACATGGTCCTCTTTCACATGGACACTCATTTGGCTTGCCGGCCATGTCAGTCCCTCTCCTTCACTCGGTCACATTCTCTCTCTCTCTCTCTCTCTCTCTCTCTCTCTCTCTCTCTCTCTCTCTCTCTCTCTCTCTCTCACTTTTTCGCCTTTCCCAGCTTCTCACATGGACACACTTGCCTGCCAATTTCTCTCTCTCTCTCTTAGTGACTCTCTCTCCCTTTCCATGCTGGGGGATGTAAACAGACCTCTCACCCACATGAGTTGTTTGATGTCATTATGTCAGACGACTGTCACACCATTCACCTGCTGCTTCTGGCTCAGATCATTCAGTTCAACGAAGCAACATTGTTAATTTCTGGCTAGTAGGGCTAAACGATTAATCGCAATGAAACCGCACTCAATTTGGCAAAGGCTGCGATTATTTTATGTGCAGCTTGTGAGTGCAGCATGGCTGATCGGTAGTAAATGCTGCTCCATCTTAAAGCCAGTAGACAACACACGTCATTCCAGGAAATCCCTATGGACATCATACAATCGCTGTGGCTGGATAAAAAGAAGATTGAAATGCTTTGACACATTTAATTTAATTAATTTATTAAATGTTGTGTTTTGTTGGACAAGAGGTTCATAAATGCTTCTCAAGTTTGAAAAGATGTTTGACGCGTGTTGCTTTTTCAAATGCACGTTTATAAGTGACTCAAACTCGCAGTTTTTTCAGATGGAGCAACATTTACTACGGATCACAGAGCCGTACGTCACTGACAAGCTGCACATAAAAAACAATCGCAGCCGCTGTCATCCAAATCGTTTAAGCGTTATTTAGCATGTATTTTCCTTTGTACAACTATGAAAGCAAAGCATGTGGATATTCATTGAGTTGGGCTCTCGTCCACTTGATTTGCATGCTTTGAAATAAGAGTGATGTCCAAAATAAACCTCCCAGCATATGCCCATATCTATGTTAGGGGGGAAAGGAAGCGTGAGGGTCATTTGAGATGATGTTGTAGCAGAGAGCATTCTGGTCAAAGACAGGTCACCTGTGCAACACCAGATGACAATGTGGCAAGTGCCCAAATTTT
This sequence comes from Cyprinella venusta, assembly GCA_038021265.1. Taxonomy (NCBI): domain Eukaryota; kingdom Metazoa; phylum Chordata; class Actinopteri; order Cypriniformes; family Leuciscidae; genus Cyprinella; species Cyprinella venusta. The sequence continues at coordinate 14,043,452 of CM075875.1, forward strand.
TCCTTACTTCTCTGGGTTCAGCCCAGTGAACGTCTGATGTAAGAGTCATATCAGTAATAATGTACTTATTATCTGATAAGATAAGACTTTGATCTCTCTGCTTGCTAGACACCGATTAGTAATTCAGGTCGGGTCTGCTGATCTTTTACATTTATTTTGAAATAGTCATGGGAATCTGTGAACATTTGTATTGGTTCTGCTTCTAAGCATCCTAGAACAGCCATTTGCAGCCTCGTGGCTGTTGCCATGGTAACTGCCTTGACTCCTCATTAGCTGCTGCAGTGTTGCTCATCACTGCCTCTCTTTAGTTATGTTCGAATAGTTTTCTAGCATTCAAAAGTTTGCTTCTCTCATGTTCTCTAAGGCTGCATATATCACAGATCACAGAATGCATTAAAGCAGTAATATTGTGAAGTATCTTTAATGTTTTTTTAATAATTTATATTATGAAAATAAATGTAATTTATTCCTGATGGCAAAGCTAAATTTGCAGCATCGTTACTCTAGTCTTCTGTGTCACATGATAATTTTGGAAATCATTGTAATTGTTGTGTTTGAACTGCTTAATGTTTTTGTGGAAGCCACCATGAATTGAAAGTTCAAAACAAAACAGTATTTATTTGAAAGAAATCTTTTGTAACATTATTAATGTATTTCTGGTAATTTTTTTCCAATGTACTGTGTTCTTGATTAATAAAAGTATACATTTCTTTAAAAAAATATGGTAAAATTGTTCTTAAAATGTTTTAACTGACCTTTATTATGTGGTGGAGTTGTTTTTTTGTAGTTTTTAGTTGGCAATCCAGTTTGTCTACTTTCTTAATCTTTGGAACTCAATTTACACAATGACATTAATCAGTCTCATTGTCTCTTTCTAGCCTTTCCATGGTTTGGGATGGATATTGGTGGTACTTTAGTAAAGCTGGTGTACTTCGAGCCAAAAGACATCACTGCAGAGGAGGAGCAGGAGGAGGTGGAGAATCTGAAGAGTATACGCAGGTACCTCACCTCCAACACAGCCTACGGAAAAACCGGCATCCGTGATGTGCACCTGGAGCTGCGCAACCTGACCATCTGCGGTCGCACAGGGAACCTGCACTTCATCCGCTTCCCCACTGTCGCCATGCATAGATTCATACAGATGGGCAGAGATAAGCACTTCTCAAGCCTGCATACCACACTGTGCGCCACCGGAGGCGGGGCGTACAAGTTTGAGAATGACTTCAGAACGGTAAGGAGATGGCCGCATTTGGGCTTTCAAACGGTTTTGACAATAAAATCAAATGTTTAATATACTGTACAGCTATGTGGGGTAGGATTTTGGACCAATGAGATTTCACAGTTACTGCATCATGCCAAAGAAATAGAAACCAAGCAATCAGAATTTTTTTAACTTGGGTCCTAAATTTTTTTTACCCCATCAGACAAATCTTTTTTTTTTTTTTAAATATTTTAAATATATTTAAATTTATATTCAAAATAAAACATAATTCAACAATGGGGTAAGAAATAGATTTTAAAATAGAAATCTTTTCTAAGAATAGAAATCTTTACTATCACTTTTTATGAACTCACCACATCCTAGCTGAATAAAATATAAATTTATTTAAAAAAAAAGAAAGAAAAATATTGAACAGTAGTGTATTTTCTCACAAAAGATTTCAATAAACACTTTTAAATAATTGCTGTGAAAATCGCTTTTAAAATCTTAATGAATATAAAAATGGTTGTTTTAATTTTTTTTTACAATATTACTTATATTATATTTTTTTCTGCATTTTGGAATGAATAAATGCAGACTTCATGAGCATAAGAGACTTCTTTCGAAAACAAAAATAGTAATGTTTCATAACTTTTGACCGGTACTGTATGATTTGAAAATATCTTTTGCTGAACAACTGTGATAAATAGAAATATTATTACAGTTTGAAAAATAACCTTTCTTTATTTTGATAGAAATCTTTTGTAACTAGTTTTTAATGTCACTTTAGGGCGTGTTACTTTTAAGCTGACCTATAAACATATTAAGCATCTTATTTTGGTCCAAATTGCTCAATGGAAAGTCGAAGCCTGATGTTTTTTAATTGATAAACAATGTATCATCAAGAATTACATTTAAAGGATACGTCTATTGCATGCAGCCATATTTTTTTTGTTTTTTCTTTGTAGATGGCAGACCTAGAGCTGCTGAAGTTGGATGAGCTGGACTGTCTGATCCAGGGCCTGCTGTACATAGACTCGGTCGGTTTTAACGGTCACCCTGAATGCTATTACTTTGAGAACCCCTCCGACACACAGAACTGCATCAAGAGACCCTGTTGTCTTGACAACCTTTTTCCCATGTTGCTGGTCAACATTGGCTCGGGCGTCAGTATTCTGGCAGTGTACTCCAAGGACAACTACAAACGCGTGACAGGCACCAGGTTAGCACAGCTGAGCTTTCTGTCTTTTCTGTGAGCAACGTTTGCTAAGATGCATCCATGCTATGGAGATTTTTTCTCCAGCTTGAATTATGAGTTTACCATTGGCTATTTTCTAAATATTGTTTTCAACCTGATTGTTTCCTTATTTCTCATGGACAAAGAATCAAAGCCTGTTAGAAGCATAAGAGCACCTGCTGTGTTATTTTTTCCCTTTGAAACATGAGACATGAGTCCTCTTTAGAAGATAACAAATCTGTGATTGACAACAGAGTAGGTTGACGAGTTAATTTTAAACATGTTTGTACCAGAATGGAACAGCATTTCAGCAGTGACTTACAGGAGGTAGAAGAGGTCAGCAGAAGTAAAAGCTCTTGTGCAAATCTGTCACACTTGCAGGAGTATCAGGAGAATTTTACAAATCCGCCTGTCACTTTTTCTTAAAACCCTGTTTAGTAATTCTAAACATTTAGCACATTCATTTACACAACAGGTCAAATGTTTGGAACTAAGATTTTTTTTAAATGATTTTGAAAAAGTCTCTTATGCTCACCAAGGCTGCATTTATTTGATCAACAAAATTGTACGATTGATTGAATTTTATTACAATTTAAAGTAGCTGTTTCTAATGTTTTAAAATGTAAATTATTCATTTTGAGGAGCCATTGCTTTAGTCTTCAGAGTCACAAGATCCTTTAGAATCATTAATTGAAATAGTAATCTTATGTAAAGTTTTTAGACATTACTTTTGATCAATGTAATGCATCCTTGCTGCATACAAATATTAATAAATTAAAAAAAAAATCTTTACCTTGGCCCAAACCGTTGAATGAAAGTATATCACAGTTTCCACAAATTAAGCAACACAAACTTTTTCAACATTGATCATTTCCAAAGATTGGAGTACTGATGCTATAAATTCAGCTTTGCCATCATAGGAATAAATAGAACATTTTAAAATGTATTAGAATAGAACATTTTACAACATTAGGTTACTGTTTTACTGTGTTTTTAATCAAATGTAGCCATGGTGAACATGAGAGACTTCAAAAACCTTTAACATTTATAATATAATATGTGAACTAGTCCTTGCTTTGTGTTGCAATGACCACACTCTGTAATCTGGAATGTTTCAGACCTTGGCCATAGGCACATAGTTTAAATCGATTTTAAAGGGCAAAAATGTCTGCGTGTGTGAATGCACATGTGTGCTCTTCAAATGTAGCCGTAACCATGTTTTGATCCTCAATGTTCCTTTCTCACGCTTCTTCTCTTGTAGTCTTGGAGGAGGGACATTTTTGGGATTGTGTTGTCTGTTGACGGGTTGTGAGACATTTGAAGAGGCCCTTGAAATGGCAAGCAAAGGGGACAGCACCAATGTGGACAAACTGGTGAAGGACATCTATGGAGGGGACTACCAGCGCTTCGGCCTACAGGGGTCTGCGGTCGCTTCAAGGTACAGAAGACACTCTGTGTTTGTGTGTGTGTGTGTGTGTGTGTGTGGTGTCAGATGACAAAGGTCCACAAGTGAAATGTGATGCAATGGAGTCTTGCATGTAGGCCTGCCTGTTTCACATGACACAAATGTACAGTATGAGACCCCATTCCTTGGTTATTTTAATATACACTACTTTTCAAAAATTTGCCATCAGTAGATTATTAAAATTTAATTTAATTATATAATCTAATATTTAATATGTATTAAAATGATTATTTATATAAAAAATAGTGCTTTTATTTAGCAAGGATGCATTGCATTGCTCAAAAGTAACAGTAAATACATTTATTATATTATAAAAGAAGAAAAAAAGAGAATTTTTTTTTAACTTTCTAAACTCAAAGAATTGTGATGGGGAGAAAAAATTGTGTTAAAGTTTCCACACAAATATTTAGCAATGATTCAGTTCAATTCAAATGTATTTGTATAGCGCTTTTCACAATACATATTGTTTCAAAGCAGCTTTACAGAAAGTTCATTTCAGAAATGTACATAATACAGTGATGTCTGAGGGTTGTGTGACACTGAATACTGGAGTAATAACTGCTGAATATTCAGCTTTGCCATCACAGGAATAAGTTACATTTTAAAATATATTCAAATAGAAAAGTTATTTTCAATTAAGAATATTTCACAATAACACTGTTTTTACAGTATTTTGAATTAAATAAATCCATTGAATAACATAAAAGACTTTAAGAAAGAGACTATTTTAAACTGTAATGTGTATATATATATAAAATAAAATTTGTGTGTATGCAGGTCCATTATATGTTTGTAATTATATTTAATACTATATTATTTTTTTTATATATATATTATATATATATAATTGTTTATTACTTCAGCAATAAACTCCAAAATCTACACAGACTTAGTTGCAGCGCTTTCTGTGAGTGTCTGTTAGAGACATAAATATGTGCTTATGTTTTTGTTATAGTTTTGGTCACATGATGAGCAAAGAGAAGAGGGACAGTATTTCTAAAGAGGATTTGGCCCGAGCAACACTCGTCACCATAACCAACAACATTGGCTCCATCGCACGCATGTGTGCAGTCAACGAGGTGTGTGTGTGTGTGTGTCTGCATGTCTGTACCCAGTCAGCAGCAGCTGTGAGCGTCTGTCTGGCCACTCTGGGCTTCTCTACAGTGTTGCCTTGTAGCCTGGTGATCAAGCAGCATTGTACAGGGCTTTCAGGGTGTGCAGAACACCATCAGAGCAGTAACTCCCAACAATACAGGACTTTTATCACATTAGCAAGTATCTATGAGAAGTTTATGATAACAAAAACAGAGAATTAACCACCTACTATAAAAAGTCCATAAAAGGAATTGCTTGTGTCAGGACTCCCTCTGCTGGTGAAGAAGAAATACTGCTAGAATCAACCTGCTGGTAATTCAGTCAGTGCGAGCTATAAACAGGCCCACGCAGAAACTTGGCACTCAATTTTACCATGATTAAATCTGTTCCATGAAATTCTGTAGATTTTCTACCAAAATGAGTTGAAAAATGTGAAAACATATTTGTAATGCATGTTAATTTATTTGGCTACTGCAGCAAAACTAATCGGCCCTCGGGGACAAATAATGGTCTTGAACTTGGAAAAACATCCACAGATTCTATGGTCATAAAACTCACAACTAAGTGATGTGATTATGTTTTGTCCTGTAGAAAATCGAACGGGTTGTTTTTGTGGGGAATTTTCTGCGTATAAACACCGTGTCAACAAAGCTTCTTGCCTATGCTATGGACTTCTGGTCTAAGGGCCAGCTGAGGGCCCTTTTCCTGGAACATGAGGTAATTTTGTCTTTATTAAGTTTCAATCAATCGTTCTTATTCTATTGGTTATATTTTCTCAAATTTGGGAAATACATTTAAGTTCAAATGTTTGGGGTCAGTAAGATTGTAATGTTTTTAAAAGAAATTTCTTATGCTCACAAAGTCTGCATTTATTTGATCAGAAATACAGTAAAACCATAATATATATATATATATAATTGTATCTTTTTTATATGTTATATATATTTTTTCTATTTTTCATTTTAAAATGTAACTTAATATTTTGCTGGCAACAATTATAGCAGCCATTACTCTTATTGTGAAAACAGTTTTTGTGGAAACTGATCTTTTTTTTCCCTTTGGATTCTTTGATGAACAGAAAAGCTAAAATACAAATAACAACATTAGTTCAATGAAATTATTTTCATATATTGTTTGTTTTTATGCACACTAATATGTGTGTATGCGCGTTTCAGGGATACTTTGGAGCTGTTGGTGCTTTTCTAGAACTGCTGAAGTCTTCAGAGGACGCATAAAGGAATGGAATCCTCATCTCTGATCATCCAGAAGCTGCTTTAAGACTTCAACAAAGAAGCTCCAACAGGAACACTGGAATACTGGAACACTGGAAAATCTGAAAGAAGCCATTATAGTAATTAACCTGTAAATAACCCTTAAAATAAGATTTTAAAGAATATTTTTATGAGTAACTTAACCTCAGACTGACGACTAACGGAATCTAATTGTTAATTTGTTTTCCTTTTGTTGTTCTCATTTTGTACTGTTTGTAAATATCATTGTGTAGTGAACAGGGAGAGTTTTACTGATGGCCAAAACCTGCTGTTTAAAGATTTGCTGTTCTTGACCAGCCACCAGCAGACCCAAATGATGTTTAACACACTATTTTAATTCAGATTTTTAAGCATCAGGTGCTGTGTCAGGATTGTGTCCCGGCTGTTTGGGATACAGATCCTCTAAGTAATGACGTTGACACTGTTTTCTGTACCAGCCTTTTCTGGTTGCATCTCCTTTCACTCTTCCACTTGGCTACAGTTAACAGTTTTCCATGTAATTTTAAACAGTTCAGTTTAGAATCAGTTCTCTGTTCACTTTTTAAATATATATATATATTAGCGCTGATTCACATGAAGCCTTTTATTCTAAAAGTATTCACAAAAAGCTCAGGGTGTCTCACTTTTAGTTCTGAGAGGGAATTCTGTGGGACCAAGTGGCCAATTTGACCTTTCAGATAATAAGTTCCCCTAACATCCCACATTTCTTGTCCTCTTTGCCTCTGTTTTTTTTCCATGCTGCCTTTTCCTATTCTTTTTTTTGTATCCAAACCTAAACTACTTCATTCATCTTTGTCAGAATGCATAGTCATATGCATATACTTCCTCTTTGGTTGCCTTCCTCGCATCTATGGTTGAAAAAACAGCACTAACAGTATTCAAAGTAGCAGAGAGATGACTAAACAGAAGGAATAAGTAAGTGTGACAGCAATTACCCACAACACCCCTTACTTCACCATTCAAATATCAAACATGTTTAGACAGTTCAAAGACTCACCCATTGTGTTGCCATTGTAGTGCCAAACTAAAAAGTGGAGGTGTCAAACCAGACAGCCCGCCAATACAAGCATTCCTGTTTTACCACCAGGCTATGCACATCATTACTTCTCCCAAATGTCACCTAGCATTATAATGTTAAAATGAAATTCTATATGTAATCAAAAATAAAAACACTACTCCCTTACTACCGGTAGTTATATTATGTTCTTTAGTCCTCCTTGCTGTCTCTCATGCCTTCTATGTGATCGCTCTCTTGTTTTAACTTGTGACTTTTATTTTTACTGATTTCTAAGAAAAATCTGAATTTGTGCATATATTTTTGGGACCTCATGTCAACTGCAATATTTTCTTTTTCAGAACATGCCTATCTAGGTGTTTTTTTCTTCACCCTTTATGTGAGCTTTTTTGGGGGTTATAATTGCTAGGTAAAATGTTGTATTGCTTTATAATATTTAATTATTGCTTTGGTTGGCCTTTTATGTTTGGCATTAAATTATTTTCATTCTTGATTTGGATTCTCTGTTTGTTTGTTTACCAAACACTATATGATAGCTGCAGTAGTATGCCATTTGGATGATTAACATTCATGAAAGGGATAGTTCAGTTTGAAACTAATTTTTGATATGTTTTATCTTACCTCAAGGGCATTCAAGATGTAGGTGTCTTTGTTTCCACAGTATTTTCAATATTGACATTTTTCGGTCAAACCGGTGTTGTCTGTCAGTCATATAATGCAGTTTTAGGGGGTCCACCTCAAAGAGCATACACAGAGAAGTCAAAATTAACACGATTTAATGACTCGTAAATGTAAGTACACATTGATGACCTAAGACACGAAACGAGCAGTTTGTGTGAGAATACAAACAGTATTTATATAGTTTTTACCTCTTGTTAACAGCCGTCGAACTGATCTGAATCAGATGTCCAACTGAACCGTCTCCAGACGTTACTTTTTTTAATTTTATTTTTTATTATGCTTCCAAACAAACAAAGATGACATTCATAGCACATAGCATACGAATCTGTTACAAAATAGCATACAAATCTGTTACAAAATTGCAAACATATCTGTACAAAATATGACAACAATATGTACAGAGTCATCTTAACACAAGTGTGTGACTATCTTAAACAAAACAGAAGAGGAAAGAGACAATAAATAAATAAAATGAGGGTCAAGAGGGCAAGATGTTCTATACAAAATTTAGAGTAGGTCTAACCAAATTAAAGTCATTACAAAATAAAAGTGTTTTTATTGCTTTCTTATTTATTGAGGGTGAGATGGTGTTAAGGTACATTTCAAACTCTTTCAAAAAAAACTATAAAGATTGATTTATTGTTGGAGAATTTTCATTTATGAATATAGAATTTCCCAATAAAATAAATTAAATTGGTGTCTCCAGACGTTAGTGATCTCTCGCACTACGTCACGCATTGTTTACACGGAGATTTCAGAAGTTTTTAACTTTCACTAAACATATTAAGATATACGGGAAATCGCAATGGAAGACGATTTTGATATATCTAAATATGTTTAGTGAGACGTAAAACTTCCGAAATCTCAGTGTAAACAATGCGTGACCACTTCCGTTCCGGTGTAACGTCTGCAGACGGTTCTGTTCGGTTCAGTTGGACATCTGATTCAGAGTTCGACGGATGTTAACAAGAGGTAAAAACTATACAAATACTGTTCGTTTTCTCACACAAACTGCTCGTTTCGTGTCTTAGGCTATCAGTGTGTACTGTACTTACATTCACAAGTCATTAAATCATGTTTAATTTTGACTTCTCTGTGCTTGCTCTTTGAGGTGGACCCCCTAAAACTGCATTATAGGACTGACAGACAAGAATGGTTTGACCAAAAAATGTGAAATTGAAAATGCTGTGGAAAAAAAAGACACCTACATCTTGGATGCTCTTGAGGTAAGCTAAAACATATCAAAAATTAATTTCAAAGCGAACTATCCCTTGAAGTATGGTATTGGTAACAAATTGTCCTTACCGCCCAATTAAGATAAAAGTGTGAACATGCTTCAAAGTGTTCAAGGGAAATATATCTAACCAAAGCTGTCATCTATAGTGTATTAGATCAAAAACTTGTTATAACTGCAAGCTACAAAACTAGCTGCCAGTTACAGCGGTCTTATATATTGAAGAAGCAACACCACAGAATATGTGTATTAATTTGTATTGCGGAAGGTAGTTGAGGGGTCATCTTGGTGTTTTTCCTCTGAAAGGTGACTTTCACTCCTCTTGCTGTGCAGTAGTCAGTTGCTCTGAATGTTGTTTCGCTGAAAGCCGCTTGGTTGATGGAGTCATGTGTCTCTGAGAAACTAGCTGTTCATGTCCTGTTTGCCACTGTTGACAGTAAGCTTCCATATATTGCCAGCAATTAGCATCATCATTAAGTAAATTGAAAAGTACTGTTCAGAAAGAAAGAAAGAAAGAAAGAAAGAAAGAAAGAAAACATTCAAAATAAAAGTTGTTCATCTGGCTTTGGTTCTTCCTCTTCATTAAAGTTATTCAGGATGTTTTTCACTCCTTTTTGCCATGAAAGCAGAGTCTCCATCGGTGTCTTTCCATCCTGTAAATGACAGACCAGTTTAAAGGATATATCCATTAAAAATATACCTATTCAAACAGATATATTTATGCAACTAAGACTTCCAAGGAATTCAGTATGAGACAATTCTTTGATTCTTCCCTTTTTATGCATATCTTGCTTCTTAAATTTTATAATGTGGAGAGTCAGCATCGGGGCATTAAAGGGTTAGTGACCCCAAAATGAAAATTCTATCAGTAATTACTCACCGTCATGTTGTTCCAACCCCATAAGACACAATGTCCCTTTAAACATAATCCTGTAGTAACTCAATTAGTCTCTAGATCACCATGCACAGTTAAGATTGTATGTACCCTGATTGAACTTACACTGTTTTTGGCATTTAGACTGGCTCCATACATCATCAGCAATTTTATCATTTTAAATCTATTTATCCTCACTGCGTCGTGCATTGGTGTGTCTCCATCCTACACAAGCACAAAACATTAGTATTAGAGAAGAAAGCAACATGTGGGACAATGCATTACTAATGTTATAAATTTGCTATTTAAAATGTTTAAGAGATAAAAGTCACTTTCCCTCAGGACTATAGTGTCATGTTAATATTACATATTAAAATTACCAGCTTCTGAATGTTATGGAGATAATGTGCAAAAAGAGTTCTAACCCTGTCTTTAGCATTGACATCCGCTCCACAGTGAATGAGATGCTCAGCACAGTCGTAATGTCCCGTCCGAACTGCAACATGGAGGGGAGTGCTGCATAGCTGAAGATGCACACGAAGAGTTTTAGTTAGTGCACCTAGTGCTAAGAGTGCAAACTACAGTGCCATCCCAGAGGCGCTAATTGAAAACTTTAAGCACTAGAAGGATACATAATGCTTTATCATTGCTTGCTACAGTACATAAACTTTAGCATATCACGCTTTAGAATGATATGTGAATGTAATTATCACTGTCCAAAGACCATCTGGTGTCATATGCTCACAGGAGCTTTATATCTACCTTGTCTCTAGTATTGAATTTGGCTCCATTATTTAAAAGCAGCTCCAGAGCATGCAGGCTTCCACCTCTACAGGCCCAGTGCACAGCTGAGGCATCCAGCTATGATCATGATTAAAAAAAAAACACATCTCAGGATTATAATATAAAATAAATGTGAGGAAATAATCTTGTAGCACTGGTGTAAAAGTCACATCAGCCATCTGTGCTACCTTGTCTTTTTGATCCATGGATGCTCCACTCTCCAGGAGCTTCTGCATGATCTCTGTGTGACCTTGTGCACTGGCTTTATGCAGAGCTGAGCGTTTAAACTGAGAGAGAGGAAAAGTGAGAGTCAGAGTTGTTATTGTTAACTAAAAATAAAAACTAATTGAAATAAAGAGGGAAATTATAAAATATATATATATCAGGTAACCTTCCAAAATGTAAAAAAAATATTCAGACACCAGATATAATGTTTTATATTTTTCACTAGTGGGTGCAGGACACTAGTTCACTGAGGATAGCAAAATAAAGTAAACTGTGACATATTATACCCAAAAAGTCTTCATACAGTGGACTACCAGTAAAATTTATAAAAAATTGCGACCAATTTATTATATTGACACTTTGACCTGACCATGTTTTGTTAGCCGACCAAGTGTTTTTTTTTCTTTAATTGCTAATGCGACCTTTTAACGTCACAGACTGAACAAAATTAAGCATTGTTTAGTAATTTGTTGACCTAAATTTGTATTTAGCTGTCAGCTGACAGCTATTCAGTCTAATTTGTGAGACAGTAAGAGAAGGATGTCCAAAACCAGTGAAATATCAACTGATTTGATAACTCTGAGTTCTTGTAGAAATGTTGAAGGTGTCTGAATAAATTTTGGGTTTAAGGTATATATATATATATATATATATATATATATATATATATATATATATATATATATATATATATATATATATATATATATAAAATGTTTTGTGTTACACACTCACATGATCACAGACATTGGGGTCCCCACCATCTGATAAATATTTTTCAACAACAAGTATTTTATTCTCCATGACAGCCTTTAGGAACAAAGCCTGGTCCACTGTCTCAGGCTGAAAAAAATGAAAGCCAATAATTACACCTCAAATATGTACATTTTAGGGTTTTTAAAATGATATAGCATTATTTGGAGTATATTGCAGAAAGAGTTCCTTACCAGGATATCAGGCTCTGGCTGTTTCTTTAACGCTTGAATCTTCCTTTCCTTTCTCCTCTTCTTCAACTTCAAAATGTTAAAGAGGTCTTCTACAGTTTCTAGTTTTAACTGTCCTGACCGGTCAACCTAAGAAAAACAAAAAGACAGTATTTTATGCTACTGTGCGAAAATGTAAAGCCATGTTCTCTTTTATCAAGTTGTAGGCCTATTCATTCTTACATTGAGTTTGAGCTTCTCTTCACTCTGTCTGATGACTTTCTGGGAGGTTTCATTCAGGTCTTGTTGTGTCTGACACTGAAGACCATCCTGTTTCTCCTGAATGATGCTGGTCTCATATTCCCCTGCAGCGAACGTCTCTGCACAGGCACCTCCTGCCAACTTTCCCTCACCTCTCTTTCCGGTGACCTGTGATTAGATGTGACACCCATAAGTCTTGGAGCACAAGCATCTGTGGTCTGTGACCACAGCTTTTTTTTTTCAAGGATTGAACAGCTTCCAGAGAAAGAACAAGTGTGTAGTTTAAAGTAGATGTAATTTGATTTAGTTATTGTGTGGGTGGGGTGAAGAGAGTGTTCAGCTGTTTTGAGAACCTAAAAAAATAAATACACACATTTCTGTTGTTTAAAATAGGAAGACTGACCAATGCAGTTGGCTTATTCTAGACATCCTGGAGCCTTCTTAATCGCTGAAAGATATTTAATAACACCACATCACCCCCCATCACCCCCATATTCTTTCTCTTTTCTTATATTCTTTAACATACAATCTGTTTCTTATATATTCTTTATTTCTTCCACTTCTCTAAGAATATGTAAGCACAAAACATTTACTTTTCCCTGTCTCTTATTTTTTTTGTTATCTTTTTATTTGTATTCATTTTCTACATTCTTTCTCTTGTGTTATTTCTTTTTCTTATATTCTTCATTTCTTGCAGTACAGTTGTAGCTTGTAATTGTGAGCAGTGTTATAAGTTAATATATGCATTAATACTATAGATAGCTTTTATTTTTTAAGTATTCGTTTTAGCTTTGGTTGCATTGGATATTAAAGTTAGTTCATAACAATGCACAAGTAATTCAGGGAACCTGTTACCACAAATGAAATAAATGCATGGCTGCAAATTTAAAAAAAGTTTTCATTTAATTAAACATTTCAGGTTCTGTTTGACACAATGTTGATTACATTAACTTAATAGTGTAATTTAAATTAAATGTATTGCATTAAATGATTTTTTTTAAATAAAGTTGTAACTTAATAATGAAATTGTCTTGATAACTTTGGAAATTGCTTTGCACAGGACTGGATAAGGAGAATAAATGTTAAAAGTAAAGGGAAATATAGCCTACCTATTGGCGTTTAATGCTGTCAATTGTTTAATTACAAATGATTAAGTTATTGTAACTAACTCAATATAGTTTGTTGGTTGAATATAATTCAATTCAGAACTCAAAAAAGAAAAAAGAAAGAAAAAGAGATGCAAACTGTTGAGCCAACATATTAATTTGTGTCAACAACATTAGGACGAGAACGCGCTGCATGCATCACCACAAACCTTACCAGCTCTTCAACACGCTGCAGTCCCATGCTATGATCTGGAGTTTGAGTCTTTAACTCGTTTAGCTGTAAGGCTGCCTGTCAGTAGACGATAGTTCTCTTTTCTGGTAAATTAGAGTCCCAAAGCAATCGGTGTTGTCTTCTCAGCTCCCAGATGGTCTCCTCCACCACCACCCTCCATCCATATATATGGTTCCAGACTCTGGCGCCGAACATAAAAAAGTTTAGTTAGATCATATCCCTAACATTCTCTCCCGCTTTTTCACCGCCCACAAAATTGCAATGACACCTTCATTCATCCTTCCCGAACCTCTGAACTATAAATCTCGTGCGCACGATGACTGCAAGAGCCAGGAACGCGCGGCTTCCGTTCTGGTATGTGGACGGCGCGCACGCCGGCTCACGCTTACCAATAGCTCTAGTACGGAGTAGGCTACTGACCTGCGACCACTGACATGTGTGCAACAGGTGCACAACGGCAAGACTGAAGTCTATTCCACTCGTGAGAAAAGCAATAAAGCAGTGTGACGTGGCCTTTTTGTCAACCATTTGTAAGGCCGACAAGTTGTCACTCTTTTCAGGCCTGCTGCTCCAGTTAATATTTCTCAGGGTATTTTAATTTAGTTATTTATTTTTTAATTCAGCTTCTGTTAAGGCACATATATGATAGCCTATACTTGTCTTGACTCTTGCCTAGCAAAAGTTATTTCCCCTGATTTTTTCCGGTAAAAAGACAGTTCATCATAGTGTCAGGATAAGTTTGGTAACCATTAGGCGGTTCAGTTCATTTTAAAAATATTATTATTGTAAAATATTATTATTATTATTGTTAAATATTAAATATTATATTGTTATTTTAAAAATATATCATCTTTTTGGTCAAGATAATATACAAATAGGCTACAGTATGACAAAGATGCAATAACTTCTAGCCCCAGTCACCTCCATAGAAAAGTAGCTTCAGTTGACCAAATTATAGTCTTCAGTGCAGTATACAATTTATTTTTATGTTTGTTTGTGATGATTATATTTATATTCAATCAAGGACATTAATTTATTTCTGTGCTGTCTGTTTTCACATGGGCTCGTGTCACCATGCGTCCTTTAGCAATCAAGAGCTGTTAACACTCACTGTATTAATGGCCGTTATAATTCAAGATTCATTGTAACAAATGTTTCAAAAATAACGTGCCAGTCTGTGAAGTTGTGCAAGTCTGGCATGAGTATGACAGGTATGGAATGATGTCTGTGAACTTCCTTTCACATGGCAATGCTGTCTGATGACAGTCGGTAACAGGCTTTTAATAGCCTTATGGTAATGACAGAGTGACATTTTTGAGACACCTTTTCACCTCTTATGGACAGAGTGCAACATGTACAGATAAATCTGAGCTGATGTCATCCACCAACAGCCGTGTTTTTGCAGGTGCATGTATCTGCAAGGCGCTGAAGTCCTTCAGCCACAAGCTGAGCAGGTGCAGAATTGCACACAAGTGTGATCACTCAGCGATATGAAGTTTACTGTAAAGAGTGAGGAGCTCAACCATCAGCCATAAATCAAAATCAATCAGGAGTTTTCCTTAAAAGGAGACACTTAGGCCAGATCCAAGTCTCCTTTGTAACTAACTACAATAAAATATTTAATCCACAATATGTTATCCACAAACAACACATGACTTTGGTATTTAAACATATCTTAAAAAGAGAACATAAATGAATGCTCTATATAGCTTTCTACTAAACTGAATAATTTTGTGGAAAATTTGCATTTACGTACAATAAAATTTAAAGAAACTTTTAGAATATCTTTCCTTTAAAATTCATTTGTAATGGCGGTTTTATGCACAAGTTCCCTCATCGAGTTGGTCTCGCAACATTACGTGTGGGGAAATCGATTTTCCTGGAATCATGAAGTCTGATAGAATAACTCTTTTGCTTACAAATAGCAAATGGCGGTCCCACCATCACCTGATTGGCTGACACTCCTCAAAGGTGACGGTGGGCACCAAAAAACCTCCGAATCTTTTTTCTTTACTCAAGTCTGTTTCACCGTTGATGTATGTGTCCAGAGCGGAGTATATTAAGGAGTTTTTATTTCTCCTCTCGCGTTCCGGTGGATTATTAATATAATCCGGTGGATTATGAACTCGAATACAATAATTTCCTGTGCACAAACAGTAAATTACTGTTGATTTCACATGTATTTTTTGCAGTGTTGGGTTTTAAGGTATAACCTTTAAGAATGTGTGTCTAAATTGACAGTTGTGAGGTTTAATTAAATTTAATTAAGGTTGTCTTTAATTAGGGTTATCTACAGGTTGTTACCAATGTTTTAGTATCACTAAATACTTGTTGGGATTCTGAGCTCTAACATACTAACCTTGGCAAAATGGCTTCTCGGAGACATGTAGAGTATGATTCAATAATCATGAAGAAACATGCATGCATGGATTAAATGAGCACAATACGAAAATAATAATGTTCTGCTAAAAACAACCAACAAAAAAACATGCAGTTCACAAAACAAATGGCTATTTGAAATTCTTATTTAACCCAGAACTGAAAAAAAAAAAAAAAAAAACAGACTCTGGGACAGGGGCAGTAGAATACTAACAAATCAAAAAAGAATGTTGGTATCATGTTTTCACAATGGCAAGGGCTTGTATTGCTACAAGGATTCGGAAGTGTTTTGGGAATGGTGAGGGGATTTAGGATTCTATGTCCTCAGCTGTGGCCATATGTGTTGTTTTAAGATAATTTATCTCCCCTCTTGGTTCACATGACAGGTTGCATGTGAATCACTTGATCCCTTGTGAATTACTTGAAGTGTCCAAAACAAATATATTTCCTCAACACCTGACCATTCCAACAGTCCCCGACAAGGTTCTGTGACAACATTTTTCTCTGTTGATTTACAACACATCTATTAAATGTGTCCACATTTAGGTCTGAGGGATGAATGGGCACAGTCTGTTCAAACTATAAAAAATAGAAATAAAAAAGAACAATATTAATCAATTCATACATTATGTGTTCTATTGTTAATAAGAGGTTATATTGTCATGAATGAGTTAATTTACATATTTATTTTGTTGTACCCTTCTTTGTAAAAAAAGCAACTAAATTTTCAAGTTAACGAAACATTTAGATCATTACCAGGTTAATATATATATATATATATATATATATATATATATATATATATATATATATATATATATATATATATATTTACTTGTCATATCATACACACGAATAAAGGCATGACATTAAAGGTTCAAGGTCCAAAAGACATTTTCAGTACAAACTGCAAATTGTTCAAAGGGCTTTAAATGATTCCAGATGATGAATAAGGGTCTTATCAAGCGAAACAATCGCTCATTTAAAAAAAAAAATAACAAAGTTTAAGTTTTATAAGCTCAAATGCTCGCGTCATCATAATGAACAAATCTTTTTCCAAGTCATTTGGTTCATTCAACGAATGAAACGAACGAATTGACTCGGAAAAAGAATTGACTCAAGTGCAGGTCAGTTTTATCTGTAAATACGGTCCTTTTTTCTTTGTTAACTTAGTTTTGAACTGCTAGCAAATATACGCAATACTATGAAGGTAAAAGGGTAGCAATACTCGAGAGAGCACGTATGTGAATTTGAGAACTTTGAGGCTACAATAAATATTCGTAGGCTACGTGAACGCAAACATTTCACAGCTCCAATCTGAAAACCTGCAAAATAAAAAAATCAGTAGTGTGTGTGTGCGTGTGTGTGTGTGTGCGTGTGTGTGTGTATATATATATACTGTGTATATATATATATATATATATATATATATATATATATATATATATATATATATTTATTAATTTCAATTCAGTCTGTCGTGTGGCCCAATGACTTTCTCTTAATAATGTTATGAATACTGGGAAGCGTTTCTAAACTGTTCTCTTCTCTCTCTCCGCTGGTATCAATCGACAGAACCGCGTAAACAAGCGCGTGAGTCCCCCGCCCCTTCTCTGCGCGAGCGCTCCTCTCTCTGCGCGTGCTGCTGCCAGTTCCGTGTCGGCCGCGAGTTTACCAGCCACGCACTGCCTGCACGCGCTCAATCCACCGCCGGGCTGTAACGGTGTGACTCTCTCTGGCTTCCAGACCCCTCCTCCCCTGCTTCAGTCTCCATTAACGGCCGAGCAAAGAACGAGGCGAGGGGATACGTAACGGTGAGTGTATTTCGGATGGCCATGGAACGTGGGAATCTGCGCTACGTTATCGGGTTGGGGACACTGTCACCGAATGTGTGTAAAGTTTGGGGATAGGAGAAATTGTGTCATGTGGTAAGACATAGGCTGGTTGCCCGCCAGTCCGCTCTAGTGGAGCAGACAGATGCATAATTATAGACTGTAAAAACGACGTCGCGCGAGACGAGCTCAACTTACCATGTGTTATAATTTCCATGGGGATGACGTCACGCAGTCCTTGACGCCGTGCGCGCAGCTTGCGCTGATGAGATAACGGGACTGTGACACACGCGTTTCTGATGCAGATTAAAAGCTTCATAGGAACAAGTTATTGGTTTATAATGCGTTTAAAGGAGATGCTAACAATCCATTCGTGTTAGTTATCATTCACATAGTAGCCTGTGAGTTGCCGTTTTCCTCTTATACAAATATGTATTACATAAAAGGCAGAGAGCATCGTAAGGAGTACGTCATCGTTTGAAATGATTGACCGATGGCGTTGTTTCTGAAACACAGTAACAGTGCATGTAAATGTGTAAATCTGTAAAAAGTTTAACCCTCAGAGACCCAAGTAGCCTATTTACAATTGTATGTTCTCTTCCTGTGTTGAAAGTGCTTTATAAAGCTGCTAGTTATAAAAATAATCATTTTAAAGCTTATTCTGTTTTTGATGTGAATTTTGACATGGCAAAAATGCCTGACTTTCACAACTGTTTTCATAGGCAGGCTCCTTATACTGTGAGGACTTGTAGTGCCATTCTGTTGGGGCACATTGTCACAAGGGGGTCAGCGTGCAATGACATACATTCACGTCATGTTTAGAGGCCTATGCTGATCATTTGGAGTAGTTTATTCAGTCTATTTCTCATTTGCTTAACAGAGAACAGTTCAAACGCTTACTTGAAAAATAGGCTATTTGTTACAAAAAAGTTAACAATTGTGTTAATAGGCAGTTAAGGCTCTCAAAAGATGTATGATACTTTTGTTTTTCCCCACCAAAACATTTGCTGTGATAGTTCAGATTTTTACTCTAAACTAAAAATAAAATATGTAAATAAATTGTTTTAATCAAGCATTGCAATTTAGCTATAGGCTATATACCTTGGAGCAACATTTCTAATAATCTCTAAGTGATTAATATGATGCTAATATACAACTATTAGTACTGACCCACTAAAAATATCGATTCATATTCTTCTTTTTAGGAGACTTTGCTCAGTAGTACTGACATTAATTTTAAATAGGCAAGACTTTGTTGTATGTGCATTTTATGCAAAAGAAAGAGGGCCTCAATATCCTGCTAGATCTAGTGGTTATATTGTGGCCAAGCCAATGAAAACTCAAAAGAACTCTTTAAATGACGCACCCTTCGCTTTTCCCGTCTCTCCTGACAGGGACTTTCCTAAAATTTTTTAGACTGAAAGGAGGCTCAGCTCAAGTCTGGTTTGAGTTGGACTGGTTTCAAAACGGAATGTGTGGTGTAATCATTTTTGATACATTCCTTGTCGTGTGGAGTCATAATAACTGAAAATTCACACTAAAAGTTGGTAATTGATATTCTTACAATAACAAGTCAATAACTTTTGTATATGTTTTTTTCTATTTTTATTCTAGGATCACTCTCTCACCAATGTCTTCGGATCAGAGTTACAACTGCCTCAAAACTGAGGCAATGATGAAATCACCGTGGCAACCCTGTGTGGGAGCACAGGCAGCACTGTGACTCTAGCTTGTTGTGATCTCCTGACCTCTGTGAGTCGAGATGGCAACCCACCGAAAACACCTGGTCCGAGATTTTAACCGACACATTACCTGCTCAATTTGCCATGGATACCTGATCAAGCCCACAGCTGTCACAGAATGCCTGCACACTTGTAAGTCATTCATGTCTCGCTAATCCGCATTATGTTCTCTATGACCATCTCTCTTTTCTGATAGTAAAAGCAAACCGAATGTTTTGGTCCTTCTTCTCCCCAAGTAGTTTTTCCTTTCTTTTCCTACCTGCTTGCCTGCTTCATATGTCATATCAAAACCTGTTTGTTTCAAACTCTGCTTAACAATCAAATTTCCATCTTTGTCTGTCCCTACCTGACATTTTTTTCAGAGCTACTGTGTCTGGATGTCAAAATAGGACCCGATAGTCTAAGATAACTGTATTGTACACTACTGTTTAAAAGTTAGGGGTGAGAGAATACTCACCAAATCTGTATTTATTTGAATAAAAAACACAATAAAAACGTATAACTTAATAATTTAAAAAAACAACAACAATGATTACAGTTTATTAATTTATTCATGTGATGGCAAAGTTGAATTTTCTGCAGTCTTTATTTTACTCTTCGGTGTCACATGATACTTCAGAAATCATTCTAATATGCTGATTTGGTGCTCAAGATTTTTTTTTAAACATTATTGTCACTTTTGATAAAACACTCTTCACTGTTTAATATTTTTGTGGTAACGTGATACTTTTTTCAATATTTAGTAGAAAGTTAAAAATAACAGCATTTATTTAAAATATAAATCTTTTGTTAACATGATGTCTTTCTTAATTTAATGCATCCTTGCTGAATAAAAATATGAATTTCTTAAATATTTCTCATACTGACCCCAAACTTTTAACGGTAGTGTATGTTGAACATATTGTAAATGCAGTGACATTTTGAACATTTTTTTTCGATGTATAATAATTATACAAATATATGTTATGCTTATTTAATGCTGCTTTTGGTTTTTACGAAATTTTCTTATTTTTTTTAGTTTTATTGGTGGCAGTGTAATCTAATCTGTTTAAATGCTGTTTAATGCTGGTACTTTTATTGAGATACTTATTGAGATTGAGATTCACTCTTATTGAGATTGTTTTGTGAGATAAATACTGTTCTAAATAAAAAAAAGTAACAACTTGTTACACATGTTACATGCACTTATCACAGTTATAACAGTAAAATATTCATAATTACATGCAACAAACCCTCATACAAACCCTAATCCTACCCTAACCCTATATTAACTACATGTTGTTAATTAATATTAATAAGTACTTAAATATATAATTACACTGTAACACTCACACCTTAAAATAATGCGTACCAAAAAATATCATTTGATAGTTATGTAGTAGGTAAAATAAATAGTTTTTAACAATAATAATTTTAGAGTACTTTGGCCTGATTCTCTCATTCTCTCGTCCCTCTTCTGTTCTTCCTTTTCTTCTTATTCCATTCTCCTCTAGTTTGTAAGAGTTGTATCATTCAGCACTTTGAGGAGAGTAATGAGTGTCCAGAATGTGGGATACAGGTCCATGAAACCAACCCTTTAGAGATGCTGAGGTAACCAAACTCACCAGCACTAATTTCTCACATACACAAATTAAGTACACACACAAGTTTTATATGGTATCTTGGCTTCACTTTTTGCAGACTAGATAAAACCCTGGAGGAGATCATCTTCAAGCTGGTGCCTGGACTAAGAGAGAGTGAGATTTCAATGCACTTCAGAGATACACTTTGTAGGCTATGTAGTTGTCCCTTAGTTGGTAAGTGTTTCTATATCTGTATTGTTTCTAAATGTACTTTCTTTAAATTGTGTTTATTTACTAGAGGAGGAACAACAGGAAAGTGAGTTTTGGAGAAAAAATAAAATCAAAGCAAATGGAGAAGGTAAACCATTCCATACACAACCCCTTTATACACACAGTCACGTGTACTACACGTACAGATAAACCAGATTAAAGGTCTGGTTTCCTTTGTCTTCTAGATGGCCCTAGGGCTAAGAAAGCTCGCCTGAGTGATGAAGAGGATGAGGACGGGAAAGGTGGAGACTACCACAGGAGTGATCCTCAGATCGCTATTTGTCTGGACTGTCTACGTAACAATAGCCAATCAGGAGAAACCACTGTTAAGGTGCACAGACACAGTATAGTTTAATATTTTGTGTGTATATGTTGAGATGTATGTTTGTGTGTGTTTATAATTTGCACCCCATGTCTCTTTGAAACAGGGTTTAATGAAGAAATTCATCCGTTGCTCCACCCGTGTTACGGTGGGAACCATTAAGAAGTTCCTCTGTGTAAAATTGAAGCTGCCAAGCTCTTATGAGGTAAAATACTATCACTGTATCACTGGGCTGTCAATTCAGGCACTGCATTTGTGCGAGTGTACTGAGACTTAATAGGTTTCTTTCACAGTTCAATACAGATATTAATAAATAAGCTCTTGATGGGTTTACCTGTCAGTTGTGATGCTTAATATTCAATGGAATTGTTTCTGAGGTTATTTTTCTTAGCCTCTGCTGTACTCTACGATGTTTGATTAAGAGTATGTGTAACATGCCATAGTCTTAACATGCCTATTATTTGATTTCATAAAGTTCATAAAACAAGCTTGTCCGTATTTCTTACAGCTCGACGTTTTGTGTAACGGGGAGATCATGGGCAAAGACCACACCCTGGAATTCATCTATCGCACTCGTTGGAGACTTCAGGGTGACAGCGTAAGTCTGTATGTGTGTGGGTCAAATTTTACCAACATTGTTTAGACTGAATGTCCCCCCAAGGATAGTAAAACCAGAATGACTTCCATTATATGGATCATCCCCAGTAGGAAAATGGCTTTATAAACATGCTTAATATTTTCTCCAGGGTTTGGGGATGAAAAATATCATTACCTATGTGTTAAAACCATCAAAGTTATTTTAAAGTCACCACTATTATTGAAAAGCAAATGTATGTATATATGTTTATCTGTGTGTCAACAGTACCTTTAATTTATTATTTTCTGGGGAGTCAAAGTTACTGTGCACTTAAGATAGAGATTTTTACATTTAAGGTCACATTCACCAAGTCTGATAATATTACTGTCTAAAGACTGCTAATCAATCATGAGATTAATTGTGATTATTTTATTCTGGTATTCTGTTTTTTACCAGTAAGAACAAAAACAAAACTGTTTTTGTCACCAAAACACTCACTAAAAAGTACATTTTCCCCCAGATAACAGTTTCCCCCTGTTTAAAATGGAAATGGGAAATCTATTCCACATCTAAATGGGTGTTATTGATCTAATTATAAATGATTAATCCATGCATGTTTAATTATATCATTTTTAATCTTCTCTCATTTAGTCCACTTAAACCTAGCACCTTTCTAACAATCGGGTGCAAGCTTTAGACCTGTCTCCATCCAATCAACAACAAATGGATAGCACCAAGACCCACCATACATGTTTTGCTTTTTCGATTAACTGTTTCACTTGGATATACATCACATTACAGAATAAGAAAATCTGTCACTACTTTTTTTCATTGTGTATTCACACAGTATAAAAAAAATATAGCTGCTTTTATATTTTAGGATCACGGATCATCATATTATTTTCAAAATCTTTGGCATTAAAAGGTTTAAAAAACCTTTTCTAGAAACATTGACAGGTAAATTATTGAAAAGTTAGTTTGACCCTGAAAAGCTGGGTGTTTGCTCTTGAGATGTGTGAACAGCTGTCTCTGAGTTGGTGGTAGTGGTGGGGCAGAGGCAAAAGAAAAAAAACCCTGCTCACAGCTACTGACAGATCTATGAGTCATATTTCTCCAGTTACACAGACACAGACACACACACACACACACACACACACACACACGGGTACGTTGCTAGTGGGGTGGAAGGTAGTGACAATTATGGGGGCACAAAATCCAGCAGTTAAACTATATAGACCCCTGTTGTATGAATAATTCTAATATTTATATTAGTTGTATGCCTGAGATTTAAATGAAAACCACGAAAACATGCAATTTGGTTAAATATTTTTTCCAAATATCTGTTTTTTTACCTCCCTAAAATGGTTTAGTCTGATCTAAAGTATTTATTAATTATTCAGTCAGTGACAAATATCAGATGGACCCAATAAATTTGTAAGTGCCACCCACCTTAGCTCGTGAACAGAACCAATCAGAGTTGAGGCGACATATCTGAAGTTAACGATGAACTTGGTGGAAGAGCAAGAGATTGACTGACCGAAAAGATAACATAGATCAGGGTACACAGGAAACACCACGAAAACAAGGAGAGGGAGGCCATGAGAGTTGTTGTATAGTCAATCTGGTTATGTATTGTTATTTAGCTGGACAAAAAAAACTACTGTCTACACTACAGCCTGCTGGGTACTGTCACTTTTCATTGTCGGTGTACACCACAATCGACCAAATGATTATGTGGTCAAAATCCCTGTCTTTTAACACTATTGTAAATAGAGTTAAAAAAAATTGACATGAGTCACATTGCATTAGGCACCTGACCTGCTGGCTGATGATGTATTTATTACATCATCAGAATCCTCTAGGTATGGCCATGTGTGCACAACACACACTAGAGTTTGAAACAAAAGCAGATCAGAGGACACATTAATGCCCCTAGGTTTGTGTCCTTGCCTTTTACACCACAAGGACTATGACAATTTAATGGATATGATATTGTGCCTCAGAAAATATGAAGTCATTCTTTACTTTCGTTTTCACCCCAGGCTTATCCCATGGTTCTCGAATACCGTCCGAGGATTGACTTTGGTTAAAAAGCACTTACAGCTTTTGTGGAAATCTCATGCAGACCGATGTCAAGAGATGGACAAAAAGCAGAAAAACTGAATGATTGTGCCTCTGTTGAAAGTCAACAACACAAAGCTCCATGACTGACAGGACTGCTCTCCTTCCTGTGTACTGCTTCAGCCTCTGCTCCTCCATTCCTCCCTCCTTCATGCTCCTGTTTGACAGTTGTGGCTCCGCCCACTGGCACTGGATCAAGTTTGATGATTTTATTCCTCCAAAGCTTTCTCTGCATGTTGTCTCTATGACAACGCCTTAGCGTTCAGCGGCCCGATGGGATTATCTGATAGCAATCTAGAAATCACAGAAAGTAAGCTAAAACTCGTCGCAAAGCTGCGTCTTGGCCAGGTGACAGGAGAGAGAGAAAATGGAGACGTTTTCGAAATGGAGAAGTCTCGCTAGGTAGATTTTAGAATGTTTTATTAGGTGTTTTTATCCAAGATTTTGCACTAGAGTCAAATCCAAATGTCTCGCTATAGTGTTCCTGTTCTATCTTACCTTTTACACTCTCTCTTTACTTTTATTTACTTTTCTTTCCTGCTCTAACCACCCACATTGTCCCTCATAAATTCAGTGACTTTTTCATGTCATCATTCTCTCTCTCTCTCTTTCTTTTGCACACACACACACACACACACACACACACTCACTCTCTCTTTCTCAGCCAATTTCTATCTTCCCTCATACTCTCATTTTTCTCCAATGGTGTTTTTGGCTCTAGTCAGAAGTATTGATGGATCTCATTCAGATGGAATTGAATGAGAGCGCTGTAGATGTCCCAAAATAACAGCACTGAAAGGCACTCTGGGTAAGCATTTTTCCTTCACACTGTGAAGGCCAAGTCTTACATTTACCCAAGCCAGATCATTTTTTTTAATATAGAAATGATATAAGATAAACTGATGCCAGATATGCTTAATGCATTAATTCATTGAAAATTCTGATCTTTAAAAACAGCTGAATGGGGAATGACTGAAGGGTTACAGCTGCATCTATCTAAGAGCCGCTTTGAACTCACAGTCTGTTAGCTCTAAACATTCTGTTGTTTCCTGTTTAATCAGAAATTTATTTGAGACATTCCAATCAAATCCATCTCAATAGATGTTTGAATTTTAAAATCAGAATGTCAATAGTGCACTTTTTACAGTGTAATTTGCGTGTGATGCAGCAAAATAATGCTATACGGATGCAGCAATGTTTGGTTAAACATAATTAAGTGGAAAACATGCACTTTCTAAAAATTTGTGATGTCTGGAAAAACAACTGCGCAAGGGACATGCAATAATGCATTTGTCTGCTTCCACAAAGTAGAAGAAAAGTTAAAATCCAATATTTCTCAATGTGGTCCTCTATATCAAGTCACGGACACGGAGTTTAAAATTCAGTCATCACGTTTTAAATATTTTAAATATTAAAGGTGTGTTTTGGAGCATTAGTTCAGACAAGGAGATAGGTTAGCTTTCTACGTTTGTTTAAATGACAGTGTAAATCTTTACTGTATGTTTAGAGGCCTAGAATCATTTCAAATCATAATTACAAGTAAATGATCGCCAAACTGAAAAAGTTGCCAAAACGATCATGCACTTTGTCAGAATGCTTTTTGAGAATTAAGGGTTCAAACCATCTAGCTTTGCCAATCCAGATTATTTTCCACAAAAATGTTGTGATGGTAAATGATTACATGAATCATTACGTAAACCTTTGATTTGGATCATCTCAGGGGGTGACGACAGGTGAAATGAGGGTTTGTTCTGTGTTCTCCAGTTCAGTTTTAGAATCAAGGAATCTTAACAATGGGTGTTTGAAATTAGAGTCGCTTCAGTGCTGTAAATCATTACAGTTAATCAAATGATGAATTTAGAATGAGTCCGAATTGCTCAGCAACACTGTTTTAAGTGGATTCTACCTATGTCTACCAATAGTAAAAATATATTTGTCCAAATGTTTCTTATGACAAGCTAAAACTTCATGTTATACCAACATGATCTATTGTACTGAATCTTAAAAATCATTTGCACTGTCTGTCAGTTCAGTGGAATTCTTGACGTTGTTGTTTTGGACAAAGGCCACTGGCTGCTCTCCCAAATCCAATTTCCTCCCCACTAAGAAAACATGCAAATCAAATATGAAGTGTCTTTAAGCTCTGATTATAAATACGATGTATTTTTGTATGTTGACGCACTTATGTATATTTGAACCTATAATCAAAAGATTTTGTCAATGCTTGTCTTTTTCCTAATAGATGATGCTGCTTGGGATAATTAGGGCCCAAGCCTTGAAAAGGCGAAGGTCCTATTGTTTTCCTTAGAATTATTTATTCTTTTTTTTTATACGTACCCCCGCCTGCTATATGTGTTCCCCTTGTAAATGTTCGCACTGTATATGAAAAGCTACCTAATGCGGTTCTCATTACATATTGTTATTTAATTAATGAACATTAAAATATGACAAAAAATAGTGTTTTTTTTCCGACTGAATTCGAGAAACATCGTTTTTTTTTCTGTAAACATTCTGAAAGCTGCCTATACTTGCATGACAGTATAACTTGCCATTAGATCTAGTAGACTTCTTAGATTGAAGAATTTTAGAAGTTTTTGGATTAAATACTAATATTAAAATAGACTGAGGGCAGCAGACCTTAAAACAGAGAAGCTAAACCTTTGAAGTTGTTGAGAAGTACAAACCGGTGGTTTCCATTCCGGTTCAAGTGTGATGATATTAGTGTGCGTTTAAATCTGACAATGAAAAACAAAGACGTGGAATGTGCCTTCTTTTAGACTGTTTCTATGCACAGCTCCCTGCTTCTCTCTCTTTCTCGCTCACTTTCTTTCTCCCCCACTCATGCAAAAGGAAGTGGAATGTGACATGCATTCTTCTTTTAGTCCGTGCATCACTTGCTCAGCTGTCTGTTTGCCCTGCCGTTCTCTCTCAAAAGAGAAGGTCAAAAATACTTAATCTAGGGCAAAGGCAACACACACACTTAATCACAAATATGTCCATGCCCATGCAGCAACACTTATTTTATTGTAGTTATGAGCTGAAGTTGTTCAAATGTTTGCTGTTGGATTTTAGAAGAGCTGTCAGCAATAAGTTTGTTTGGATGTTTGCAGTACAATGCAAGTGTTTGCAGATTTTGTAAATTGTGAAATAAATCAGTCACCCAAAAGTCTTTAAATGTGAAATCTACATGATGAAATGTTAATGTCAACATAGACAAGAATACAAACATGGTTAAAAAAACACATTCATCCCACAAATGTAAATAAACAAAGAAAGTCTGCCACTGTCTCTCTTTTATTGTCTTCCCTTTCATCGAGGAATGTTACAAACAACTCTATTTTTAGTCAGGATGAATTGGAGAATTCTCCACTAATTTGTTAAACGGAGAAAGTGAGACTGAATCGGTCTGCCCCCTGCTAATACCGAAACATTAAACCATCAACGAAAAAAAGGAAGAGAAGCAGATTGTAGTTTTCATTCAATTTACATGGTTTAAACTTAAAGTAGGAATCCCATTTCCCACAAGCATATGGTGTGTAAAGGGATAGATCAACTAAAAATGAAAATTTTGTAATTAATTACTTGCCCTCATGCCTTTCCAAACCTGTAAGAATTCTGCTCATCTTCAGAAAACAGATGAAGATCTTTTTAACAAAATCTGAACCGGTTCTGTACTCTCCATTGACAGCTATAGCGTCAAAACGTTCATAAAGAAATCTATATTATATCTATATGAAAAGTGGTTTAGTCCAAATTTTCTGAAGAGAGAAGATTGCTTTACATGATGAACAGACTGAATTTAGGCTTTTATTCACTTATTGCTAAGTGAAACGTTTTGGGGGGAAAATAAGAAAGAAAGAAAGAAAGAAAGAAAGAAAGAAAGAAAGAAAGAAAGAAAGAAAGAAAGAAAGAAAACAATACACAGATTCTCGTGATTGATGCAGCAGCTCCGCGTCGGTTCAAACTCAATTCCACATGTCAATAAACGACAAAGCATCCCTTCAAGGGAAGTCCCACAATATAGAATAGAATAGAATTCTGTGTTGTGTTTTTGCTGGTTGTAAAATGAAGCCATAAAACACAATTTTTATCATTTATCATAAACGTTTTGTAAAATAACATGCTGCACAATGAGCTTTACTGTTGTCAAGTTAAACCGGACTTTTATTTTGACGGGTTGCCGCGAAGATTATCTGTGTGTTTATGATGATAGTTACTCAAATGAAGCGGTTAAATGATCAAAAAGTGACTTTCAGAGTGGATCTAGAGCCTGAACAGGAAGTTCGTGCATTTCTGTCTTCATATGGGCAAAAAGCAGCGCAAGGGTCACACGTGCTTCAGTGTTTTCAGTGTGTGTGATAAATAAACTGCGCGTCGGCTGCACCATTCATTCACACGGAACAAGGTAAGAAGAATTCGTATTTAAATAGCTAGTCTTTGTGGTTTAATATCAACACATACTAGCCTACATCGCGATTTGATTTCAAGTGTACTGAACCAATTTCTATTTATTCCTCGAAAATATACAGTAACGAAAAAAAGCAAAACATTTTTTTTTGCCATATGTTAGATCAAAAATGGAATTTACATATTCAAAAGAAAATAAATTAAAAGAGCAATTTTTCAATAAGATTGTTGACAAAAAATGCCAGTTTCTTAGCATTCTTGTTATTAATCAATAACAAAGAGTTATAAAAAATCTAAAAAAAAGCTAATGAAACAGACATTTGGAACTTAAAAAAAATAAATAAAATAAATAATGATTATATAAGCATTTGCTTTATAGGTTCAGCCTCGATTACAACAATGTTCTTGATTCAAGTCACTTTTCTTTCTTGGGATAGAATCTCCATTAAAACAATTATAATTTTAGTACCCATATTGCACTAAAGGTGCTCTTAGTTCCATATAAACAAGTACTTTATTTCATAAACATATTTTTATTTTTTGATATTCATCATTAGCCAGTGAATCAAAAAGCCTTCTAAAAAGAAATGTTTAAAAACAGGAAACAGGATAGGGAAAGGAGACACAAAATAGTGTTTAATTTGTTATCCTCTCAGTCTTCTTGCTGTTTTGTTGCATCATTCTGCTGACATGTGTATTAGCCTGTTAGTATCTATTGGCTAATTGCATTATTCAAGACAAGAGAGTGACAGTCATGGTCCCTCCTGAGTCCTGTCCAATGACATACTAACACAGCTGTTCTCTTTTAGACCTGTCACTGGCCAGATAATGGAGGTGATCACTGGGTGTATTCTGGTAGCACTGTGTTCATTTGGATCTTGTTAGCATAGATGATCTAATTTGAACTTCTATCCTATATTTCTCTCACATTTTCTTCCCATGAAGTCATAAGTTAAATGTCAGTGGTATCTTGACCTTCCAAATTTAGACCTCAAGATCAAGCCACATGGCACCAAAAGGATTATCTATAGGTGTGACATCACTACAGGTTTTTTTTTTGGGGAAGGACACGTATTACATTTCACAGTGACATCACAACTGTGTCAAAGGTCAGAAAATATTTATTATAACTTCCTATTCAAAGAATCCTAAAAAATGTCTGTTTCTACAAAAATATGAAGCAGCACAACTGTTTTTAACTTAGGTTATAATGAGTAGGCTATATTCAAATAATTTCTGATGGATTGTGTCACACTGAAGACTGGACAAGTGGCCTGTGAAAATTCAGCTTTACTATGAGAGGAATAAAATTACATATTAAAATAGATAAAAAAGTGAAATTGTAGTAATATGTCACAATATTACTGTGCTTTTAAAAAAAAAAAAAATAATAGGCTACATGTTTTCAGTGAAAATGCGGACAAATGGCCTTGGAGTTCGAAAGCTATTTTTTAACAAATAGGGCTTTGGCGCCACGTACCATTCTGGGACGTGGCGGCCATGTTGACTGCTTCGCAAATGTAAACATACCAGCAAGTCGAACGAGGAGAAGCAGCTGAGTTGTGAGAAAGAAAATAAAAAAAGATGTTAGAATCCTTAAAAGGATACGGAATTTACCGGGATACCAGTTTAATAGGGAAACCCGGGACCAGTATGTGGATAAAACGGCACTTTTAATGGGTTGGATCCATTTGAAATTTCCAACAAACAGTGGGAGCACAGTACGTTACGCTAACTTAATTCGGACAAAGGTAAACTGCGCTCCACCTAGCTGCTAGTTTAGTAACAGTTATTGTGCTAACAACCATTCACACATGTAACATACTTTTAACTATGCGTTTCAAAAGTGCAGTTAGTAATGTTAGCTGT
This sequence comes from Cyprinella venusta, assembly GCA_038021265.1. NCBI lineage: Eukaryota > Metazoa > Chordata > Actinopteri > Cypriniformes > Leuciscidae > Cyprinella > Cyprinella venusta. The sequence continues at coordinate 14,074,136 of CM075875.1, forward strand.
TTTTTTTAAGTTGTGATGGCGAGATGAATCTTCATAAAGCATTGAAGCGTTCCATCCAATGGGCTTTATGCACAGCTGCACTACTTCCTGAACTTCAGCCAGGTCCTGTCTGCCATTATTGGAAAAATTGATTAATTCAGGTGTGCTTGACCTCAGTAGTCACAGCAACAATAATCAGACACACCTGAATTAATCAATTTGGCCAAAAATGGCAGATTAGAAACAAGGAGCTGGCTTAAGTTCAGGAAGTAGTGCAGCTGTGCATAAGGCCCATTGGTTCACTCATGTGCCAAAGCGTCATGGTGCTTCATTTGCTCTATTGTGCCATCACGTGGACAATAAATGTAAAACGTGCAGTGTGATTATAATGACACTGGCTTTGGTGTCTGAAGCATTGAATGAATTAATCAATGATGTTTGTGATGCTTACACATAAAGTATAAACGTTTATATGGTGTCTATCTTTATGATTCAATGACCGGGTCAAAATGAAAAGTGGAAACAAGGGTGAGCTTTGTCATGTGAATGTGCTTGTGTTACTTATTTTTGACTGTGCTGACACAGTCAGCATTTTATTCATTTTTATTTAAAAATAACAACTTCTCAGCAGTGCTCGGCTTCAGGCTGCTTCTTTTTTTCATTTTTCATTCTTATTTCAAGTAGACCGCCAAACCGCGAACCACTTCGTGTAGCAGTCACGTGGTAAAGTCGGCTCGCGAGGCTTCAAACGTCACCACATACCGACACACCGACACAAGCCTTGATACCTTGATAGGGGGTAATCCATCGACTGGAAGTTGAAGCCTCGTGGGAGTTGCTATCTTGTAGCAGAACTTCACTTGCGTTAGCATTCCCATTGACTCCCATTCATTTTGGTGTCACTTTGACAGCGAATAACTTTACATCTGAGGCGTTTGAAGACCGCATTTGTCCTTTATTTAGTTCTAAAGAAACACGACAATGTATAAAATGCTCCATTACCTTGTAGCTTATGTTATGGCCCCGTAGAAGCAGAAGCAGTGAAAGTAGGCTAACGATTGCGTAATACCCACGCGACTCTCTGTCGCACAGTAGAGAGATTACCGTATGGACTGGAGAAGAAGCTTGCGCGCAATCGGGGAAATGTGGAGGCAAAATGACAAAATAATTAATCAGAATACCTAGCAGAATTGTCTCCTTCTCCTAGCTCATGGACAGCTCCTATTCACACTCTCCGCCTCTGCGTGTTTCGGAAGGGAATGATTCAGATTTGTCATGCCACAGCACTTGAAGACAGATTGGTTGCTCTCGTCACATCTACGTAGTCAAGCTCTGTTTGAGTCTGCGTGTCATGGACGGAAGTGCTAAAAAATGGCCAAAAACGGGCTTCAATCGTCTCAATGGAGTTCCAATGAGATCGCTCTGTCCATTTCTTTTACTGTCTATGCTCGATACGCGCTCACAGAAATCATCCCGGATTACTCGACACACGCTTCGAAGCCTCGATACGGGAGGACACATCACTAGTTTTAAGCAAAACTTAAGTTAGTAAGCAAAACGATGCTTAAAGCACAAGGGTAGCAACAGCACAACAGAGACTGTCAGGTCCGATTAAAGGGCTAATGTTAATGTTATGAGAATATTAAAATACGGGATATTTTACAGGAAAATACTAAAACGGGAAGACAGCGGGAAAAGAGCTCAAGTACGTGAGAAACCCAGAAAAAAACGTGAGGGTTGACAGGTAACGTTACTAACTATCTGTTAGGATTAATGTTCCCACTGTTTGCCAACTCTATGTTGGAAATTTCATATGGATCGAAAACCGTTAAAAGTGCCGGTCCACATACCGGTCACTGGCTTCCAGTATTTAACATTTCCCGGTAAATTCCACAACCTTTTAGGGATTTTAACATCTTTTTTTCTTTTCTTTATCCCAACTCTGCTGCTTCTCCTCGTTCAACTTGCTGTATGTTTACATGCGCGAAGCTGCCAACATGGCCGCCACGCCAGTAATGACATCACAACGCCCAAGCCCTATTAGAATGGCGGTGAAGTTTAGATTTAAATTTCTAAGGTTCGAACTGTATAAATTAAATATAAATTTAAGTACAAATGTAATGAATAATAATAATAATAAATCATTTATAATAAATATGAAAACAATATTCCATATAAAATAATTCTATGGTGACTTTAAGAGAGTTGTTTCAATGAAATAAAGTGTCTTGTCAGCATTACTTGACAAGCTTTACTAGCTTTACTACACACTCACTAAGCACCTCATTTGAGGCTGCAGTACATGAAAAATGCCATTAACCCAATAATATGTCTCAGAAGGACTATGGCATGGGTGTAACCCTGGAATGAAATAGTATGTGGAAATTAACTGAACACAATACTAATAATATCCCCCTTCACCTTCTGTTATAACCCATGAGAGGGAGACAAAAAGCTATTCAGAGACTTCAGCCTTTAGACATTCAGACTTCACTGACTGGCTCAGTCTTTGTCAGGCTTAATCTATCCTTATTTTCTTTTGCTAATCTGTCTATATCATGTATAGAAGTAAAATAATGGCAAATGTATTTGAAACAAAAAAGCTTGAATCACGCTACTTAAACCTTACTAAACTATGCTTGCATTTTAGTGCGTCATATTTTTAGGCCTTGCATTTAAAAATTACGGTTTAGTTAGCATTTAGTTACGGCCTTTAGTCCATATTAGCTCATTCACAATCAACACAAGACCAGGACCGCACATATCAAAAATCACAGACGAAAGGAGGCGTTTCTGACGTCCACCACGCCCACAACATTCCGCATCGCTGCACCACCGATGGGAAGTCTGTGTTTCATATGACCCCACTGGTACTGTCTCTGGGAGCCTGGCTAGAGCTTCCCAGCTTGTCCCGCTGGGTCGCTCGGACGATCCGGCTTGGCTATGCGATTAGGTTTGTGCGGCCTCCTCCCCGCTTCAGGGGAGTCCGGTCCACTTTGGTTGGTGGCAATGCCCCTATCATAAGAGCGGAAATTGCTACCCTGCTTGTGAAGGGTCCGATCGAGACTGTCCCTCCAGCCGAAATAAGATCCGGCTTTATACAGCCTGTACTTCATTGTCCCAAAGAAAACCGGTGGGTTACGGCCAATCCTGGACCTATGGATGCTGAACCTTCACAGGCTGCCGTTCAAGATGCTCACCGCCAACGCATTTTCGAATGTGTGCGGTCAGGATTGGTTTGCAATGTTCGACCTGAAGGACGCCTACTTCCATGTCTCCATTCTCCCTCGACACAGACTGTTCTTACGGTTTGCTTTCGAAGTGAAGGCATACCAGTATGTGGTTCTCCCTTTTGGTCTAGCCCTGTCTCCTCGCGTCCTCACGAAGGTCGCCGAGGCAGCCCTTGTTCCCCTCCGGGAACATGGGGTTCGCATCCTGAATTATCTCGAGGACTTGCTGATCCTAGCTCACTCTCAAGATCAGGTTTGCGAAAACAGCCTATCAATGGGGGTCGGCCTGAGCTTCTAAATGTCTTCATTGTTCCCCTCTCTCTAAAGATAAGTCTATATGGCAAATTTCTTGCGGATAGAACTCACAGATATAGTGAACATGTATATTCACATGTGTGTGATGACGTGTGAGACGACCAAATTTCAAAGTTCTTTACATGCACCCTGATAAATATAAAATAGATTTCTAAGTTCAAGTCGAGTTTTCCCACAGACCATCGATGTAGAATATTTGTTTTTATTAATTTATAAAAATTGGCACATTACACAATGTGTCTTTATTTTCATAACAGGTTTATGATGAAAAGAAATGCAAAGAACTGAAAAAAGGAAAGACAACATGTGTTAAATAGGGGGAAGCCAGAGCGAGCAGTTTGATGTTTTGGAGCTGGTTTGTTATGAGAGCAAAGTCCATGTTAGCATAGGACCCTTGTAGGTACATGTACGGGGCAGGTGGTTGATGGTTTAAGGCCAATTGGATGATGGTGCATATGTGGGTCATTTTCCTGAGGGAAGAAGCCAAATATGCTGGAATCAGGCCTTGAAGTCTTACAACACACCACTGACCTCTGTCCCTATACTGCCCTTATTTGCTCTCTCTCTCTCTCTCTCTCTCTCTCTCTCTCTCTGTATAACATATTTATATTTTATCTTTCGCCCTTCTCATCACTTGAACACATTGACACTTACACAAACACAAATACAAATACAAGCAAACAACATTACCTTGATATATATGGGGAAACTGTTTCAATTTTTAAAACTGAGAGTATGACAACCTAAGGTTTCCATTACAGACTTTTAGTCAGACCAGGGTCATGTCCTGATCCTGCACCTTCTGTACACTTAACTCAACTTTCAACTGAATAAAATGGTAAATTACCATTGTGTACATTAATTTATTATATGTTTGTATTATATTATTATATTAATTTATGTTTTATTTCTAGTATTTCCTTCATTGGGACAGGACAAATGGGCAAATTAGCATCTGATTTAAGAAATGCTTTTTTGGGGGCAGTAAATGCAAATACTAGTATTGGCCAGTGGAAACCTTAGTAAATCAGCTTGTGTGATTAATTTAAATACTCTCAACATTGCAACTAAAAAGTGAAACTCCTACATATACATGTGTTATAAGGAAAACAAAAAAAGTAAAATAATCCTGTCAATGGCTTTTCACTGCGTATCTTTCATAAATCCTGACAATAGTTTTTTTAATTCCAAAAGAATTGTTAAATCTGCCCTGAAAGTGCAAAAAAGAACACTTAAAACTGTATTTTTTGTGTTTTCTTTCCTGAAATAACTAGGTTCTTGAAATAGCTAATTTATTGTAGTGTTTTGCACCAATATAAAATCTTACTACTTTATTTACTTAAAACTTAAGCTTACTTTTCTTTGTTTATAATTTTCATTTAGTTGAACTTGATGTAGGCTACTAAAATAAACTAAAACCGACATAATTAATAAAAGCTATTGTCAGGATACAAGGCACACAGAGTTTGAGGTAAATGAATATAGCTTTATTCAATGGTGCAACAAATCATGGTGAGGATCAGGAGTTAGAAGACGTGAGAAAACACAGGATGCAGGATCCACAATAGGAGAGTTCAAACACTCCAGATAATTAATAATATAATATCTCAATAATTAATAATAACAATCAGTTCTGGGATATTAATTATGGTCTTTTCTCTCACAGGTTCTGGTGTTGGTACAACGGGTGGCAAGTGGATTCAGTGAAACACTGGAGATCGCTGGATGTCAGGTAACAAGTGGATAATGACAAAGTTCCTGCAGGTCACAGATCAAGAAGCCAGAGGTTAGTCAATCACAGGTGAGTACTGTATAGTTTAACATTCAGAAGTTTTACAGATATCTCAAGGATTTGGAGACAGAGGATAAGGGTCAGTTCCTGTAGGAGGCTTGACAAAGAACTGTGGTATTGCAGCATGTTTTATGTGTTGGCGGAATGAGGTGGATTAATGTGAACAGGTGTGAGTAAACAGAATTCTGGGGAGAGTGATTGTTGTGTGGTGAGGGAAGCTGAATTTGATTGGTTCCTGACAGCTATATATATATATATATATATATATATATATATATATATATATGTAACCCCTCCACCCGGGTCCTACTCACCCGCTCCGAGAGGGCCTCGAACCTGGTCTCTGGCATGAGAGTCAGGCGCTCTAACAAGGAGGCTAAAGACTGCAGCCCCTAGCGTCTGTCTCTAGAGCACCTATTGAGATCAGAGGAGTGAGGTTTACTTGCACAGCAACTACTAGCTGCCCTCTGTTACATGTGATATATATATATATATATTTATACATATCTAGATTATATATATATATATATATATATATATATACATACATATCTAGATGATGTATTCACATTATTTCAATTGTGTTAATTCTGAACAAAAAAGGTATAGTGATTTATGTAAATTAAATACATTTTAACATATTTTTTAAACAATTTACATATTAACAAAGTACATAGTAATTTAATTCAGAATGTAATTTAATTTAATGTCTAGGCCAAGGGTGTAGGGTTGTTTTAGGGTTAGTTTAATAATTGTCATATTTTAAGAATGGCTATGACATCGTCTTTGCATAGAAAGCTAAAAAAATTGATTCAAAAAGTCGCTTAAACAGTAATACAGTAAAGAACGTTAATCTTTAGATTTATCCTATAATTACTAAACTGAAAATCAATCAACAGATTAGCAGACTGCAACTATTGAGTGAAAACTTGTACACAAACATGCATACGTGACATTAGTTTGTCATGGCTGGAAAGTAGATAAAAACAGAAGCCTGTGTTCCTCTGAAATATGTTCTCCATCCACATAAAACCCCTGAACAAGATCACTGATTCTTCTTTGGTCTGCATATCAGAGGGTGTCTTTGGCATGTTATCAATGTGCAGTGGCACACGTACTCAATGTGCCACTGTAGGAGTGCAGTGTTCTGCCAAGTATGGTTACCTATGAAAATTATCCCATGTTGGCCAACAGGTCTCTATCAATAGTCTGTAATTCATTTTGCGTATGTGTGTTTTGAAGGGGTGGAAATGTTTTCTTTTGTAACTGGACAACAGTCTTCCGGGACTTTTGTTTTTGGACAAAAATTCAACAAAAATGTAGCATAAATAAAATTTGGCATGCCTTTATACTTGCATCAACAGATCGACATCAACAATCAACAATCTTCCCCCGCAAAGGTGAAGTGCGTTAGAAACAGAGCGTGCGTAATCAGTTTACTGTTGGTAATGTGTTGTGTAGCTTCGCCCCTCGCCGCATCCAATGTAGACTGCATTGCTTTCTTTTGAGGGCGCTTAACACACTCAAGCAGAGTGTTCCAACATGCTTGCGCACATATATTCAAACACGCATACCTTGAATGAACTCTTAATACACATGTGCATGCTATCAGCGTTCTCACAAGTTTGCTTTTTTAAAGTTTGCGTAGAGAAAACTTTTTTTGTTAATTTTGGTGGTAAATTTGAGTTTTTTGTTAAAATTGGTGTCGTGTTAGCAGCCCCTAAGTTAATAATTAAGATCGTTGTGGTGAAAGTGAATCATTCAAAACTAACTTTAGCTGGAAATTATCTTTATTCTAGCTGCCATAAAGCCAAAAAGAATCTGTGACTGTAATTTCTGTAGTTTCCTATTATCACTGCAAAGCCAATTTCGAACAATCTACATTGTTAAAAGCGCTTTGTAAATGAGGTTGACTTGCCTTGATAAACACAAACATAGCTTTTCATTTTAGGTTTTAGCAAAAGTTCATGTTTGAGTTGGTGTATTATCAGCAGTGAATGTGTGAAGTACATTCCGTTCTCCAACTAGTCATCCTGTTCCGACTATAAACTTGTTTCACCAATCACACAGTTGTTTCACTAGTTACAAAGAACATCAACAAATCACTAATGCCTACTTACTTTTAAGAAACCTTGTTCAAATAAATAAATCATGAGAAATAGATTTGCCTTTTCCAAAGTAAACAAGTTATTGGTAAGCTTATTTTTTATGCTTTGCTTCTGCTAAAATGAAATGGCATCAGACCTGTTGACTGTGCATGAGAATCTACACATAAAGTCATGTAAAAATTACAATAAATATTTACATAATAGCTGTGTGGAAGAAAATACCAATAACAGAAAAGTATGTAAAAACTGCAAAGAGGCTGATGCCCAGGGACCTTGCTGGACCCTAGTCTATCCTTCCACTCATACACAACACAAACTCTGCCAGTCCCTGCACCTCTAGCTGTACTTTATCCCTGAAAGTCATTGTGAACTAAAGTCCTCCTCTACTATGAAAAACATTTGAGAGAATACTTTCTACTCTGTCAGTCGGTTATCCATGTGGATTTTGTCCTAGTCCATAGTTGATGTGGAACAATCATTCTCTTTACACTGACTCCCAGTGCAGAAGTTCTTTTTTTCATTTTTTTCATTGTGTCCATTTCATTTTTTTTTTCATTGTGTCGTTGTTAAAGTGTAATTAATATTTAATTATCAAGTAATAATAATAAACTACATGTACTTACTATAGGGTTATGGTGGAATTAGAGTTTGGTTGCATGATGCTATTCATGGCATGCTGTCATAAATTCAAGATGACTTGCATATCAGTCAAGAGCAACCAACATAAACAAAAATGTGCAGTATTCAAGTGTGTCAGCTTGAACTTATGACATTATATACAATAACATTATAATGTTCAGTTGTTACTTTAATCCAATACAAGTTACAATATTCAATATCTTATTTAGACATCTCATAGGGAGCACATACACACAGCCCACAAATTTCTTTTACAACAGCTGTAGGTAATGCAATATTTGATCACATGACCATGGCACCGTGGCTTGTTTGTTTACTTCACAACCAACTTTACAAAAATAAATTGAAAAGTCATTATGGTGAGATTTATACATATAATACAGTCAAAGATTTACTATAGAATAATTTCTTAACTTTCCTAAAAAATTGTCAATAAGTTATGAATGTTTGACTCCCTATTATTGTAATATTGACCCTTGCATTAAAATGAAGTATTGATTATTATTATTAAACATCACACGTATACAATGGTCGTTATACAAAAAAAAAAAACATTAAGGTGTACTTTATTTGGCAGTAACCCAGAATAAAAGAACTGGTGTTTAGTTTAATCATGTGATTTAAAGAGCTGTACGTGTAAGTCTGTGGCTCATTGCATCATGATGTTTTGCAATTTAATCTTATCGTCTGCAGTGAAATTGTGTGTGTAAGTGTGGTTAGGTAGGTTTCAGATACTGAAAATGAGTAGTAGACTACTCTCAGGAATAGCTCACACTGGGTCAAACCAGCCTGTAGGTTGGTTAAATATATCATCTGCATGTCAAGTTCACTGGGTTCATGTTTATGGCTCTATGTATTGCAGTGAAAGATTGTAGACCCTAAGGGAGATGTGAGAGTGGAAAGAAACCCATCGCAATCATACTACAAATCATGCGTAGTTGCCCAGTTACCATTATGTACCATCAGAAAAAAAATGTCTTAACTGCAGAATCAGAAAAACTCTTTAAACTAATGTTAAGTGTAATTATATTTTTTTGTGTGTTTTTTACTTTACTATTACTATTTTATGTAATTTTTTTTTTTGTTTCTGGAAATGTGCTCAGCTATATAGTAAATTCTCTGTGATGCAATCAGCCTTCAAATCCGGCCAAATGGCCTTCAAATACGGCCTTCGGAGGTTGCAGCCTTCACATTGGGAGACAGCTAGTCCTATGGTTGCCAACTCCAGGAAAAAAAAAACATGAAGTCATCATCACTTATTCATATACTTAGCAGTTGCATTTCCAATTTGAACTTTAGAAATACATGTGACTCGTGCTTATTTTATTCATGAAAGCCAAGTTTTCATCAATTTTATACATGTGTGCACACTGTGATCAGGAGTTTCAGCAAAAATGACTGCTTTCAGCTAAATGGAACAAAATAAGTAATATTTTCCAGCACTGGCACCTTATGAAATGAGGTTCCTGCAGCTAGATGACTTCATACCAAACTCAAACAATGGCTCATTGACCAAGTACTGGCAAAAGCAAACTGTAAACAGGGTGGTGTTCACCACTGAACTGGAATTAATGAAAGCTTTGACCTAAAGCAGATACAGAATTTGTTTGTGAAGGAGAATAGTCTAAGATCTGTGCCATAATGTTAATTGACTGCTGGCTCTGGTGTCCTGTGCTGTACAAAAGATATTCTCAGATATCACATTAGGTAATCTGTCAGAGTAGCAGAATGAAGAAACAATGTAAGAGCAGAATTTATGTTTACATAGAATCTGAATCCTGTGCGTGCATCCATGTGTTTGCAATTCGTGTACAGGAAATAGAAAAGCAAATTAAACCTTTGAGTTATAATGCCAATACCTGGGGGAAAACATGCTTTGCAGAGCAGGAAATCACAGCTGTATTAACAAATCCATTCCATACTTCCCTTTGCACTGAGACCTTGTTCTTGACTGACTATGAATGCACTGTTCTCCTGCCATCTCTTAGGCCTGTTTGTGGCTCCTGCCTCAGCTCTCTATCTACCCTCGTATGTTTGCATAACTTTAATTTTAGAATCATAAAAAATGGAGACCAAGAATGTCCTCCTTTGGCTTAAGGTTTGGAGACTAAAAAAGGACTGCCGAGGCACCATAAGGTAGTCGTGAACATTTTTGCGCCAATTCACTCTTATTTGTAAGCCTGCTATATGAAAGAGCGGAGCCATTTTACCTATTTCACATATTTCACAAAGTTGAAATATCATCAGCCTGAGCCAGTAAAGCCTATTTATTGTCATGCTGTCCCTTTGGCAGATAGACAAATACATAAATACAGATACACAAATAGACACATCTGACAGAAGACAGATTGAGAAATTAAAATGTAAAATCGTTGGGTTCTCCATTGGGAATTGGCACACAAGAATGAGATAAGAGTTGCAAAATACTTGGCGGCCACTTGATATGCAGTTTGAGGGAATGTATGTGTGATTGTGCCTATGTGACCTTTTAGCATTACTTTTTAAAATTCAGTTGCATTGCCCAACTGAGGAATGACATGTTCTCCATAATTTTCTCATTGTGCATAAATAGTTTGTTAAATATTTAACTGGTTATTTAAGGTTACCACAGTCTGTAGTGTAGACTAAAATTGATAATGGAACAACCTGAAAGAATCTCTGCTATCAACATGGTGTTCCTGTTCATTGATTTTATAAATGGTGGCCAGCTGAAATAAGGTTTGCATCACGGTATGTATTTTTGAACTGTGTGTTCAGTAGGCTTCATGATCTGGCAGAGGGTGTTGATATCCAGGGTTATCAGAGGTTACTCTTCAGTCTAAATCAGCCATCATTTCTCTGTTTTAAAGAGCTGTTTCATAGATGCATGAATGCTTAAAAAACAAACAAAATGGAAATCTCTCAACATTCTCTGCATTCCTCATTGAGTTGAGAAATCCTTGAGCAAACATCGAATCTTTGGCTGCTTCAAGTGCTTTTATGATTTTAAAGAGAGCATTTTATAAGCCTGTGATTCACATATCCATTAAACCCAGGTGCCATACACCAACTTATCTTCTCTCGAAGTCCTCGGAAACTGCATTATTATTCACATTTTTGTTGGTGCTTGAGTGTTTAACTTGAATACTTGGCTCAACTTGCTTACAGCTACAAGAGTAAAGGAACTCAGGTCTCAATGTCACAGGTGTTTGTTTTTTCAAGCAACATTACTATGATATTAAAATCCTGCCATGATTCAAAACTGAAAATAAAGTTCTGAAAGGTTGAAACAAAGTCAAAATCTTAAAAAAAAAGTTTTGCAAGATCGAAAAATGAGATTTGCAAGCTTGCGAAATAACAAAATCTAAATATGTCTGCAAACACTATCTTGTTTTGAGTTTTCCTTCTTCAGAAGTGCAACACTCTTTATTACGGTGTTGTGCCGTAATTCCGAATTTGTAGCTATGCCAGTGTATATTTTGTTTTACATATTGGAAATCTTGTAAATGTTGATCTGAAAACTGGTGTGGGAGTGCGAATAGGTGAAAAAAAGTTTTGACACTCTGAAAACTGAGGTTCAATCAATCAATCAATTGATTGATTGATTGATGCAACAATCAATTGCATCTTGAATGTCCCTAGACATCCCCTACTGTCACTGGTCTGCCATACAAGCACTGGTTGAACCTTTTAGTTGGCGAAACAGATTGCCAGCAGCTCCTTTTCAAATTGAGAGTAATTTTATTCCGATGTGGTCAGAGAATGAGATGCATATGCAACGAGATGACTGTCCTGCAGCAAACAGGCTCCAAGACCGGTTGATGACGCGTCACACTGTATCACAGTGTATTTGGTGATGTCAAAAAACTTGAGCACTGGCTTGCTGCTGGTAAGTGTTTTCAACATTTGAGAGCTGCTGCATGCTGCGGTTCCCATGTCCATGCTGTATCTTTTTTGAGTAGACTATGTAGTGGTGGTGTTGTTGTGGACAGATTAGGTATGAACTGTGACAAGTAATTGATCATGACTATGATCCTTAGAAGATCCTCTTTTGAAGTTGGGTCAGGCATGTCAGTTACTGTATGGCTGTTACTTTTGACAGTAAAGAACTTATCTGAATCAGCAGAGAGGAGCAGCAACTGGCTGTGGTTGAGTTGGAAATATTCTGGCTGGCTGTGTACAGGCCGCCACGCTACGGCTTTGTAGAATTCTTGAAAAACTTGAAGAGTCTGTTGATTTATTTGTATAGTTTAATTACAGTTATAACATTCCTGTGTATATTGCCTGAATGAGGGTTGGTGTTTTTTGTGGTAGGGAGTATGCCATACGGAACCGTTGCCACTGAACCTTCTGTAATGAAGACCGTGGGGTTCGACAGCCTAAAGGCCATTGCACACTGTGTCCGAAATGGGCTCTATGCACAGCTCCACTACTTCCTGAACTTCAGCCAGCTTCTTGTTTCCTGTCTGGCATTATTGGACACATTGATTAATTCAGGTGTGTCTGATTATTGTACACCTGAATTACACACCTGAATTAATCAAATTGTCCAATAATGGCAGACAGGAAACAAGGAGCTGGCTGAAATTCAGGAAGTAGTGCTGTTGTGCATAGAGCCCAAAATTTTCGCACGTTAAAAAAAAAATTCGACCTCACGTTATGTCAGTCACGCTTCATATTAATCCCATACATATCGTTCACAGACCGAAACAATATTCTTGTCACTTTGGCAAGAAAGTTTGAAGATTTTCTTTTACAAATATACATTGGGCAGATCAGATCAGATCAGACCGATTTAATTAGAAACAGAATCTGACAGTGAATTTTTATTAATTTAAGAAAAATCACATCAAATACATACTCATTTATCAAGGCATCCATTCTTTCTTTAATAAAATACAGCCATTCTTATCTTCACATCTGGTTCATACATAATATCACAACGTCATATTCACTGAATTGCACTTAAAACATTAAAGTAATAATAATTCCAATGCTACCAACTTTACACTGTCATTTGCTCAACAGATCCTAAGGCACAGAAACCATTTATTTAGCATGTTGCATTCAATTGCATAAAATTCAGAACATTACATTTCTAACATCCAAACCATACACATAAAAAAATAAAATAAAACATATGCACATCTTGTAAATAAAAAGCTTGATAAACAAAATTATCTACACCAAATTCATTTTAAGGCCAATTTATTCAAGGAGTAAATATTAAACATGATAAATATTAATATTTCTTTCTTTTACCTTTTTTTTTTTTTGTATCCAGTTAAAGTTGACCCCTTTAGTATGAAGGATAACCTCACTGGTAGCACACAAATGGTTCATCTCTTCCATAATAAAATCTTCAACTGAAATCAGAGCCCTATAGGGACATAGTGATGAAAACAAATATGACACGTGAGGAAAAATTACATGTCGTGTTCTGTCGCAAAATTTTTGGGAGCAAAAAGGTTTGACAAGGTTTTTCCACCCATCTCCTGTTTTTTTTTCCATCAGTGTGTCCCTTTAGGAGCTCTGTAGAAAATCGGCCTTTGAGACAGGCTTTAGATATATCCTCTTCAAATAATCTGACTTGATCTGTTCTTGGTTTTATTTTTTATAGAGCACAGTCAGCAAATGTGGCACAAAATGGCAGCAGTTTAACAAAAGTTATATTCGCACAGACAAAGGCACATTTTATACAATAAACTGACAAAGCAGTTATATAGTGTTTACTCTAGAGCCCCGGTGGTTTTGTTTACAGATGTGTTTGGCTCTTCAGGAAAAGGGGTCATCACATACGTTTGACTTTCTATTATAAAGAATAAAACATGCTTTATTGCACAGTAGCAACATGTAATTTCAACCAGCCTCCGTTCTCTCTGCAATCTGGGAAAGTTCTACTTCTAATCAGTCGGTAAATCATATTTAACTTTTGAAAGAATGTTAATCTTCCTCTGTTGTCATGCCGAGAGAAATATTGTTGCTAAAAGCTTAACACTTTTGGATAGTTAGCTAGTTAATAACGTCAGCTCAAGTCACCAGTAGGGGCTGCAGGTTGAAATGTTTCCCCAACTCTGCCACTGCGGGGAAATTCTATTGGATTGGGGAGGACTTTTACATTTATAAACTTGTGTTATGTCTTGTGTTTTCCTGCTGGGTTCATGTGGTTTCTTACTCTGAGTTGAGGAATTCCATTTATTGTTTTGTTGCCAAGAGGTTGAAACCAGTCCATAATTTCGGCCATCGTTGTTGTCCCAGTAGGTCTGCTCTCCAGTTCTGTAGCTAATGCAGAATTCTACCTTATTCTGAGATGCCACATACGCAGGTAATTCAATGGCAAATGAGAATGTGTCTGTATCCTGGCAACCATAGACATTATTCATAAATATGCATTCCACATCCTGGAACTTCTTCCATGTGTCGAAAGTGATTCGCACATGAACCGACTTATCATAAACCAGGTTACGCACTTTGATCGTGCCGGTGAGGGCCCGCTCCTGTAGGGTACAGTTCTCCAAGCAAACCATATTCTTCAGCAACCGACTACGGAAATCCAGATAGTCTGCCGCTGGCTGTGGAAAGTCTAGAATTCTCCTCTGGACAGAATTTATATGGAGAGTGGCTGTGAAATTCTCTAGGTCTTCCAGGTTAAACCGTGGTTCGGATGGGACGGGTTCTCTGTTATCGAAAGTAGAGAAGACATGCACCGCTGTTAATGACATGCCCTTCGAGTCTGCAAACGCAACCTTCTTCTTGGTCTTGGATTTTGGGTTCTGCCAGCCCAAACAGGGGGGCTCCAGGTGGGCTCTGGAGCTCAAGCAGGGCCTCAGGGGTTTGTAGCAGGTTTTGACCAGGTTGTGTGCCCTGTAGTCTTCATAAGAGCTCAGGAAGCTGCACAGTGGGGGAGAATGAGTAATGTACAGCTGCACAGCCACATCCGCAGGCATAACTGGACCCGGTATTGGGGGACTGAGAATATGAAGAACTCTAAACAAAGACACAAAAGACAACCCAGATGTGTTAGTACAAACTCATATGTTTTTATGAGTTTTGAATGTTATATGTTTTTTTTGTTAAATTAAAAATAAAATGTATTATAAACTAAACAAATCCATGGTTCATTGTTGGCAAAATGATCATGATAGCCTTTATATATCTCCTATATGGTACAGTCTTGTATGTTAGGCATAGGCCTACTTTGCTATTCTATAAATATAGGTCTAATAAGTTGCATTAGAATATGCCATAATGTACGAATTTCAGGGGTTACTTATAGATTAAATTCTAACCCTTGAGTTTCATTTTTTTGTCCACCTTATTTATTTATTTATTTATTCTTATTTTTTTCTCAGTAGGCCTACATTGTTCTTCTCATTTGTATTCTGATGACATTAATATCGTTAATATATTTTGTTCGTTGTATTCAACGTTATATGTCAAACATCTCATTTCTGTTTGTTTTGCTAAATAAATAAAATGTTTAAAAAATAAAATATGTAGATTCACTGAGCTAGCATGATCCAGACCAGCCGGGTTGAGGTGCTGTTTGCAGTGCGTGATATCGTATACTGGTTGTGTTGTGAATATCTGCAGCAGATTTCTGTATTTGGTTGTATTGTGAACTTTTGTAGCGCGTTTCTGTATTTGGTTGTGTTGTGAGTATTTGGAGTAAATCTGATGAAGAGGTTCTTAATTTGCGGGTCTTTCTATTTGCATGCATTTTCTTCATTTGCAGCGCGTTGAGATCTCTCAGCCACCGTGTGAACTTATCCATTTAAAGTAAATTTTGATTTACATGTAAATGTGCTTCACTTAGGGTTACTTTGAAACATTACAGTAACCACAGAAGTTGTCATTATTGACTAAACATAAACATTGTCATTATTCATCATTACAACAGATTAAAAATACCGGTATGTCACAAAAGTTTGTTTAACTGCACCAGAGGCACTAATGCATTTAAAACAACAAAAACGTCCTTACCTTGTGGAACTCATAGAGAATCTTGAGCAAAGCACATTACAGCAGACACACGACTTTTAAACAATTCCGAGCGCTGATTTTAATGTTAAATTGGTTATTTCAAGACTGCACCAGGTTTACTGCCTGCCGGCACACGCTACAACAGCGCGAGTCCATTAATAAAGCCTCGTCCCGCATATTTGCATATTCCACACCCCAGCCAGACGCAGATTTTTGTCTCGACCAATCATCACTGGAATAGAGTTGCTGTGGTGACCCCTGCCGGTGCAGATTGTATCGCACATGTGTGAATATTGCCAGTTGCCATGGTTTTGTTAAATTGACACCCTCTCTAGTATAGTAATGGCTATAGTTGATTAGATCATTTATTGCAAGACTTGTAAATGCTATCTATCTACATTCAGATGGAGGTGACATGGTAATCTTTATTTAAGTGTGGTGGTTTGCCCTCTGTGAATGTACAGTAGGCCATTATATGTACTGTAAAGTGTATCTTTATTTTCTGAAGGTTGTAATGAACCATGACTCTAAACTTAGCACTGACACTAACAATATATATAAATATATATAACACCACCATTAGACCCACAATGGTGTGTTTACCATGGTCCAAAGGTCCAGATGGTCCCTTTTTGCCCCATCCCATGACTCCAAAATCAGGTCATCTACATGCCAAAGTTCTTCACACAAGCTATATCATTACACCATTGTAAATATTGACTAAAACTCTGCAAGCATTACCTTAGTCAGTCAGCCTTCCCTATTTCTTTCAGATTTCCAAAGCTAGCATGCTGTAGCCTAAAGGCCTATGTTAATTCTTCGTTTTATCATCATTTTTTCTAATCATTATCCTCTTTGATCAACTTTTAATGAAACACGCTGATTAATTGACGTGACATCTGAGTGATAAACACCTTAGCACATTCCTTATTGATGTGCAAAAATGTGAAGCTATTGTTTTTGGTGAGAGGTTAGCTGAAACCAGCAACGTGCAATATAACACTTAAGACCTCTCTTTCACTCTCATCACATATTTTCTTCACTGAGAAAGAGGAATTATAAATGATTAAACTCCTTTGAATTCCTACATGAATGTTTGCATTTGCTCCCAAAACTTTTATGTTCCACCGAGAAACTTTGCTTTCTCTAGCAAAACTTTATCGTTCCACATGCAAACTTTGCGTTCGCTAGGAAAACTTTTCGTTAGTTAGGAAAACTTTTGCAATCTTTGCGAGTGTCTCGGGGGAATGCAAGTTTTGCTAGCGAACACCCTTGAAATAATTATTCCTCCAATCTCGTATTTCCATGTCATCAAGTCCCCCTAAATCAAGGGCTACTGTGTAAAATGTAGCCTAGATAAAAATGTCATTTTAAAAGTAGCCTCACAAACTTAGTTAATAAAACTGCATTTAAACGTGCTGGTCAGTTTATGGTTACTTGTGCAGTTGCATATGGAGTGTTTTAGGGAGCTCATGCTTTTTAAAAATGTGTTCCAAAGCGAGTTCTCAGTGTGTATTATTCATTTATGGTAAAAAGTTAAGCCCCCCTTAACAATTTCACATGTCAATTTCTCAGTCATTTCAACCTGCAGCTGGTCCTGGACTGACCTCATCCAGGTCAGTCATTGTTGCTTCTGTGGCATAAAGATATGATTAGTCTATTTATAGACTTACAATTGCATAATAAGCCTTGTGTCACACTGCCAAACCCCACACAAGCCTGGAATAAAATGTGTTCGGCTGTGTTACAAAACTTCAATGTCTTATTCGGTGTGGTCATTTACCAATTGGGCATATGCAGTGGTGGAGAAAGCCATCTAGTGGACACCTCAAAGAAATTATTCATTTTAAATGATCAACCTTATCACCTGATCAACGCCTGCCTTGTGTTTGCTTGGCTGCCATGTCCCATACAATACTTTTAAAAGACACACTTGTCTTTTAGATATAGGTAGATTAAACAGTATGGCACAAGACACATTGCAGTTTCATGTGTATTTCAACACTCCTCAAGCAAAGACAGACTATTTCATGGGACTGTATTGTGTCACGGTCAGATTTCCAAACACATGACCCAATTCAGCCAATCAGTGAGCCAGAAGCTGTTCTGACTACCTATATTTGTTTGGGTCAATGCACCATGCCAACCAGCTGTCTAAAAAATAATAGGCAACAGGGTTATTTGGCATGTTACACCTTAAAAACTGAAAAGGACAAGTGCAAATGATTTGTCATGACTGTACTAAAATATGATTACCATTTAGCAGTGATTGTATTGTATAGAAATAACTTTTTTGGTTTTGAGTCAAATATTTTTCCAGAACTGAACAATTAGAACAGCTGTGAAGAGCTGTGAACAAGTTTTGTGCACTTGTTTGCAACAGCTAGCTCAGGTCGACCATGCAGGATAAGAACAGCTTTAGAGGTCTCAGGTTTGCACTTTGCAGGTCTGCATTAATATGTCTCATCCAGCAGGGGCTACTGTTGTTCTTATCAGAGTTTACTTTGGGGGTGGGGGGGTGAAGCATTGTTTGAGAGGGCGCAAAGATATCACGCAAAACCTGAAATAAAGCTTGCCACAAAGAACCGGCGAAAGTAATGATTATGCATGAAACATTTGAATTGTCGATAAAGTTGATGATGTAGACTCGCCATCTTCGCAGTAGTGAATGCGCCTATAGAGAGAAATGCACACATCTGTGCACTCTGTGTCCTGATTATAATCTCCACTATATTTGCTTGTTATTTATTAATCCAGGAAAATTTGTTGATGAAACATTGAATGAAGATTAAAATGAAGATACAATTTATACAAAACAAAATCAACTTTGAAGAAAAGCTTTCTACAAAACAACTTAATAAGTGGCCAACATAATTTCTGACATATTCCAAATGTTTTCCAATATATTGATCATCTTATGATCATATGTTACTCATCTCATGCCCTTTTCATATAATCAACATAGATGAAATAAATAAAAAATAAAATTATATTAATTAAACAAAAAGTAAAAAAAAAAAAAAAAAAATTAAGCGTCACACCACGCCGCTTTGCTCACATTCTCTGGTGCATAGCTTCCAACTCTCACGCATTGGCCATGAGACACCCGCATTTGATTGGTTTCACATGCTCACCCCCCATTTTTCCCACGCTGAAGTGTCAACCTGGTCGTTCAGATGTCTGGTCAATGAGTTTTTCTATATATCTAGCTATATATCTACCGGTTGAGACCCTCGTGATCGTGTAGTTATGCCGCAAATTAGTTAAATTCTCCCGGAATCTAGAGCGAGCGTGTACCAGGGTGAAACGGCCCATTTATCATGTAGACTTTTGAATGGCAATGCAGAGGTGAACTAGGTGAATTCACTAGACAGATGTTCAGGAAAACCAATTGACCTATGGCTAAGCCATGCCCCCTCCACTCACTTGGACAAACACAGCACGGGCGCTATGGCAGCTGTCACAGTAGGAGACGTTTCACAGGAGGAAATTGGTGATTTTTGGAGACAGAAAAATTATTTATCATCTTGAAGTCACCTAAATTTGGAAGCACTATAACACACTCAAAATGCCTATGTTTTGCGTCGTTTATGGTTGCTCAAATCGATCAAACCACGAGGAGTTTTTATCGTGTGCCCAAAGTTGTTGTTCATAAGGGGGGAAAATACAAGAAATTAACAGAAAAACACCGGGAAAAATGCCTTGCAAACCTAGGTCTAGGTCTGGAAAATGCCTGTGTGTGCAGTGATCACTTTGTCGAATGTGAGTTAATACATTATTTATGTGGCTTATAATTACATTATTCAGGTGTTTAAATACACTTATGTGGCTGTTTGTGTAACGTACCAGTTTCCAAACTTTGTAAAGTCAAAGTATGTCTGAGACGAGTTAGTTGCTGATATTTACAGCCCCGATGGCCGGCAAATCTCTCAATTCAGTTGAAAATCGGTCCTCTTCATAACGTAAGGATCACGTCCAACATATGTTTCGATTTTCTGTTTATATATTTCTCTTTTAATAGAGTCTAAAGTAGTACAGTACAGATTTTTCTCCATCTCGTCCATTGCGCTCTTCACTCCTTGCCCTCCACCTGCATTCCGCGCGTCAACACAATCACGTGACTGCAAACCACCTATTGGTGAAGCCACAAACAACCCTTTCTTCAAAGTACAGCCCATCTTTAGTGCACTGAATGAGTCTTTCAAAATGATGCAATACCAAAAATGGTTATCAGTTGACGAAAGCATGATACCTTATTATGGCAGGCGTGGTTGCAAACAATTTATCAGGGGCAAACCAATCAGGTTTGGGTATAAATTGTGGAGAATTTCATCACCTACTGGGTACATGCATCATATGGTCCCTATAACGGAGTGCACACACATCTCCCTTAAACTGGCCAAGGGCAGAGCCCAAGTGTAGTCCTTGGTCTAGCTGAACAAGCGGAAGTTCCTACAGCGTGTAACTTTGTACATGACAACCTTTTCACCTCACTAAGCCTCATTGATGAAATGACAGAATGAGGATATGGATGTCGTAGCACTCTGAGACCGTGCCGCCTGCACGATGTCCCTTTTACAGATGTGAAGAATTTCCAAAAAATGCCTTGTGGAAGCTCTGAAGTCCTTATACAGGGGAAAAGGATAGGAAAGATATGGAAGGATAACAATGTTGTAACCATGGCAGCCAATTCTGCTGAGAAGTATTCTGAGGTGACTGTAAACAGGTGGAACAAAGAGAAAAAAGCCTATGACAAAGTTCCACAGCCCATGTGTATCCTCACGGTTGGGTATCTTCCAAATGTCTCTCTAGCTCAAACCTAGATGCTTTCAAAAATGCCATTCTTCTCACTGGCGAATAACATCTTTATGAATTTGAATGGGTCTTTATAGAGATTAGCCCTCGCACATTCCTTCCTCTTTTTGTAGCGTTTTCGTAGGCGCTCAGCTATGCGTAATGTTGCCAGCCTATCTTGTATATTGAGTCCCTTCTTTTGACTTTGTTCTGCTCTTTTCCATTGCTTCCTCAGCTGTCTCCTTTCTCTAACTAACCCTTCAATTTTCTGCTGCCATCTAGACATGCCACATTTGTGTCAGTGAGCAATAAGCTTGATCACTGACACAAAATGCAGTGCATCTAAAAAACTTGGGCAGGTTTCTAAAATCTAAGTGTGTGTTTTAATCTTTGTAAAGTTTTTTTTCCCCCACTTTGTTTTAAAGCCGAACTCCATGAGGCAGCATAAATTCTGATACGGTGAACAAATAACATCTTCGTCAACAGTCACTGGTGGTGTCTTGTTATTTTCCTATTGACCAAATTACCCATGAGCCCCTTATTTCCACATGGCACAGCTTCCAACCTCTACTATGTCAGTACTAATTCTGTGTCTTGTGTCATTCTTTGCCATTTTCCATTGGATCGGTGTAAGGCTTAAGAGGGTGAATGTGGCGTAAGGCCAGGTTGTAGAATAGAACATTGCAAGGGTGTCTGAATGGGTCACTTCTCCACTTTGTACAGAACTGTTCTGATGTGGGAAGCGCCTTGAGTCCCTTTGTGTGATTCTCAGGAGTCCCAGTTGGGTTTTGGGGAGGCTGGTAGTGTTGTTTCCCTGTAGATCAGGATGGGAAAGAGGCCTTAAAAGGGGCATCTGGCGGAATGCCTGTTTTAAACACTTGATTTATGTGCACTGCTAAGAGCCAGTCTGTTTAGTAAGTGATGTGTTTGTGTAAGAGAGTGTGTGTTTGAGTGTGTATTTGTTTGATAAACTGGGCTGAAGCAACTCATTGAGATTCTGTCACCAAACACAGTCTGTAATGAACAACACACTGTCTATAAAATACTCTGGTAATAATCAAAAACATTGTCATTTCCACACCTCTGAAATTCAAATCAGAGTGAAATGAACAAGTATGCTGACAGTATATTTATGTAATTTGCTTAATATAAAGTAACGCAAAGAACAAAAAGTCAGTATTGGTTCCCGGTTGGCATCAGCATCATTTCATGTTTCATGTTCCTCCCATCTCCTTGAACAGATAAAATAGAACAAAACTTGTAATTTCCATGTTAATTGTAGATAGTAGCCTGAACTTAAAATCAGTTTATATTTAATCTGTTCATATTTATTAACTGCCAAATGAACCGATTCACCAGAATTAATTGAACTTTCCAAAGCTACATGCTGTAGAGGAGGTCATTAAGGAAGAATCAAATCACTAATTTTTTAGATTTCAATTTTTACTGGATTTTTCAAAAGATGGGGACCATTTATGAATCAGATTTTCTAATGCTATATGATATGATAAAGATCCATGTAGGATTTACTGAATAAGACTTTTGATGCTATACAAGAGGGAGTTTGTTTGATTTTCCCCTACTTGGACATTAAATGTTTGGTCACACAACACCGGTATACTTTGAAAATGTATTCAATATCATGTCAAATATGTGACTATTCACGTTGGAACATCATATATATATATATATATATATATATATATATATATATATATATATAGCCTAACATACTCTCTCTCTCTCTCTCTCTCTTGCATCAGACATAAAGAATGTATGTTATATATGATCTGATCCAAAAGTACAATATAATATGCATCTGCTGTATTTAACCTTGACACGGAGTCAATTGGTAAAAATCCATATGCGACAATGAGCATAATATGGTTATCTTTCACTGTTAGACATGTGTGAGTTAAGCCTTCAACAGAAGTATCTGAATCTAAACTGTCACTGTGGTTGTAAGACAATAGAAAACCCCTGAACAAAAGAGAAATTTATTGCACAATGTTTTTCCCTTTTTATAGTTTTGGGTCATCAGGGTGAAAGTGAATTCCACTTAAATGGCACATTTTATCGATTTGAACTACTGTTATGTTACCTGTGACATTTTAGACCACTGATATGACAAGCTAACTATTGATGCACAATGGAGAAAGCTATGCTGTCTGAATAGCACATATCTACTGGTAAACACATATACACATCTATATAGACATAAATACACCACAGAAACAGTTATATAAGGTTCTTTTATTCATATTGTGTGATCTCTGAAGGACTTTTAATCCTATCATCCAGCTGTGTTGAATGAATGATAAAAAGATTTTCTGCCATATATCTAGGCAAAATTTTTAGTTAAAAAATATATACATACGTAATTAATTACATTTGTTTTTGATTGATTTTAGTATTATTTGCAGAAATCATACACAACAATTTTCATAATGAATAAAAAAAATCAAAGGTCATGTGTGGAATTCAAATCACAATTAGTCATTATCTACAAAAAGAGAAATCAGGTTTAGTTGCAGTATTCACAAGTAATACATTTTGTTTAAGCAATGTGATTAGTGTGTTAAATATTACTCATAAACTACTTTTTTCTGTGTCTGTTTGTCTTCCTCTTCACAACGGGACTGTTTTATCCATAGGGTGCAGACTAGCGGGTAAGTTTTTATTTTTTTTTGTGACAACCGACGGCGTTGTCTTCTGTCTTTTTTTTCATGCATCAACATTCTTATCCTCCATGGGTCTGAAAAAGCATTGATAGCAGATTTTTTAACCATCAAAAAACTTGACAAAAAAGCTGCAGACAGAATGCCATCCCTCTCCGCAGTAGCTCACAGCAGGCCCCATGTCTGAGACTTGATCATTCAGTACTTCTCCCAACCCCTCATCCTCTTCTTTCTTCACCTCCTCTTCCTTCTCTTTTTCTTTCCTCACAGGCGCCTCTGTTTTGCGTTTGCTCTCTTCATGCGTTCCCATGCTAATGTGTGTGGTCGTCTCTTCTCCGCTTCTCTCTGTGAGTTTCATGTGAGATGCGCTGGGTGCTCTCTTACACAGGCGTGTTTTCAGGACTTTTTCCCCCTCGCAAGCATTCTTTCGCTTCTTCAGTTTGCTCACCACTTGTTTCCAGTATTGGGAGGACTGGGTGCTGTACACGGAGCATTCCTGAGGTTTTCCAGCAAACTGGCATGTGTAGGGAGGTTTGAGCCCCTCCTCTTCAAGGGCTGAGCAGCTCACCTGGAGCAGAATGTTAGCTCCTCTCTCTAACGTCTCCCAGGTGCAGCGGTGCCCATCCTTAGTGCTTAGTTGACCGGACCCCAGCAAGGGATTTAAGGCAGTACTATCGGATCCAGTCACTGCATCTGATGGTTGTTTGGACTTCTTTTTTGCCTCAGAGAATGATTGGAGGAGGAAGAGGAGGGAAAAGATGAAGAATAGACTCCGCCCTCGCATGGCTGTGTGTATAAGGTTATAGAAAGGAAGAAATCTCTGGTTCAGGGCACACACAGCACCCTCAGAAAAGAGAAATCAGCACCTGCAAAATTAGAGAGGAAAACGTTAATTCATGATAAAGGGTTATAGTTAACTAAAACCCCTAAAAACATGTTTGTTATTTTTGAGTCAAATCAACATTTACTGAAATAAAATATTTTATTTAGGCCTACTTTATATTTATTATATTTTCTATTATATTTAGATTCTTTATTTCAAATACCTGCCAATGCAGCATTTCTCCTTTTCATTTGGCTTAACTGTACTAAAATAACTAAAACTAAAATAGAATACTCTATAAAGACATATAAAAAATAAAAAGACAAAACACACAATAAGATAGCTAAACTTTGATTAAAATTAAAATGACTACGAAAATATATAAATACAGTCTTAATAACTATAATAGCTTCTCAATTATACTAAAATTCCACTGACATGATGCAGACTTGATAAGTCTTAAAATATTTTAAATATATATCATTTCATATGATTTTGCGAATTTCATTTAATAATTATGTCATTTTAAAATAATAAACCCTTTCAAATTTCTAATTTAAAACAATTTAAAACCTTTTATTTTTTATAATTTGTTATTTATAATTATTGTATTCATTCAATTGGAATAGATATTCATGAGTCTGTATGCATCAATATAATATAACAACAACCTGATAAACCAAATCCCATCCCATCCTCGTTATTCTAATAATCAAAACTAGCACAGATATGATTCCCCTCCTTATACACCACTCAAGTGCTTGTATTCTAGAAAACATAGCTGTAAAGTTATAAATTTAGCATTTCTCTCAGAGTTTTTTACTTACCGAGCTGACTTCTTCCAAAGACTGCGAGCGAGAGAAGCTTGTGGAAGGATAAGAATGGAGTGGGGAAGAAATAAAGGATGGAATCGAGGGATAAAGGAAAAAAAGTGGGGGAAAGGGGGGGCTGCATGGTGGATGTTTTTTGGGGGCATCAATAGGGTATCCAAACCTTCCAGAATCTGGCACCTCCCTCCTCGTCTGAAGACAAATGGACGCCCCTCACCCCATCCCTTCTCTTCCCTCCTTTGTCTCATTTCAATCGTTCCGTTTCACTCTCGCCTATCCTTCTTTCCAAGGCATCTTGTGTTGTGTACTTTTTTACTATTAAATAAATAAAATAATAATAATAATTAAAACCATTTCAAAAGGGAAACTGCCAATTACTTTAATGCAAAAAAAAAAAAAAACATCAAACAGCACTTGTTTGTGCTTGTTTCTTTTTAAATGTACATCCTTGGATCAGTTTTCCTCAGGGGACTTTTTACATTTTCATTCTTTTATCCAGTTAAAAATAGTTCTGTTATTTGTCAGGGTATTTGTGTGTGCGTGTTGGTTATTCACATTTCCTATGCTTACATAACTGGCAACACTTTCTAATCAACTTAAACCTAAACCCTCCCTATGGCCGGGTCGTGCTCTGTTCTTTATCTGTTCAGTTGACGCAGAATCTTAATAGTCAGTTTTTGTTGTTTCTCCATACCAACCAAACCCCTGCTGCTGACCCACAGCAGACACTGGTAAAGCCATACATGGCTGTTGTCTTGCTTTGGGCCTCACAGGCAGTTTGGATTCATTCCAAACCCTGAGTGTGCTTTTGGGGTTGCATGTTGAACTCAGAGGCAAATTTTCTGGCCAGTGCAGGCTTTGCTTTATTTAATTTTTTTAAAAATGACTAATAAATTTGTGTTTTTGCTGTTTTCATCTTTCTCTTTACATAGTGACTCTGCTGACTAATGAGCACCACTGAGCAAAAGCAAGTTGCTTATTAAATACGGCCCTGAGATTCTTCTCGTTGTTCTTCATTTTGAAGATTAATTAAATGGTGTGATGAATGAGAAGCGTGAGAAGAATGTGTGGCATGTGTGAGGGTGTTTCTGCTCAAATAATGTTTTCATGTACAGAATCAGAATAAATTCCTCTTAAGATAAATTTTCAGCAATTTGTCAGGATCATAGTTGCAACATCTCCCTCTGCTGGTGGTGGTGATGTGCTTGGGAGTAGGTTTCCTTAGGAGTTTTAGATTCAGGTGACCCATTTGCTGAATATACATGCATTGTTGTTGTTGTTTTGATTATTAATTATACTACATAACACATAATTAATTATAATATATTGATTGATATGGATTAAGGACCCTGGATTTCTATCCTATAAACTTTTTTAGATCTAGAACTAGGAAAAAACAAAACGTAAATTTATAAAAATGTCCATGCTTTTTTCTGATGTTCTTGTGATGTTTTTTAGGATAATGTTAAGGGTCACCTTTGAAGCTAGCTATATTCTTTTTGAAACATTTTTTAAAAATGTGTATTTCAAACTTGACATGTGTCTTGCTATGGGCTTGAGTAAGTGCAGTGCCAAGTTTGACATTGTTTGGTTTCGAAATGCAAAAGATATCAGTACATATATCAGTAAAAGAAGTACACATTCAAGTTGTGGTTAAAAATAAACCTTCTGAAATTAGAGAGGGTTGTGGTTAAAAATTGTGGTTTAAAAATAAACATTCTGTCAGCTAAACATTAAGGCCGTGTGTCCACCAAAGCATTTTTCCACGTACCTGGTGTATGTTTTCAATTGTTTTCAATGGGAGCGCAGCGTTTTTTAAATGCCATGAGCGTAACAAGGCGCTGAGCATTTTTTTTTTCACACTGAAGCGCCGAGCGCCCAACATTTTTTACTAGTCGCCGTGAGTTGAAAAATTTTCAGCTTTGGATAAAGTGCAGCGCTGATCACTGTCAATTTTTACCCAGCCGTCCAATCACAGTGGAGGAGGGGCGGGACTAAACCATACTGACCAACTGTCACAACATTCTTTCTGTACAACGACATCAACTTGCAGGGCTAACCGAACAAAATGTATGAAAAATACATTTTTAGTATATGAAACAAATTATCCGCGAAATCAGTTACAAGTAAACTGTGCTGCAGATTTTCTGTATCATAGCAATGAAACATCTCATTGGAAAAAAACGCTGTGCTGCCAAAACGCTCAAGCGCCCACAGCTAGCGTCTAGCGTTTTCAGCTCCCTAAAAACGCTTTGGTGGACACACGGCCCTAGTCAGCTACACTGTTTACTTCTGAAGTAAAAAGTAACGAATCTTTTCGAAAAATTTAACAATGTAGTTGAATGTAGTTTCAAGTATGTTATTATAAATTACAATGTAATTATACATTGTTTACAGTGTTATTATATATGTATTACAATGTAATTATGTTTATTACGATGTAATAATACATTTAATACAGAGTTATTATACATTTATTACAATGCAATTATTAATTTATTACAGTTTAATAATAGGCCAACATTTATTATATTATTATATATTTGTTACATTATTATTTTGTTACATTATTCTTTTTGAAAAAGTAGTGATTCTTTTCTGAAAAAGTAGAGACTTTTTTTTTTTTTTAAAAAGTAGCGATTCTTTTTGAAAAAGTAGCAATTCTATTTGAAAAAGTAACATTTTTTTTAAAGTAGTGTAAAATAATACAATTATACATTTTAATTTAGCCCTGTTGTACTGTATCCTACACAACAACAACGTAAGCCCTATTTAGGGTCAGATCAGAAACATTGTGTTCTATTAACGATTTGTGATATGTTGTGGTAGGGAGCACTACAGCTAAATTCATGTAGGTAATAGTTGCAGTCATTGAGAAGGCGTAAGATGAGTGAAGTGCTCCCAGCACCTGTCAACAGACGCATCATTCAAAGTCGCAATCCAGCCACTCTCCCTTTTTCATTTTAATGACATTCAGACACTTTTCTCCTCTCTCGCGTAATGCCGAAGTCCTTGTGTCTGTTATGTTCCCCTAACGACTGATGACATGTGAGATAATCGTCTTCATTGAGCGGCTGATGACACTACACGAGTCCTTGATGAGGAACAGCATTTCTTCAACACCCAGTCCCGGCTTGTCTGCCAAGCAGTTCTGCAATCAGTGAGCGCAGTGGCCATCCAGCCCCATCGACGGTGATTACTGAGCAGGCGAGATGCACCCCGTGTCGACCTTGCGGGCCGCTAATGACAGGGGAGAATCTAATTGTGAATCAGACGGAGTCTGAGGCACTCTGGACAGCTGCAGACCCATCAAACGGGTTCTGAATGCATGGAATTTAGATTTCTTCACTCATCCTATGCTTTATAAATTAACATATGATCACCCCATGAATGTGGTCACCATGACAACACACCACTTACCGCACTTCACTTGGAAGATCATCACCTAGTCAAGATACAGTAGTGAATACTGTTTTGTGTAGAAGTTCAGCACCTCTAGCAGCAGATGCTGTCTCATGCCTCATCTGAGTGATGGATCACATTGATGGATCTCAGGTTGATCTCTTTGTTCTGTTTTGGTTTGGGATTTGGGAGAAAATATTGGATATGGTGAGGGTCATATTATTTCTTAGTATGTATTGTCGGTTACATGTTTAAAAAAATAGCGTCCTCCATATCCTTCAATGTATTTTTCCAATATAGTTGTGGTCAGAATTAATGGCACCCCTGGTATGAACAAAAAATGGCTGTAAAAAATTAGCTCTTAAAATTAGCTGTAGCTCTGAGACTTCTATAATGCCTGATGAGTTTAGAGAACAGCTGACAAGAGATCAGAGATCATTCCTTCATACAGAATCTCTACAGATCCTTCAGATTTCTAGATGGTGCTTCTTCTCTTCAGTTCACTCCACTTATCAGGTCAAGGAACTGGGATGGGCAAGGCAGAAGCTTCATTTTGTACTCCGTAACAAATTTTTGTGTTGATTTCGATGTTTGTTTTGGATCATTGTCCTATTGGAAGATCCCGTTGTCCTATGGAAGATAAGTCATGTGTCATCTTAACCTTAAATACCGGCCAATTCCACTTGTCCTTTATTGAGAGGTCTTTACCTTTACGGAGAAGAAAGAAATTGATAGAATCAATGTTTTGTGCTGCACTTCAATCTCACTCTCTTTGCTATTCTCTGTGTGTATGTAGGAGAGTATTTTGTATTTTCAGCCTGACGCAAAAGAAAATATAAAAGCTAAGCATTGTTGAGATGTATTTTACACAATCAGCTACACATTGACAGAATAGATTTAAAATTACCTACATTCTCTGTGAGTTCAGAACGTCCAGCATTCACACTGCACTATAGAGCACATTCATCTCCTTGAATTTCTTTGATTTGTTCTTGTCCTCTTTCAGACTCAGAGGTGAATAATGTCCTTCAACACTCCTGAGGAAAGAAATAATTACTTTACTTTCCTCAAACTAACAGAAATGACTTCTCTTTTCACACTAAGGGACTACACTATTAAAAGAAAAATATCGGTGATCCCTGGTGATCAGTTCTGCGCAGATTTTGCTCATCTCAAACAAGCCTATTGGTAGCTGGCGTTGTCAGATTGGGTTAATATTAATATTATCTGGGTTTTTGTATAGAAATATGGCACCCTATTGAACGAAGTTAAACAGAGAGAGCGAGCGTTCACAGGCTACAATCCGGATACATTTGAAAATGGCATTTTCGTTTAAAAACGCTCTCCGTCCACACTAGCGTTTTCAGGCATTTTTTCCGACGTTTCAGTGTGGATGAGAGTGTGGTGTATTTTCGCTTCAGTCGATGAAAACCAGAGAAACAGCCTCAAATCCCTGGTTATATACAGGCTTAGAAATTAAAGAGAAAAATACCCATAGAGTCTGCGAGAGTGGGGGCGGAAGATGACTCAATGTTGGACAACATGATTAACGAATGGAAACAGATATGAGTATGGAGAGTTAGACTAGATCAAGATCGGCAGTTAATAAAGTCATTGAACTCCAAGTTTGTGTTTGTGGCTGGAGCAAGGCAACAACGGTCAGGGGTTTGAAAGTTCATCAAGGGTAAATTAAATGCTTTTGGGAGAAGGGACAAGGGCCTCGCATTGATCAGTACTTCTTACGAAGTCAGTCATGTCAGTCGAATGAAATCCAGCGACAGGAAACAAACCATAGCTCGCGGGATATCAGCACCCCTGTCATAGAGGAGAGGAGATCTTGCACCGTTAGTGATGAACATATTCATACTTGTGAACCTTGTCAGATTAACCAGCATAAGAGAGAAAAGAACCTCAGCGGGCATAGGCCTGGAGTTAGATAGCCAAGAGCTTGTGAGAAAACTGCATGGGACACGGTAAACACAGATCTACTGTATGCTTTGCTTTGGAAAGATGAACTGGTACAGTTGAAAAGAAGCTGGATAATTTTTGGGACATCTCTTATGCATATGGAAGTGAGAGGTTTGGTGTGGAAAAAGGGAAGGAAAAACATCATTTCTTAATTCATCTTTGTAAAGTAAAGTACTCTCTGCTGTCTCAGATGATGACATCCTTTCCTGTCGGCCACCGTAACGTTTGTTTAGAAAAGAAAAGAAAAGAAAAGTGGCTAGATGCCACTAACAATCACACACTGCACCTTTAAATATTGACTTTAGACCAGGTTTTCCTCAAAATAGCGACATGCCATCAATGCGTTCAGGCATAGACTGTAAAAAAAAAACGACCAGCACGCTCGTGGGCACACAGATTGGTGCAAATGCATTTGCTATTTAAAGTTGAAAAAGTTTGTAGGACTTGAAAAATATTACTGCGTCGGGCTGAAACTGAAAAAAAAAAGCTTGCGTCGTGCCTGGCACTGCATTGTGCGGGTTTTATTTGCGTACACAGTGACGGCCAGTTACGATATTAATTTAGCAAACTTGCATATGGCCAACATCACAATCAATTTATCATAGGCAATATTTGCAGTACACAATGCCAAGTTTCAAGAACAAGATTAATACACAAGTTGGCCAGAAGTTAAATTAAGAAAAGTAGCAGGGGTACTGCCCAAATAAACAATTATAAGCATAATTTTTCAGAGTGGCTTTTAACACTGCTGTAAATTAAATCCACATTACCACAAAATTCTGATGAGTTAAAGAATGTTTTCTGCAGATTTCTCTATGATGCACCTGAAGAAACTTGATTGCCAAACTGATGACTAATTAAAGAGCAAAGAGAGCGTGAGCAAGAGTGCTGCTAAGAAAAGTTAGTAGTGATAATTACACACCCCCATTCACACACACACACACACACACACACACACACACACACACACACACACAATTATGACTCGGTTTATTAACAACAGTCTTCGGGGACCAATGCTGCTGTTGTCATGGTTATGCAGCTAATTAGTGAATAGAGCTGTATAGTGCTTGGTGTTGTCTACTAGAAAGCAGCGATACACACAGTTAGATAAGTGTATGACTACATACAGTGTGTTTACTGTACGTGTAAGTGTTTATATATTAACATATTTTATAATTGCCACTTTTAATATATTCAAAAATATGTTACAATATATTTACTAATATATCGTAATTCATGCATACATTTAAGGGAACATATGTGCAATGTATGTACACAATAAAAGATAAAACTTTGTGAATTTAACATGCAATTCTATTTTTGTCTTCATTTATAACTATTTTAAAATATTTATAAATGAAGACAAAAATAGCATTGCATGTAAAATTCACAAAGTTTTATCTTCATAATCTTCAAAAGTCATAACATGGTCAATGCATATATTGCAGTATATAAAAAAATATAAGCACAGTTACCCATATATTGAAATGTATTATAATATATTGCATTATTGCGATATATTTTTGATCCACAAGGGGTGGGTCTAGGAGGGCAGCTAGATTGACTTGTTGATAGTGCCACCATTTGGAGTGATTTAATTGTTCTCTCAGACAGCCACATAATGATGAGTATCAAGAAGAGAAAGGGTCATTACGGCTGTTGAAATGCCCTCTGAACACAAAGCGGCACGCCTCTGGATCTAGTGCAGGTATGTCCCAAGGATAACGTGAAAAAAGTCTCAGCATGACACACTGAGATATCAAGTTTTGTTTCAGGACAAAAAGCTTGTTTTTCAAAGCAAAACCTGTTTTGCAGGCACATATCATGATCTATAGGGTTTCAAATATTAACACACACAGGGTTTTGAATATTAACTTTGTAAATCATGTGCCATACTAATCTAAAATGAAATGAATTCCTTACTCCACAATGTATTGTAGAGAATTTAAGGAATAACCTTGAGTGAATTCTGGATTAATCCCTTGGGAATTATTCAGACTGAGCATTCAACCCCCTTTAAATGCTTTAGTAAATAAAGCTGCAGTCCGGCTATGAGATGATAATTATGATATTTTATGATAATTACATGTGAGCCTCATTCAGATTGTCAGTCCAAATCTGATGATTTTTTTTTTTTTGCATATGCGATTGAAACCTGATCAGATTTAGCAAGTGTGGATGGAAATAAATCACATGAAATGCAATTTTCACAAATCCGTTTCCAGCTACTTTTATTTGTGATTTGAAATCCTATTCAAATCACATTTCTGGAAATCCGTTTCAGTCTGACCTCTCTGATCAGGTTTTGCGTGGTTTATGTGACTTTCTCACATCAAAGTAAAACGTTAACGTTAGATGTTGTTAGGAAACACTCTGAAAGTCACTGCGGAAACAAGGTTGTGTTGTTGTAAAATGTCGGATGAACAGAAAAGACAATATGAAAATATTTATACACATCTTGATTACTGTAATGCCCTTTTCAGTGCTTTATCTGCTAGCTCCATTTCCAGATTGCAATACATTCAAAACTCTGCTGCTAGAATACTTACCCACACCAAGCGTTTTGCTCATATGACCCTAATTTTGTACCCATCGCGATGGCCGACAAGTGATGTTTGATGACAAAATAACCAGGGGGGGGGGGGAATCATTCAGTGTTGTTGCACCCAAACTATAAAACTATCTCCCCCGATCACTCTGTTGTGTTAATACTATTTCTGAATTTAAAAGTTTGCTCAAAACTCACTTATTTTCTGAATATTACAATTTTTAAGTTGTATTACATTTGGTATTCTGCTGTATGCTACTCCGTCTACGTAATTCTCCTTTCCTGTACTTTTACTCTCATAATGTTTTTTGTTATCATTGTACATTGGCATTATTGTTGCTTGTTCATTATAAAGTGTCCTTGAGCCCTGGAAAGGCACTAGGCCTATATAAAAAAACGTGGGAAAAAAAAGACATGTTTTGAAACCGGCATGATGATGGAACAGAATAGAGCCACCCATAGCAGCTTCCTACATTTCTGTCTCTGCCTCAGAAGCTGCCGCAGCTTATCTGTAAGTGCACTTGGGGCCCAAAACAGACCTCTATATAAACTGTATTGATTCAGTAAATTAAATGCGTTCAGCATTCTGAAACAAATTTTCTTCAGATTTTTTTAGATTAGATATTTTTACTTTTACATGTTTTTTTTCCACCTGAATTTTACTGTGAACTGAATGAGTTTAAGGAAAGATAACAAAAGATGTTGGAACTCTGAATATTTTTTTCATTATTTTGAAAGTTTTGGGATAAAAGAGTGCTTTTATTGTCCATCTTTGTAAAAAAAAAAAGCCTCAAAAGAACAGCAAAGCCAATGCACACCTTATGAGGTGCAAGTTAAAAACTTGATGCAAAGAAAAAATAACTGCACAGAGGCTACTTGTGCCGAAACGTTGGTAATAAATGAGCTTAAGAGAGTGTGCAGTCATTTTTTCTATGCACCAAATCTTGTAAAAAACAAAACAAAACAACAACTACAAAAAAAAAATTTCATCTAATTTTTTGAAAATGCACTACCTGCTTTGGACAAAGCAAGCACCCCTCCTTTCATGCACCCCTCCTCGCACACTCTCAGTGGATCAATTTTGTTAATGACTTACAAATTTAAAAGCCTTATAATAATGTGACAGTTGTTATAATAAAGCCATTTTAATTGAACTAAATGACAGAATTAAAATATAGGCCCTTTCGAAGAGGCTAGCAATAGCAAGCTATAGCTTTGAAAGCATGAGATCCCACCCTCCCTTCAGAGCGTCTCCAATGCCACACCTCCTCCAAACGTACAGCAGAGTCCTGTATAGTGTCATGAGACAAGAGATGGCGTTAAATTACTTCAGGTCTCAAAGAAAGCACATAACATTTAGACAATAATGAACACAAACAACCTCTGAAGACCACGGGAAGTTGTTTTAGTTCAAACGCATTCAAACCGAATGCAAAGATTGGACAAACAGTGCTGCGCAGGACTTCCACAGATGATATCTGTACATGTTTTAATATTTAGATCACTTCCATTATTGGTTGCTCTTCGCTCAATCATCCTTAAGCTCTCTGGGAAAAGGTGGTTTGAGAAAGATGTTTGTTCATGTGCAAGCCATTTAAAGTTAAATAAACTGCAAGGTTGTGTGTCTACCATATGGAAAAAAGATGGTTGGCCATTACAGTCATAGTCTTCACATTACAGCCATTTTTCACAGCCAATTTTTACCATTTATATAATGCAGATTTTATTTACACTACCTGGAGCAGGAAAATGACTGGTTTGTTTCAGAATGGTTACAATAAAAAGTGGATTATTTAAATGTTTGCTAGTTTTTTCATACTCACTTGAGGAAAGAATCTCTCTCATTGAATTCTCTGTTGTTCCCAATGATCTGCTGCATGTGCAGAGAATGATACAGGGGTGATATTGAATTTATATTCAAACTCTTCTATTTGCAACATGAAATATCTCATACCACTCACCTTTCATCCATAAAGTTACATTCAGTTTTAATAACAAAGATGAAAGCCTTTTCCACCTTTGTTTTGCAGGTCTAAATCCATTTCAGGTCAATGAGCCACGACTCTGTGGGTGTGTGTCAGAGGCTGTGTCAATATGACTTCACTGGCTGCATAAATGCATTCATAATTTTATAGGTCAGTGGTATCAGGTTATGTTTTAGTGACCCTGGATTTCCCCTTGACAACCACATGACTCCCTCAGACTCCCTAAGGACATTCAAGTATTGATATGTAACATTATTTCTCTCAAGAATTGACAAAACCTGACACAATATTAACAGTAAGAATCCTTGGTGAGTGGGGCCTTCATCTTTCGGCAGATTTCTTTTCTGTCTCCGTTTTCAGAAGAGTCTCTCGCATAAAATTGCTAGTACAGATTCTGCCTCTTTCCTCTTTTTCTTGATTTAAAAGAACATATTCATTTGTTATGTGTAGTTTGGGACCACGGCTGCAGAAAAAAAAATTACATTACGACTATATTTTATTATTTTTATTTTCAAGTTTTGTGAAGGAACGTGACTACACTCTTAGAAAAAAGGGTTCTAGGCTATATATGTAGCATAGGGTTCTTAAAAAATGATGATGACAAGAAAGAACCCTTTTGGCACAAAGGTTCTTTATAGGCTATTATTCATTCATATATTACACTATTCTGCAACATTTTGTAGTTGTAATTAAATTATTGTTTATTAAACTGTTGTAGTACCTTAATATCACATTTTAATCATGCTGATTTTTGGAGGATAAAAACTGAAATGGCACTTTTCATGTGATATTGATTAATTACATTTTTTACCCCCATATCTTGAATTTTGTGATCATTCACATGCATTGCATTTTAGGGGTTCCAAATACGTAGCGCTTTAGAACCTTTTAAGGTTCTATATAGAACCTTTTCTTCTAATAATCACTAAGGATTCTGTCTCTGTTTCTTGCTCTATTTTCTTACTCTGGCCTGCAACCTGTATTTTCATTAGCCTGTCTATGATTCATGTGGCATTTTAATTTCTCATTATTTACCTGTCTCTTCTCTTTTCTTTCCTTGTTCATTTCATCATGCTGTTCCTGCATGTCCAAGCGCTCTGTGCATGAGATCTGGGCCTGGAAATTGTACAAGCTAATTAGAAGCCCTGTAGAACAGTGTACTGCTGCACTAATGACAGATCAGAATTGAAATATCATCTTTGTTTCAGTAAGACCATGACATTTTCATAAAATCTTAGTTTGCAGTGTACTGTTGCACTAAGGACAGATCAGTACTGAAATATCATCTTTGTTTTTAGTAAGATCATAACATTTTCATAAAATCTTTCTGACTTCCTGCTCAGCTACTGTTCGGACGCTCTTGCTTACTGCGCCGCGATTTGCTCTATCGCTTTTTATTTTTATCGCTCTATCACTTTTATACTTTTATATTTGATCTCCTTTTATCAACTATTTTAGTGCTGAAACGCTTGATTAGCGTTTGTTATCAATTAGTACCATTACAATTATTAATTTACTAACATCTCACATAAATATAGACATCAATTTGGCTTGTGAAAGAGAAATTTTCTTTTAAATCAATAATTTTAAGAATGAAACTGCACAATTTATTCATGTTTCAATGCATTCTGGGAACTTCCTTAACAAATCAGCAACACTGACGATGAAATAGTCCACTCAGACAGCTCTGTTAGGCTAGTTTGGGAGTATATTGTTGGTCTGACATGTTTAAATGAAGATTCACAGATTATTTTAGAGCCTGCGAGAAGCTATGCTGGATAAATTGTAATTGCTTTTATTTACAGCGCACCGTCATGTCTACTCACAGCTGTGTCTTCTGGCCTGTAGGTAGGACCATTGGGGTTTTTAGGGGTCTCGGTGGGTCAGGCCAGATTGAGGTTGCAGTATGACTCAAAGGCTTTGTTCTGACTAGATGAAACACTTTCTGAGCCAGGTGATGCTCGGAGCAGTATTTTTTTTTATCAATATTTTTTTCTCTCTCTCTTTTCAATTTGTTTTGAAGAGCTTTTGAATACTCCAACAAGACTGAAGAATTTCAAGAACAAAACTGAGTGAAAGCAGGATGACAGTGAAAAGCAAAGAAACAGAAATTGCTTCATCTCTGCACAGCGTCACTCTCTAACTGTGACATAAAAAAACAAGTTGCCGAGAAATTGCTCAAAATTAGGAAATATTACAACGAGTCTTTCATTATTCTCTGTGCATTCACTAATGCAAAAGTCTGGTGGTATTATATACAATTAAGGCATAAAATAAACAACAATATATATATATATATATATATATATATATATATATATTAAAAAACATGTGATTGACCATACTGATAATAAAAGAGACAGACAGTGGCCTAAATAAATATTGATCACTATTGATGAAATATTATATGATTTATGCTGATATTATTTTTATTTTATTTCTCAGCTGCCTATACATTTGATCATACTCTCCTTGCTTGATCAAGAAGGCTGTGCTGAATAGACCAACTCTGCAAAAAATAAAACCCCGTGCAAATTTGCAATGTTCATACAACTTGATCAGTTTTAGAACAGGAACTATGAGATTTCCACTGCCACAGACTCAGTTTGTAGTATTCTGCATTTAGCATGAAAAATGCTTATTCATCACATAATTCAATCTAGCACGAAGTAGGTTAAAAACAGGGAGGAGATGAGACATAAATCATTCTACTTCTTGATGGAATGACCTGATTGTCCTTTTAACAATCACGTTCAACCAATAAAAAAAATATCTTATTACATGACCTCAAACTATATTGCTAAATTATCTAAATGCACATAATGAATACAAATGATTGCAAGTGATTAAAATGATATTTAATGGAAAAAACATGCAAATGTGTTTTATGCACATTTAAGGTCATAATCAGTTACTTATTATATCAACTCTGAAAGGTGTTAGTAATTTCAGATCTGTGTGTGATCATTAACCTTCCAGAGGATAAGACATTTGACCAAATTAATGTTTCTCATGCTTTCTAATGCTTGAAATAATTTTATAGCTACAATTAAGGACCAGGGAGTGAAGGGAAAGAAAATAAGAAGTCTCCATCATGGATCTCAATTGAGGAGGCTATTAAAAGCAGTCCAGGTGGCACCTCATGAAGTTAGCCGAGAGAATGCCAATATGTGCAGAGCTGTGATGGAGGTGGATATGACAAATATAGAATATATGAGACTATTGTGTAAAAAGCAGTGGGGGTGTGCTAAACATGCTCAATGATTGTAGCTACATAATCGGCAAAAGTTGCCAGCAAATTCAAATTTCTCACATTAAAACACATCTAATATAACACAACATACAATTAGTTACTGAAATTCATATTTTACTGTATACCTATGTACATGGCAAATGAACAAAAACATGTGTGCTTAATCAGATTAAGTTATAATTAAACATATAATTAAACATAAAATAGGATCTGTGTTTTCTTTCAAGAAAGCCACTAAGGTCAATAAGGGTCACGTGACCCACTTCAAACAGTAGTCAATCAAAGAGTGATTGAAATCGCTTCAGTGTGCTGATGAATTTAATAAATTTCATGGGACTTTCACTTTAGTAATTTATAGCTAGGCCAGGCCTATGTCTTAGTGTGGTCTGAGTCTCGCTTAAATCTTTCAGTCTGCAAATTTCTTTCATGTTTGTAAAAAAAAAATGTTATGAAGTGATAAACAGAAGGCTATATAGCCTACTCGAGCAAACGTCTTTTGTGGCAGGCGAAAATGAGACATAGCCTCGGCTACTTTTTGGTTACTTTGAGTTGTTTGAAAAGCATGTAGAATGAAACTCGTTCAGTGTACTTTGCAAGACCCCAAGTTTGTTTTGGCTTTATTTAGCTCGGCAAAAAAATAATAAATAAATAAAATCCTTGGCTAGGCTACCCAAAACTCGCTGAGTCATTCCGTGATTATTTGACCTGGGATTCCCTCGCACTCCATGAGTCCCGTGGAGGTGAATGGTGTGATAGTGTCCAGGGAAATCTCACCGTCGCACTCAAACTGTCCGATATTGGGCAAGTGCATGTTTTTGTGATTCCGGGACACGTTTGATGTAACCGAATCCTTATCGAACGGGAGACTCGGCTCCTCTCGAGGGTTCGGCATCTGGATAGCCAGTGGCTGCGCTTCCTTCTGAAGTGTCGTGTCGTGGTGATAGGACACCAGCTCGTTACTGAAATTCACCGTCTCAACGTTTGTGCTGGGGAAAATTTTATTGCAACCCAAAATCGAGGAGAACGCCTTCCTGAAGTCCGCGTTAAACGCGTAGATGACGGGATTGAGGGAGGAATTAGCCCACCCAAACCACACGAAGATGGTGAAGGTAGTGTCACTCACGCACTGGCAGAAGGGCACCATGCAGTTGAGTACGAAAAACGGCAGCCAGCAGAACACAAAAACCCCCATAATTATCGAGAGTGTTTTTAAAACTTTGGTCTCTTTCTTGAAGGTGGTTTTCAGCGAGTTCTCGTTAGAGCAATCGTTGGAATGGTGGTGGTTTTGCGCGTGCTCCACTGCCCTCTCCAAAGAGGATATTCTGCGGATCTGTGTCTGCGCAATACGGAATATCCTCGTGTACGTGGCGATCATGATGATTACGGGGATGTAGAAACTTATCAGCGAAGACGAGATTGCATATGTCCGGTTTAGGTTGGCTTTGCAGTTGTCGCTGTAGTCGGTGCCATTACCCGCTGTGCCCTCCTCACCTTCCTCGGCCATGTGCCAGTTGAGCTGAACCGGGATGAAGGAGATGAGGATGGACAAGGTCCACGCCACCCCGATCATCATGAAAGCCACCCGGTGGGTCATCTTGCGCTCGTATCGGAACGGGCTCGCGATGGCCCAGTAGCGGTCCACGCTGATGATGCACAGGTTGAGGATGGACGCGGTAGAGCACATGATGTCAAAGGCTATCCAAATGCCACAAAACCGGCCGAAAAGCCACGTGCCCGCCACCGCAGATATAGCCTCCCACGGCATCACCAGAACGGCCACGAAGAGATCCGAAACCGCCAGAGAAATAACGAAAAAGTTTGTTACTTTGGAGCGCAGGTGCCTGAATTTGACCACAGCGGCGCACACAAGTGTGTTGCCAAGTAGTGTGGAGATAATAAGGAGGAAGAGCACGAAACCCAGCAGAGCTCGCACGCTGTTCTGCCCGTCTCCATTCTCTTCCTCCTGCGCTCCGTGCGCGCGGTCCTGCGTGTGGTTTGTACCGTTCTCCATCTCTACGAACATGTACGTTAATATTGTATCTCACCAAAACTCTTCATAATGGCCAGTTACCTTGTTTTAGGATATTCGTTGGGAATGACCCGGCAGATATCCAGCTCTGTCCCATATTGGCAAGTTGGGAGACCTGCGTCCGTTCCCGGGTGATAAGCGCGCGGAATGACCCACATTCATGCGCTGGTGCGTCTCGCTCGAGAAGTTCTCGCTTTGTGATTGGTTTATGTCCACACCGCTGACTCTGTGTGATTCACACAAACATTTATTCCTCCGAATGACTTGCCAAAACCTGACATCTCATTTCACGAGGTCTGCAGAAATTACAGATAAACAAGAATACTTTCCAAACGATAATGACAAATGGTAACAACTAACAAATGAATTATGGTTGTTATTATTATTAAGATGCAAAGTTCTGTATGCTGTTGAATTACCAAAAACTAGCCTACCTTGGATCGAGTTAGTGACATAACTTTTGGGAGTCAGTTGTGATTGGTTGAAGCGATTTAAAAGACACAGTGATTGAGATAGATTGATCGATTTTTTGTTTTTGCTAAACATAGGCTACATAAATTAAGGTGATAACTGAATTCAAACGTTTCATTTAATTAGAAATAGGCCTATGCTAAATTAATGTCAATAACTTTCCGAATCATTTTACATATTCAAAATTATATGCCTACAAGACTAGGTCCAATAGTTTAATCAAGTTTTTAAAAAGTCTGAAAAAATGTCTTTCTTGAGAAAAGTGTTTGAGAAGAAGCTCCGTGCATCGAGCTCCATCTCTTGGTTTTAAGTTTCCTATGCAGTATTCTCTGTGGAACACCTCTTTATTCACATGTCAAACATGTTACTGGATACTGCAATATTTATTTCTGCAGTAGGCTAATGATAGTGTGGAACTGAAAGGCTCCAGGATCGTTTAAAGGATTCTCTCTCTCTCTCTCTCTCTCTCTCTCTCTCTCTCTCTCTCTCTCTCTCTCTCTCTCTCTCTCTCTCTCTCTCTCTCACACACACACACACAAGCTGCTTGTGCAATTCTCCACAATATTTTTTGTTGTTGATCGTGTGGCACCCATTTAACACATCTGTTTTATACTCATTTGAAGAGTGCGATGACTTCTTCTCCTAGTGTTTAAGGGATGAAAGGGAACACGTTTACTATGTCAGTGCAATGGCTAAAACGAATGCATCCTAATGAATATAATCTGGCATTTATATACCCAGAAAATAACACCCTGGATTTTAATTTATGAATGCAGCATTGAGACATGACCCAAGTCTACTACATTCTCTTACATGAATTCAAAGTGTGAAATACATTTTTTTTCTTGCACACAAGAAAGCGTAGGCTACACAAGGTCTATTTTATGGAATTTAAAATTACAATGCACAACTATAGTGTCAAAATATATGAGTTAATTTGGGGGAAATCCTGTAACTTTCAAAAGCAAACCTGTTTAAGAAAAGCTGTGGAATTCTGGAAATTTATATCAAATGAGTGATATCCCAAACATGCATTTTTATTTATAAAAATAAAATAGCCTACTGCAGATGTTTTAGATGTTTTTTAATCGGTTAGGGGGGTCAAATAAATTGTGCATTGCCGTCCTCTAGTGGTAGATATATAGACAGACAGACAGACAGACAGACAGACAGACAGACACGTTGATGTTTTTTACGCTGGCTCAGATGAAGTATTTTTTTTGTGTTGAATGCATAGGTTGAATGTGGATTGTCCTGCAGTTGCTCCAAGTGTCCGGTGGATGTCGGGTTTGCTCCTGGAAATCCCATGTCCAACGTTTTGCTTGGGAGAGACACGCCGACACACCACATTCAAAATGGCCTCAGCAACTGCGCTGGACGTGGATCAAAATGTGCATAAACAACACCCAACCGCGGCTATACTTTTTGTCCTTAACGCTTAAAGCTTGGGAGCATAGACAGTAAAAGAAATGGACAGAGCGATCTCATTGGAACTCCATTGAGACGACTGAAGCCCGTTTTTGGC
Source organism: Cyprinella venusta (assembly GCA_038021265.1). Classification (NCBI taxonomy): domain Eukaryota; kingdom Metazoa; phylum Chordata; class Actinopteri; order Cypriniformes; family Leuciscidae; genus Cyprinella; species Cyprinella venusta. The sequence continues at coordinate 14,116,470 of CM075875.1, forward strand.
GATTTTTTACCACTTCCGTCCCTGACGCGCAGACTCATACAGAGCTAGTCTACGTAGATGTGACGTGAGTGACCCGTTTGATTTCTAGTGCGGTGGCATGAGAAATCTGAATCATTCCCTTCCGAAACATGCGCAGAGGCGGAGAGTATGAATAGGAGCTGTCCACGGGCTAGGAGAAGGAGACAAGTTTGCTAGGTATTCTGATTAATTATTTTGTCATTCTGCCTCCACGTTTCCCGATTGCGCGCGAGCTTCTTCTCGTGTCCATACGGTAATCTCAAAAGGGTATGACGCAATCGTTAGCCTACTTTCACTAAAACTGCTTCTACGGGGCCATAACATAAGCTACAAGGTAATGGAGCTATTTATACATTGTCGAGTTTCTTTAGAAATAAATAAAGGACCAATGGGGTCTTCAAACGCCTCAGATGTAAAGTTATTCACTGTCAAAGTGACGCCAAAATGAACGGGAGTCAATGGGAATGCTAACACAAGTGAAGTTCTCCAACAAGATGTCAGCTCCCACGAGGCTTCAACTTCCGCTCGATGGATTGCCCCCTTGCTTGGGAGGCGCAGAATCGGGAAGATACATAAGATGAGATGTTAACCTTTCCTGCTTCAGTCTCCCAATCGTGATTGGAAGACACAGGGGAGACTCGTCCTCTCCAGGGCCGGAAACTTCTCTTCCCGGGGTTAACCCCCAAACTTCACGGTTCCCGCTGTGTAAGAGTGTTGTAAGCATAAAGGAAACAAAGAGGCCGTCTTGCCGAAGACTTTGAGGTGCTTTATTTTACTGGCTGCACTGAAAACTCTGCACATCGCTAACTATCTGCACCGATCACCGCGTCACCCTCTCTCATTCACACTCTTCCCCGCTCCTTCACGTGCGGAAGTCCAAAAAGTGAAAGTAAAAGGGGGCGCGCCTCGGACATGCGCACTCTCTCAATCTCATTCACGCACACACTGAGCTATGATGAACTAAACACATCGGAGACACATCCCACAACAGAGAGCTAGTTTTGCAGACAGCCCAGCCGAACCGGGGCGCCGCCGCTGCAGCAGGGCTTTATCTGCCTTTCCGAACCACTGACACCTCCAGAGATGGAAAGACTGGAAGATGCTGATGAGCCAGGACTCGGACCGTCCATTGATGTCAACGACAACCGGGAGGAGTGCAAGGCACGCGTTTGCGTTTCATCCTCCGAAAATCCAGGGCAGGGCTCTGTTTACAATTCGGCATACGCTAATCCGGGCAGTGCTGGACAGCCGACTATATCCTCGGTGGTGGCAAAGTGCAGGGCCGGAGTATTAAACGGGTTTCCCGAAGAGCTGGAGGTGCATATGGTGTGTCCGGATGAAGAAGATGGGGGAAAGCTTTCCTGCCCGAATGAGCCCGAGTGCGTGGAAAAACCCGACAATGGTTATTTAAATTCCCAGCTGAGGTCTGCAGTATCATTTATGGGTAAAAGCTCGTCGGATATGAAGATGCCTAATGGATATATTACCCATGGACACATGGATCACGGTCAGACTCCTTTAAGGTGTTTGGATTATGCACAAGCAGAAGGGTTCAACAGGAAGGTGTCTGCTTCAGACAGAGGTGTGAAAGTGGGCAATGGGGGGTTGTTGTTTGTGAACAGTTATGACACCCTCTCTCAAGTCCCCTTTGGTGGCCTTTCTGCTCCAGAAAGCCATGCCTTTGTTCATCAAAGCGGCAGTGTCTCCTCCACTGGAAAGTCATGTGAAAGGATCAATCGAGGCAGCACTGAAAGCTCGGAGGAGGCCCGGCCCTGTGACCCAGATCCTGCTGACACCCTGTCCGAGCTCAGTGCCAAGCTGTCCTTGTCACCCCTGGCAGAAAACACCAGTGATTACACAGAGACAGACCCGAGCCCAGAGGAGGATTTCAGTGACACGGGCCCCCCGCTAAGGCCCCGGAACCTCCAGACTAACGCCGGTCACACAGTCTCCCTCAGCTGTGATGCCACTCCTCTGAGCCCCGTGGATGATGGGTATTTTGGAGCAGAGGGTGGTGTGGACGAATGTCTCGGCTCTGGCGGTCGGAGGCAGAGTGCTCCAGACAGGGTAGCCGCTGACTCTGATCCCTCATCTGACCAGACGCTTGGCACTAAGAGACATGGCATTGCTGAGTTCTTGACCAGGTAGACGGCAGAACGCGCTGACAAGTCTCTCCAGTTTCTCTAAACCTCTTTTTGTCTTTTTTTATTTATTTTTTACAGCTGCTACATTTAGATGACTACAAACAGTTCCGGCTTTCTATTTTTTTCCTTGCTTTCATTTAAAGGGCAGGATCATATCAGTTATTGGTTGATTTTAGTGGGGGGCTAAATTTATTTGATCACAATGATAAAAAAAAAAACAGTGATTTGAAATAGCATTACAATTTAAAATAGCTGTTTTCTATTTTAATACATTTTTGTAATTTGTGATGGCAAAGCTGAATTTTCAGCATCATTACTCTGGTCTTCTGTGTCAACATGATCCATCAGAAATCAATCTAACATGCTGATTCAGTGCTCAAAATAAACTATTATACAAATTGTTTTCAGGATTATTTGAAAAATAATCAAATAAAGAACAGTTTAGTTCTCAAAAGAACACCATTTATTTGAAATGGCAAAGCTTTTTGTAACATTCAGGATGTCATTACTGTTACTTTTAATCAATGTAATGCACCCTTGGTGAACAAAAGTAGCCAAATACTTTATTTTAAAAATGACGTCAGGTTTTTAGAACAGCAGTCTATTCACTGTTTTTTGATATAGGAACATTTTTTAAAAAATCATCTAGTGCAAACCTAGATACAACTTTTGAGTGATGGCACTAGATTGCCAAAAATATAATTCTTTAAAAGAGCTACTTTATCGTTTTACTACTAGCTATATCTCATACGCTGCTATGTCTTGTGACACTCACAAGCATTCCAGGATTGATTTGACATTGGCTGGAACTATAGATTTTTGTTGTTTTACATTCTATTTATGAATTTATTTTAGTCACACATATTTTAAAAAGTACTATTTATTCTTATGGTCAACTCAGCATTGATGCATCTTTACATAAATATTTTGTTACATGCTTTATTTGAAGCATCTGTGCGGACGATGTGTATCGTTTCAGAGCAGAAGTCACACTGTTGCACGCATGATCAGGTAATGAGTGACAGGCTTTGATTACCACTCACCTGTGGCTTCTCCGTTCATTGACATGCCTTTTCGCAGAAGGTCTGAGGTGTGCTGTTTTACTTTGAACACAGTTTCTTGCTTTATTTTTCAGATGTTTAATCGAGAGAAGGCGCTTTGCTTTATCAAAGTCAAATCCAATACATTTTGTCATCTTAGTCTTGCATGGATTTCAAACAGTGCATCAGAGTCGTCAGCCTGGATATCTGACTTGCATCTGCTCCATTTCCTTTATGTTTTGGTTGAAACTTAAGTGTCTTAAAGTCCTCTTCCCAGGAGCTTTGGTCTCTACAAAGAACTAGAATACCTTTACTCTGGAAAAAATACTCTCACCCACACACACACACACACACACACTCTCACTGAGGAATTTTAATGTCAGCTTTTATGAGTTGGGCTTCATGGCGTTCTGCTTCCTTGACCTTGTTTCTGCTCACATTGTGTCTTCAGTTCCCTATTTTGCTGGAACAAACTTCTCTTTTCCCACTGTACCATACCATATCATCCTTTGTCACACTTACTCTTTTTGTCCGTCTCCCTCACTATTGTGTCTTTCATCTTATTAGTCTCTTCCATGACAGTATTGATCTGCTTCAGTGGCTTTGTTATGTAATTAAAGCGGCATTAGATCGATTGTCCCTTTAGAAAGTGTGCTCATAGATTTAATGAGCTCATCTCCACAGCAGGGCCTGCTCATTTGTGTGTTTGTGTAAAGGGCACCTGTGACACTGGCTCAGGGCTTTATTTGCAGAATGCTGGTGCAGCTACATCATGCGCATTAAAACCTGAGACCTGCTCTGCTGAGTTGTTTAAGCTCTTAATTCCTATAGCCATAGTCTGAACTTAATGAATTTGAATATGAATGATTGTCATGTTTTGGCCTCTTTATATCACAGACTATGAAGACTTAACTCTTTAGGGATTTTCTGACAAACTTGTGTGGCATATGTTTTCGAATATTCACTCTTTTGGTCCCCCTTCTTATTGGTCTGTTTTTAAAGGAGTTTGTTTTCCTGGAAGTCCAAGGACTCAAGGGCTGCAACATCCCAAAGTGCTCCAGGATGGAAGCTGTTTGGGAAAATTCCACTGCGGGACAACCCTCCGAGAGACTCTAGAACCATCCAGGAGGTAAGAGAGGGGGTTTAAAGGAATGGCATTTTCAAAAATGAGAATTCTTTATTCATTTACTCAGCCTCATGTTATTTCAAACCTGTCTGATTTTCTGTTCTGAGGAAATTATTAGTCTTTTTTTTAATGTATCAGTATCAATATTTTTTTGTGCTCATTTCCAACTATTTTCACTCAAAGACCACTTGTGTCATCTTCTAATGCTCACTTGAGATAATATCTAACACACAAGTAATTGTAATACAACTGTAAAATGTATTATCAAAATTCAAAACTAGCATAATTTACATTATAATGAACATTATAATGTTATGATGCCTAAATTCACTTTTATCATTTTAAGTGAGATAGATATTTATAGAGAAGATTTATAGTGACATTTTGTATTTATTTAATCAAAATACAGCAGTAAAAATAGTTTTCTATTTTGTTTCTATTTTAAAATTAATTAATTGATTCCACTAATGGCAAAATTGCATTTTCAGCATCATCACTCCAGTCTTCAGTGTCACCTGATCCTTCAGAAATCATTCTAATATGTTGATTTGAATATATATATATATATATATATATATATATATATATATATATATATATATATATATATATATATATAATGAATAATTTACATAATTTTCAGTTTTTGGTGGACTCTTCCTTGAAAAGTTTATAACCCAATAAACAGCACCTCTGTTTCTGTGACTAAAAAAGCTGAAGTTAATCTTATTTGTGCTGAGAAAAGGTAGCAAGGTACAGTGGTATTAGCAGAAGAGAGAAGGCAAAAGAGCAAGGGGGAGGAAGAGAAACGGAGAAAGATAGTGTCCATGAAATAAATAAGGATTGAAATTGCTGTTGAAAACTGTGTTATTTTGTGGGTCTGCCAGGAGAGACAAGTGTGTGTGCAGCAGGCCTGGGATTTTTGTGTGTGTGTACAGCTGTCTTTACTCTTCCCCTTCAGTAAGCGATGACTGAGCCTGTGTTGTTCAACTCTTGATTTGCGCTCAATTCACCCTCTGCCCTCTGCAGGTGTCTCTCTGTATTCCAGTGAGAGAGAGCTCTCTGATTAAACTCACACACCGAGCCTTGTCTCCTGTGTGATCTTACAAAGCCTATCTTTAATTTCAGATCCTTGTGTCCTTACATTAATATTGGTACTTTCTTGTTTCAAAAGTACGTAAGAGCTGAGCATTTTATGTTAATAGAATATTGTATGGTTGTTTTAGCCTTTAACTTTTTTAAATCAAGGTCATGTAATGTCTTCCACTGCCATGGCCACATAATAAAATAAAAAAGCTAATAAAGCATATAAAGCTAGTAATATTTCACACATGGCTTCATTCCAGCATTTATACAAGTTAATCGAACTACAATTGGCCTGTGTGTGTATTTAATACCTCAAATATTCAATTATGTGTTGTCATGTATACTCGGACAGTAGCTTGACTTTGCCAAACCAACGGTAACTCGATAATAACTGCGCATGTAAACGTGTTATTTCTCTGGCTGACCTTGTATCAGAGTCATGCTGGGCAGCTGTTGCTATTTAGCTTTGAGTCAGAAATCTGCGTCACTCATTGAGTCATAAATGTTTCAGTTATAATATGGTTTTAACATTAAGGGCATTGCCTTTGGGTCCTTTACTCATAGCATGTGGTTATCTCATAACAGAATTCTTCTCCCCTTCACATCTCCTCTGGATATATGTGGCAGCTGAGAAATTGTAGACACAGATCTGCTATAATCTCATAATGACTTCTCTTCTTTCCTTAAAAAAAGGAGTACGAATCCAGAGCGGGACATGCCACAGGACCACCCTTTCACCCTCAGCCAATGAAACGCAAGAATCTGGAGTTTGAGCCTTTGTCCACGACCGCTCTCATTTTGGAAGACAGACCTGCGTAAGTTTGAAACATACACTAGATTCCCATATTTGCAGTACTTCAAGCTTCAATTTAATAAAATATTTATCTAAATTCCCTGGCCACTGATGGTGAAACACAAACGTCACACAAAATGTGTGCATATAAGTCTGAAGAGCAGGGGGGTTTTATTACAAAGTTCATATGCATGTAGCAGAAAGTATGTGATGTGTGTATTTGTTAATTATAAAAAAAAGGCTTTCTATACAGTTAATTGTTGTGAGTCTCAGTTAGCCATAATGAGGCAAATTTCACACCGGAGTAAAAAGAATAGTTTCATCTGGTTGGAACTTGGGAGCTTGTGAACTGAAATTAGCTGGAATGTTGTTATTTTGCATTCCAGATAACATTCTCAATGAGAGCAAAAAATGATCTGAAGCAAAGATGTAACCACATATTTAGGATTGGGGGAACCGAATGTAATATTTTAAAAATGAACAATTGAAAAGTGCTCATCACTATTCTGAATATTGCAAAAATGTGTCCCTCTCAATGTGTAAGGCACTGTCCTAAAATAAAATGTACATAGAACTTCCTCCATAGAGTGAATTCAGTCTTCTGAGTGACCATACACTTTCCTCATAAACCATGTCTTTTTTGGTCTTTAAATCCTTTTGACTTGAGGATCTGGCCTAAATTTAAAAACCCCAAAACAACTGACATATTAGAGTTATACCAGGTGAACACATCCTCTCTGAAATCTTTTCAAACTATTTATAACAGATGGTCAGTTTTATGTTTAAAGTAGATATAGTCCCTTGTCTCCTGTTTTTAGCTTCATGCAGCAGATCTGGCGTTGTAATTATGTTGTTAATTAGGAGAATTAATCATAATTTTTAAATTCCACTTGTTGATGGTAGTGGCATAGAAATCACACACTTTGCACAGCTTTAACAATAGGAAGATATTATATAGACTCACAGAGTATCTTACAAAAGTGAGTACACACCCCTCACATTTCAGCAAACATTTTAGTATATCTTCTAAAGGGAAGCAGAAATGAAACTTGGATATATTTTAGAGTTGTCAATGTGCTGCATGTATAGCAGTATACTGTATATTTACTGTCCTCTAAAAATAACTTAACATACAGCCATCATTGTCGAACATGTCAAAACTGTGTCCATAGTGTTAATGTATCATTGTAGTATCATCTTGGTTTTCACAAAAATATTAAGCAGCACAACTGTCTATAACATTAATAGTAATACGTTTTCCTTGAGCACCAAATCAGCATATTTAGAATAATTTTTGAAGGATCATGTGACGGGGGTTATGCCTATGCAGCTTCAAGGACTACTTGTATTTTTTAGAAACCTGCCAGCTAAATCTGAAGAGGAATCTCAGAGACACCGGCAGGAATACAGTGAGATGGTTGCAGGGGCCAAGAGAAGGGGTGAGTGATGTCTGTGTGTGTGTGTGTGTGTGTGTGTGTGTGTGTGTGTGTGTGTGTGTGCAGACGCTCATTGTTGTGTGTTTGCAGTGGTAATGACTGTTGGCCATGTGCACTTGAGCACTTTATTCACACAGCTGCCCCGGCTCTCACACAAACACAAATTGTTGTTGCATTAATGTTGCTACCTATTCTCAGGCAGACTAACACTTTCTCTTTTACTTAGAGATGAAAGAGGCACTGAAGAAAAAACGACAAATGAAGGACCGATACCGACAGGAGGAGAACATTGCTAATGCCATGGTAATCTGGAACACAGAAGTTCTGCCAAATTGGGAAAGCATGTAAGTCGTTTATCAATGTTCAGCATGTGGATTTATTTGTCTTTTAATGTCTTGTAATGATGTACTCTATTGTCATGGCGAAGGCGTAACACACGTCGTGTACGTGACCTCTGGTGGCAGGGCGTCCCGCCTAGTGTCCGCGGGAAAGTCTGGAGCCTCGCTATCGGGAATGAGCTCAACATCACCCCAGGTAACCATGGCAACTGGTTCACTCCTCACATTTGGTTAGTCTTGATCATCTGTGGCCCTCTGGCTCTGCGTAACATCAATCTGACTCAAACAAACACAGATTGTGTCCAGATGAGCTGTGTTAAAAACAAAGCAGCTGCTGCTTTTGTCAAATCAATTGTGCTTGTGTGTTGTAGAACTGTATGAGATCTTCCTGTCCAGAGCCAAAGAGAAGTGGCGGAGCTTCAATGAGACGAGTTCAGTTAATGAAAATGAAGGTCTGTGTTTGTTGACACAATCAAGTCAAGTCACCTTTATTTATATAGTGCTTTATACAATACAGAGTTTTTCAAAGCAGCTTTACAGGAAAATGATGATTCAGTGATGCAAACAGAATTTAATTTTGCTGTAAAGCAGTTCTGAAAAGACATTAGTAAACAGTGATTATTCAGTTATTGTTATTTGGTTCAATAACTGTGTAAAGCTCATCAATTATGGAATAATTTCAGTTCATCTATAAAGCCTGATGTGTGATGTCATCATCCTTCTCAGTTCAGTTCTCATCCGTAGTGTCAGTGCTGTCAAATCAATATTAAAACACTGTGATTGTGACTATTTTTACCCTTCACTAACCTGTCTGCAAACTAAACTACATCAATAAATGACATAAATAAACAATCTTATTCTTCAAAGTGGAGCCAGATTGAGGTAAATAGTGTTTTGTTCACATTGTCATTGTTCCATTAACAATTTCTTGTATCACATGAAATCATAAATCATGTAGATAACATGACTGCTGTGACTTGGGACTTGGGTGATACAATGAATATTTACAACTATATATTCTTGATCATTTTTTTCTGTAATCTCAGCGATTACCATGATTCATTCGAAAAAGATTTGCTTTCATTCCCTTCTCATGATTTGCAAGTAGGACAACAATAAGACAAAGATAATTTAATGTGCATCTCTGATTTAATTTTTAGTAGCACAAATAGTTGAGATTCAAACCTTGCTATAGTCAACCAATCAAAACTCTAATCCAATTATTCATTTGTATCATCACTTAAAATTCATTATGTGTATTAAAATGTTTTAATAAAAGATAAACATTAAAAGGTTCAAAAGTTAGATTTTTTTTAAAAAGAAAGTAAGTTTGCATTTAATTGATCAAAAGTGACAGTAGGGACATTTTTAGTGATACAAAGGATTTCCATTTCAAATGCTGTTCAGGAAAAAAGTTATTCATCAAAGAATCCTGAAAAAAGTGTAATGGTTTCCCCAAACATATTAAGCAGCACAACTGTTGTCAACATTGATGATAATATGAAATGAGCACCAAATAAGCATATTACAATCATTTCTGAAGCATGGCACTGAAGACCATCATAGAATTTTTTTTCAAATACATTAAAATAGAAAACTGTTCTTTTAAATTGTATTTTACAATATTACCCTTTTTTATCAAATACTATAAATATAGGCATGTTGAGCATAAAAAACTTTGGAACGGTAGTGCATGTAGCTACATATAGCTTTTATTGATTTTTTTTGTTAAATATTACTTATCCACTATGGCTATTTGGTTGTTGTTTTTTTAAACATTTATTCAATACATTTGTAAATAACATCCTTTTAAGCCATTTCAGAGGAAATCCATAAAGATTGAATTTTGTTCAATATCTGAAAATTCTTTATTTTGCGCTCTGTCAACCAGCTCTAGTCTGATTGATGACTTCATCTGATTTTAATTAGATTATGGCGTGATGCTGGTAGACAGAGAATCCAGTCTGGACTTAATAAAGCTTGATATTTCCAGAACTTTTCCCTCTCTCTACATTTTCCAGAAGGTATGAACATGTGTATTGGCTCAACATTTTTTTTATTGGGGGGTGGGTGGGGGGGGGTTGTCTGTTTTTTTTTGTTTCCAATTTGACTTGTTTCTTACTTGTTTCTTGCCTTTCTTTTCATCAGGGTGGACCATATCATGACATATTGCACAGTCTGTTGGGGGCATACACCTGTTATAGACCTGATGTAGGCTATGTAAGTAGTAGGTCATTTCAACCATCCTAGTTCAGGGATGTCCTTCATGGAGATCTTGACGTGTTTGTGGCATGTTTCAGGTTCAGGGGATGTCTTTCATTGCTGCTGTTCTCATTCTGAATTTGGAGGAAGCCGATGCCTTCATTGCCTTTGCCAACCTCCTTAACAAACCATGCCAGATGGCCTTCTTCAGAGTGGACCATGACCTGGTAAATACATGCACTCTCTCTTCATCTAACTTTATTTGTGGTAGACTTGCTACAGCACCTACATTTGCTTTTAAAATAGAGGGAGTGTTGTGGCTGCGTTTTCAATCAGCATTTATTTTGAACGTCTGTTGACCCATTTATAGAGATTTCATTTGCCAGACAAACTCTCGAGTAGAAGCTCTGAGCCAAGAACTCCCAAAAGTTGTTATCTGCTGACGAACATTCCTATTATCTTACATGCTTATCGCTGTGCTTTTAATCATGTTTGTGTTTAAAATGGAGTCGGCTTTGTACTGAAATACTTTGTTTTCTTCCCAAGATGCTGAAGTATTTTGCAGCCTTTGAGGTGTTTTTTGAAGAGAACCTTCCCAAACTGTTCCAGCACTTTCAGAACAACAGCTTGACGCCTGACTTTTACCTCATAGACTGGTAAATCTGCTCTTAAAATCTCCCTTCCTGCTGTTCTTGTGGTTCATCTCTGTGTTACTTTTCTTTGTTTTGAAATCAGAGAGGAGAGAGAGATTGAGTAGTTTTCCTGCAGCACCTCTTTATCGCCCCCTTAGGGCTCCTTAAAATATTTTGAAAGCTAAGCTTAAAAAAACACGTGTCCAAAAACCCACTATTTGTCCAATAACTCACTATTTTTCAAATGGACTAACCCCTGCCTTCATGCAATAAGCTTCAAATGGATAGAATCCCGCCTGCAATCTATTGAATGGGGATTTGGGTAGTGTATTTTTTGGACATTTTAATTAAAGTTCCTGTCATGATTAAAACTATTTTACTGCACTCAGGGGGGCCCCCTGAGTCTGTGGTAACAAGCGCCATCCCATAATTCCACCGTCCACGAGCCCACTAATTTTATGGCATAAATGGAGTAATAAAACTCTGGATAAATCCATAAAACTCTGGATCGTGATAGAGGGCCATCGGACTTAGACTTGAGTGCAAAAATGGAGGCTCTAGACCCTTCCAGAGCTGAGATATTGAGATCCCACATAGCATTTATGCCATTATAAATATCGCAATATCTCAGCTCTGGAAGGGTCTAGACTAGAGCCTCAATTTTTACACTCAGGTCTAAGTCCCATGGCCCTCTATCAGAATCCAGAGTTTCAAGAAGATTGGAGAAACTTATTTTTCGCACCAAAAAAAAAAAAAAAAAAAAAAACCCAAAGGGGTACCACTGTTGTTGTTGTTTTTTTTTTGGTTCGAAATTTTTCGATTTTCTGATCTTCTTGAAACTCGGGATTCTGATAGAGGGCCATGAGACTTAGACTTGAGTGCAAAAATGGAGGCTCTAGACCCTTCCAGAGCTGAGATATCGAAACTCAAAATTTCAACCAGAAAAAAAAAGACGACAGTGTTCCCCTTTACGTTTTTTTTTTTTTTTTGGGCGAAAAATTAAGTTTCCCCGATCTTCTCAAAACTCTGGATTCTGATAGAGGGCCATGAGACTTAAACCTAAGTTCAAAAATGGAGGCTATAGACCCTTCCAGAGCTGAGATGTCGAAACTCAAAATTTCGACCAGAAAAAAAAAAAACGAAAGGGGTACCACTGATGTTTTTTTTCAGGTCGAAATTTTGAGTTTCTCTGATGTTCTTGAAACTCTGGATTCTGATAGAGGGCCATGAGACTTAGACCTGAGTGCAAAAATGGAGGCTCTAGACCCTTCCAGAGCTGAGATATCGAAACTCAAAATTTCGACCCCAAAAAAACGAAAAGGGTACCACTGTCACGAGAGAGCCTCCATTTTTGCAAAAAAAACCAAAAAGGGTACCACTGTCGTTTTTTTTCAGAGTCGAAATTGAGTTTCTCTGATCTTCTTGAAACTCTGGATTCTGATAGAGGGCCATGAGACTTAGACCTGAGTGCAAAAATGGAGGCTCTAGTCCCTTCCAGAGCTGAGATATCGAAACTCAAAATTTCTACCAGAAAAATAAACGAGAGGGTTACCACTGTCGTTTTTTTTTCAGTTCGAAATTTTTTGCTTTTTCTGATCTTCTTGAAACTCTGGATTCTTATAGAGGGCCATGAGACTTAGACTTGAGTGCAAAAATGGAGGCTCTAGACCCTTCCAGAGTTGAGATATCGAATCTCAAAATTTCGACCCGAAAAAAAAACGAAAGGGGTACCACTGTCGGTTTTTTTTGGGGGTCGAAATTTTGAGTTTCTCTGATCTTCTTGAAACTCTGGATTCTGATAAAGGGCTATGAGACTTAGACCTGAGTGCAAAATTGGAGGCTCTAGACCCTTCCAGAGCTGAGATATAGAAACTCAAAATTTTGACCAGAAAAAAAAACGACAGTGTTACCCCTTACGTTTTTTTTTCGGGGGCCGAAAAATTAAGTTTCCCCAATCTTCTCAAAACTCCGGATTATGATAGAGGGCCATGAGACTTACACCTGAGTGCAAAAATGGAGGCTCTAGACCCTTCCAGAGCTGAGATATAAAGACTCAAAATTTTGACCAAAAAAAAAACGACAGTGTTACCCCTTACGTTTTTTTTCGGGGGCAGAAAAATTAAGTTTCCCCAATCTTCTCAAAACTCTGGATTATGATAGAGGGCCATGAGACTTAGACCTGAGTGCAAAAATGGAGGCTCTAGACCCTTCCAGAGCTGAGATATAGAAACTCAAAATTTTGACCAGAAAAAAAACCACAGTGTTACCCCTTATGTTTTTTTTCGGGGGCCGAAAAATTAAGTTTCCCCAATCTTTTCAAAACTCTGGATTTTGATAGAGGGCCATGAAACTTAGACCTGAGTGCAAAAATGGAGGCTCTAGACCCTTCCAGAGCTGAGATACAGAAACTCAATTTTTTTTACCAGAAAAAAACCCCCACAGTGTTACCCCTTATGTTTTTTTTTTTTTCGGGGGGCGAAAAATTAAGTTTCCCCAATCTTCTCAAAACTCTGGATTATGATAGAGGGCCATGAAACTTAGACCTGAGTGCAAAAATAGAGGCTCTAGACCCTTCCAGAGCTGAGATATAGAAACTCAAAATTTTGACTAGAAAAAAAAAAAAAAAAACGACAGTGTTACCCCTTACGTTTTTTTTGGGGGGCCGAAAAATTAAGTTTCCCTAATCTTCTCAAAACACTGGATTATGATAGAGGGCCATGAGACGTAGACCTGAGTGCAAAAATGGAGGCTCTAGACCCTTCCAGAGCTGAAATATAGAAACTCAAAATTTCGACCAAAAAAAAGACAGTGTTACCCCTTACGTTTTTTTCGGGGGGCTAAAAATTAAGTTTCCCCAATCTTCTCAAAACTCTGGATTATGATAGAGGGCCATGAAACTTAGACCTGAGTGCAAAAATGGAGGCTCTAGACCCTTCCAGAGCTGAGATACAAAAACTCAAAATTTTGACCAGAAAAAAACCCCCACAGTGTTACCCCTTATGTTTTTTTTTTCGGGGGCCGAAAAATTAAGTTTCCCCAATCTTCTCAAAACTCTGGATTATGATAGAGGGCCTTGTAATTTAGACCTGAGTGCAAAAATGGAGGCTCTAGACCCTTCCAGAGCTGAGATATAGAAACTCAAAATTTCGACCAGAAAAAAAAAAACGACAGTGATACCCCTTACGTTTTTTTTCGGGGGCCGAAAAATTAAGTTTCCCCAATCTTCTCAAAACTCTGGATTATGATAGAGGGCCATGAGACTTAGACCTGAGTGCAAAATGGAGGCTCTAGACCCTTCCAGAGCTGAGATATAGAAACTCAAAATTTTGACCAGAAAAAAAACGACAGTGTTACTCCTTACGTTTTTTTTCGGGGGCCGAAAAATTAAGTTTCCCCAATCTTCTCAAAACTCTGGATTATGATAGAGGACCATGAAATTTAGACCTGAGTGCAAAAATGGAGGCTCTAGACGCTTCCAGAGCTGAGATATAGAAACTCAAAATTTCAACCAGAAAAAAAACCCCACAGTGTTACCCCTTATGTTTTTTTTTCGGGGGGCGAAAAATTAATTTTCCCCAATCTTCTCAAAACTCTGGATTATGATAGAGGGCCATGAAACTTAGACCTGAGTGCAAAAATGGAGGCTCTAGACCCTTCCAGAGCTGAGATATAGAAACTCAAAATTTTGACCAGAAAAAAAAAAACGACAGTGTTACCCCTAACGTTTTTTTTCGGGGGCCGAAAAATTAAGTTTCCCCAATCTTCTCAAAACTCTGGATTATGATAGAGGACCATGAAACTTAGATCTGAGTGCAAAAATGGAGGCTCTAGACGCTTCCAGAGCTGAGATATTGAAACTCAAAATTTCAACCAGAAAAAAAAACACAGTGTTACCCCTTATGTTTTTTTTCGGGGGGCGAAAAATTAAAGGAGAACTCCGGGCAATTTTTAAGTTAATTTTGATCGTTAGACCTTTGTGAGTACTGACTATAGAAAAAAAAAACGAACCGGATTGGTGCTTGCTACACGGAGCTGCGACCGCGAATGCCCAGAGCTCTCACCCAGCTAAAACGCCAGCTATGGGGGCATGGACATAAAGTGCGTTTTTAAACCTCTTAACAGACACCAAATGCAATTAAAATGTCTGTCTTACACGAACAGGGACCCAACATGTGAACAAGATGCGTTTAGCAACTTAGCCATCGTTTCAACTCACCTCAGTAGTCTTTTAGACGGCAAGCCGTAATCTCGCGCTGCAGTCCTGTGCTGTAGCCGGAAAAGGTAAACAATGTCCAGGGGGGAGGAGCGTTGATCATGTGTGTGTGATGACGCGACGAGTTATGATCAGAGTTGATTACAGGTGAAGAAAAAATGGTTCGTGTTTGTGCATTTCCGAATTGTGGCAACAAAATGAGAAAATATAAGGGCTTAAATTTTCATCGTCTTCCTTATCAGGCCCCTGGACATTCTGCAGTTGTGGCTAGTTGTTCTAAAACTTGATGTGCAAACTCCTGTAGAAGTACTACGCGCTAAAGATTACCGCATTTGCAGCGAACATTTTGAAAAGGATGACTACACAGTCTCAACACAGCGGGGCCGTTTGAAGAAAACGCCGTTCCGAAGACGAGTGAAACCACTGTGGAGGTAATGTAACATTTATTTATTTATCCTTCCATTTAGACACACATGGCACGAGGAGAGATGTGCGTGAATGTTTTTTGTAGACTTATATTCAAAACTTTAATTATTTCACTATCGTCTTTGATTTGATTATTTTTTGTTTTGCAAATTTCTATAAGAATAAAATGCATTTGCTAGAGATAATAAATTGTGTGGGAGTGTGCAATAAGGGGGGGGGGGGGGAAGGAGACCGATGTGTGTTGATATACTAGCGAAATACAATATATAGGGAAATACTGTCTGAATTACCACACTAAATGTTAGATAAACATACAAGTAGAAAATGTTATTGTGTTGTGCAGTTAGATAAATGTATTATTTTCTTTATTATTTATTACTTATTCAGGAGACTGATGCTGATGGTGTGGATCTGATAGAATCACAATTAGCTGGTGTGGCACAGTCAACTCCAAAGAAAGCCCTCCAAAGAGGAAGTGAACCCAGATCAAGTCGGTCTGGTCCGTCCTCCTGCCTGACCCTACAAAGCCTTCACATACATATATCGCACGACCTATTTCATGGGAACAATCAGTGGTAAGCCTCTCATTGATAAAAGCTTTTCAAAAACTTTTTTTAACACATTGCCATCACTAGAGTGTAATATTATACATTTCTAAAACCAAGGTCCAGGGTGCCATGGCATCATATCTGTCTGTCCCCAACACAGCCAGTGGAGAATTTGCAGAAGTGAGTTGAATGACTTTTCTTTTGAGGCTGTACTACTGTTATTTTTTTGTGTGAGTGATAATCCTTATTCATTTTAAAAAACTACATGTAAATATATTTATACAACAAATATATTTTAAATTTCCAAAACAGGACGATAAAGAAGATTCATTAACTTTGGATATGAGCAAAAGCTTTGGGGAAATGTTTTTATCAGACGTAAGCTTTTCGCCTTCTAGCGACACCCCAACATCAACCTCTGGTTCAGGTTCTGGCTCTGGAAAAGAACCGGAACATGACAGAAATTGGATTGTGAATGAATCCAGACTATTAGAACTGTTCAACACATGCAAGACCTGTGGCTCAGCAGTGGAGAACAAAAGGATTATAACGCATGGCAGCCAAATCAGAGTTCTTTGGACATGCTTGAATGATCACCCTGGAAGTTGGTCTTCATGTCCAGACATTAGAGGGATGGCAGAAAACAACCTACTCATCAGCGCATGCACTTTCTTCACTGGAACCACCCATACCACCATTTCTGACTGGGCTGAGCTTCTTCATACCCCAATTCCGAAGAAAACTCAATATTATTCAATGCAATCTATCTACCTAATACCAGTCATCCAACAAGCGTACATAGAAAAACATGAGAAATTAATCGAATGTCTCGTGCAACTTTGCGCTTCAGGTCATAAAGTTGAGCTCTGTGGGGATGCTAGAAGTGACAGTCCAGGTAAGCATTTTGCTGTAATTGTAAATCATAAATCCTGGAGTTATAATAGATATGATTTTGATGATTCTGATTATACTGTATGACACATGACAACCCTACATCTTATTTAAAAAAAACATCTCTGTTTTTTTCCCACAACAGGTTTCAGTAGCAAATACTGTACATATTCATTTTAAGATGATGCCACAAAAGAGATCATTCATTTCAAATTGGTTCAGGTAAATTATCTATTGTGATTTGTAAAACTAAATTATGTAGACATGCTTTGTCTGATCATCCAATATTATTCTCTAGGTTACAGAAACAACCAGCTCTGTTGCTATGGAGGTGTTAGGATTTCAGAGGGGTCTGGATTACTTGCTTGAAAGGGGCGTGGTTGTTGATGTTGTGACCACTGACAGATCGCCATCTGTCCGCAAACTTATGAAGGACAACTACCCTAGCATCCAACATGAATTTGATCCCTGGCATGTAAGCAAAAGTAAGCAAATTGAATTGAAAAGACAATCAATGGATTGTTTCTCTCATGAAAAGTTGGTTTTTCTGTTTCATTTTTTTTCACTAAATTTTAAAATTTAATTTTTGTCTGTTTTGGACAGGTGTGAAGAAGAAGCTTGTACTTGTATCCAATAAGAAGAACAACAGAGACTTGCAGCCATGGATAAAGTCAATTTAACCATCTGTACTGGTCATGCAGCACAAGCAAAGGTGACAAAGAGGTAATATTTTGGAATAATACTTAACATTGATACATTATTTTTGTTATAGAATATTTACTTTTATATCAAAGACAAACAACACATGCTCTTGTTGGTGTAATAAGAGTGCTAGATAATATTTATAATATTATTTACCTTGCAGATTATGTAACATTTTAAACAAGAAATTATTTCTCAAACTATGACTTCAATCTTTTTTTAAAAAGGAATGTGTACGAAGATGGAAGTCGCTTCTGCACCACATATGTGGCATTCACCGGTGGGAGGAGGATGGTGCTCAGTACACCTGCAATCACCCAACTCTGGCAGAGGATGAACAGAGGCGCAAAAAGTGGCTGAGTCCAGATTCATCAGCTTTTGTGGCACTGAAGGGAGTGGTGTTGGACAAAAATCTCCTTAGAGACTTGAGGCAGATGTCACTCTTCAAGCATACAGGTATCTATTTAGATTGGTTAGAACATTTTCACAATCATGATTATTATTGTCACCACAATATATATATATATATATATATATATGAAGAGTTCAGATGCGAAAGCCTCTAAATGCCATTTGAAATTTTCTTCTAAAATGCCCATTTTTATCAAGCTTGTGTATTTAAGTTCAGTAATTTCACTTAAATGAAAATTAATAGGTAATCTTCATTGCCATTTAAGTGAAATTACTGAACTTAATTATACAAGCTTGATAAAAATGGTCATTTTAGAAGAAAATTTCAAATGGCACTTAGAGGCTTTTGCATCTGAACTCTTCATATATATATATATATATATATATATATATATATATATATATATATATATATTTTTTTTTTTTTTTTTTGAGAGGAGCATTTTCTTTTCATTACTGCCTACAACGCAATGATACCAGTTACATTAGGGTCATTGAGTGTGTGATATTACATTTATACAGGATCTTTGGAGGTGTACCATCAGGTCATGCTGAAATATGCTGAGAAGCGACTTCACTACAGTTACGACAGCATGAGGGCTCGTACCCAACTTGCAGTACTTGACCATAATAGCAACGTTGGTAGACCACAGGCGAAGACAATAGAAGGTATCATATATAATATGCTCATTTATATAAATATGTTTTACAATACATTGTATGCATTGTATATTACCAAGTTTCTTTAGGTCTTCTAAGGATACGCTGTATTTAATTTGTATTTTCATGTATTTCAGGACAACCACGGTACAAAGCGCTATATTCAAGACAGAGTCACCAGTGGGTTGCAAAACCCATGTTTGAAAACACCACACAGGCCTTTCGACATGATCTTGTTGAGCGTGTGCTGAGGAGGAGAGAGGACAGTACTGTTGTCTTCTCTGACACTTTACCCCCTCGTAAACCAGGGCAAAGGAAATTGTTCCAGAACATCGCTCCAATTCCAAGGCCGGACAAGAGTTATCTGGTCGCTCATCAAACATCACGCTTTTGAACTCAAAACTATTGTTATGTGACCATGTTGACATTTTTTAATATGAAGCATACGCTGTTCTTTCATTTTTTGTTGTAAAATAAAGTTTTGTTTGTAATTGTCCGTAATAGAGTGTTATTATTGTTTTAGTAAAAACATAGGAGCATAAGAACTTGGATTTACTTACTTTATTACAATGAATGACATAATGATGAAATCTTTTTTTTAACATGCACAATCTAAAATTCAAACTAAGCAATTAGATTATCTCCTCTGTCTCCTGAAATCCAATGTAAGTACCAGTGGGGGAGGGATACTTTCTTCTGATCATTGATACAACACAGCTAGGTAATGGTCTTCTAATCCCACGTCCAAGGCGCTCTCCTTTTAGTGCCCATTTTAGCACGACACGGTAGGCCACCAGTCTGTATTTGCTGTAGGGAATGGAGTTGGGGGCAGAGAGAGCAAACGTTTGCTTAGTTCACTAACGGAAATGCATAATTAATATTATTATTTTTACATAAAACATAAATTGACTTGAGTTTCCAGCACTGGCTTTTGGATAAGAGCAGGAAATTCCTCGGTACAGGTGACACAGTTCTCGTTACCTGGATGAAAGAGATCCCACTCTTTACAGCACAGGCTTTCTTCCTCGGTAGGCATTGGGTCACAACACCCACACAAACACCACCAGTTGCACGAAATTCGTGTCGTTGAAGCATTTGCTTCATCTGCCGGTTGCTCCATGGTCTGTCTCCTTTCCAACTCTTGTGAGGCTAGCTCTTCATCAGTATACTCTGGTTCGAATAAATAAGGACGACCATCAAACGCAAACTCCTCTTCCATCGGTTCAAAATCTTCTAAATTCTCCATATTTACTACTACTTTTTTCTTCACCTATAATCAACTCTGATCATAACTCGTCGCGTCATCGCACACACATGATCAACGCTCCTCCCCCCTGGACATTGTTTACCTTTTCCGGCTACAGCACGGGACTGCAGCGCGAGATCACGGCTTGCCGTCTAAAAGACTACTGAGGTGAGTTGAAACGATGGCTAAGTTGCTAACCGCATCTTGTTCACATGTTGGGTCCCTGTTCGTGTTGGACAGACATTTTAATTGCATTTGGTGTCTGTTAAGAGGTTTAAAAACGCACTTTATGTCCATGCCCCCATTGCTGAAGTTTTAGCTGGGTGAGAGCTCTGGGCATTTGCGGTCGCAGCTCCGTGTAGCAAGCACCAATCCGGTTCATTTTTTTCTCAATAGTCAGTACTCACAAAGGTCTAACTATCAAAATTAACTTAAAAATTGCCAGGAGTTCTCCTTTAAGTTTCCCCAATCTTCTCAAAACTCTGGATTATGATAGAGGGCCATGAAACTTAGACCTGAGTGCAAAAATGGAGGCTCTAGACCCTTCCAGAGCTGAGATACAGAAACTCAAAATTTTTACCAGAAAAAAAAAACGACAGTGTTACCCCTTACGTTTTTATTCGGGGGCCGAAAAATTAAGTTTCCCCAATCTTCTCAAAACTCTGGATTATGATAGAGGGCCATTAAACTTAGACCTGAGTGCAAATATGGAGGCTCTAGACGCTTCCAGAGCTGAGATATAGAAACTCAAACTCAAACTCAAGGGGTGGGCAAACTTTTTGGCTCAAGGGCCACACTGGGTTTATAAAATTTGACAGAGGGACGGCCATTTACGTGGATCACGTAATTTACATAGTATATTAATTTATATGCTATATATATATCCCCATTTAGCATTGTTATATTTTGGGGTTATTTTTTATTTAATTTTATATTTATTTTAATTTTATATATATATATATATATATATATTTATGTTCTTTTTAAATATTGTTTATCCTTAGTATTATTTAATGAGCCTAACAGTAAATTAGAAACAAAACACCAGCAAGTGTACACTTAGTAAAGTAAAAATTAGAGAAATGGACTGCATTTATATAGCGCTTTCATAGACCCAATGGCCACCAAAGTGCTTTACAATTTGCCTCACATTCACCCATTCACTCACACATTCATACACCGACGGCGACAGCAGCCATGCAAGGTGCCATCCAGCTCGTCGGGAGCAGCTCGGGTTAGGTGTCTTGCTCATGGACACCTCGACACTTGGTCAGGTGGAACCGAGGATTGAACCACCAACCTTTCGGTTTGTAGACAACCCACATGAACCACTGAGCCACTGCCGCCCCAATGAAGCAAGGTTACATTAATTCAACTTTATTAAAACTCCATATGGTAATCAAATTGCACTTAACACACAAATGTCATCAGAGGCGGACAGAGTACACAGCTTCATTACTTGAGTAAAAGTACAGATACCAATTGCCAAATTTTACTCAAGTACAAGTAAAAGTACTACACTCAGACGTCTACTCAAGTAAAAGTACTGAAGTACTTGTTTTTAAAAGTACTTGAGTATCAAGAGTACAAGAGTACATTTTCTAAATATTGCATTACCTGCCACAGTGCTTACATTTATGGACAGAAACGTCCACATGGAGTTATGAAAAATGTTAATGTCAATACCTTGGAGAATGTAAAAGGATTTGAAAGTAAAATCAAGTCATATACATCTTTTTACCATGCTGCTTTAATGAACATTTAAGAACATTTCAGAAAATTGAAATAGTGTGGCGAGGGGGTCACGGGTTGGCACATTCCCTAGATGGACCTGCTACGTCTCCATCCATTGTTTCGTCCATGGTTTGGTCTCGTATCTAAATCTGACAATGGAGTTGACTTTGGCGGAAAGCTGAAGGTGATTTCTGATAGGCTGTCTCAATCAGTGGCGCCTGCACAATCCAATCACGTTTGAGAGGGAAACAACAAATTGAGGGTTTCCGAAATTTTTCTTATTTTTAAATTTTCTTATATATTTTTTTAAACTAGTTACTTTTTACTCACGGTTATGGATAGAAATGTATTGGAGTAAAGAGTACAATATTTCCCTCTCAAATGTACTTGAGTAAAGTCAGGAGTACTCCCCAAAAATGATACTTGAGTAAAGTACAGATCCCTCAAAATTGTACTTAAGTACTGTACTCAAGTAAATGTACTCCAATACTGTCCGGCTCTGAATGTCATACATTTGTGAAAAAATAAAATAAAAATAAAAAAATGTACCAATTTATTTTAAGTATGATAAAATGTAAAAATCAAAAGCAGATAAGAACATTTATTGAACAAACGGCAGAGACGGGAGCGTAGCGAGGCGGGCGATAAAGGTAACCGGAAGCAGTCCAAGAGACAAATACAGAGGAGAAAAGAAACTAAATATCAAAAGAAAAACTACAAATCAAATGAAAACTAATCAGGTGTACAAGTGGTTACTAACATTTTTTTTCTCTGTGAGTTTCCAAAAAAGGAAAAAACATTAATGTGCAACAAGGAGCCTTGTTGTGTTTAAGTCGCTGTCTGAAGGAGTGCTGAAATGTCAATGATTCAATCGTGCAAACGTTCTGTTTCCTGGGATATTAGTTATAAATTGCATATGACAAATTACAAAAAACGGTCTGACTCTGCGGCGTGAGTGTAACGGAGGCCAGCTAGTAGTTGCTGTGCAAGTAAACCTCACTCTCCGATCTCAATAGGCGCTCTAGCGACAGATGCTTGAGGCTGCAGTCTTTGCCTCCTTGTTAGCGCGCCTGACTCTCATGCCGGAGACCCGGGTTCGAGGCCCGCTCGGAGCGGGTCGAGTTAGACTCGGGTATGTGAGGGGTTACATGAGCTTTGCAATGCAACCGTTATTTATTCACTGTATGGTTTCCATGGTGACGCGTCATTGCTTGTCACGTGACACACCGCAGCACAGCCACAACAGCTCTGAATGAATGAGCTGCTTTATTCAAGTATTGCAGGAAAAAGGCAAAATGAATGTGTGACAGGGATGTTGGTTCGGTGAATGGAAGGAGACACGGGGTCAGCGAATACTGGGGCTCATGCACTTTATTGAGTTACTTTCTCTCCCCACAGCGCTTGCTCGCGCTAACACAATTAATTCAGAATATTTCAAAAACAAATCACATATAAAACAGTACTCTTCCCGCTGGATTCAGCTTCTCAGGTCACAAATGCAGTAACACTCTTTTTACTGAAACAGCTTGCAGCCCAGCGTTTTCTCTCTCTCGACAGCGCGTGCACGAGCTCCCAGTCTCTCTCTCTCCCCACTCTGTCAGCACGGCCTGCTTACCGCTCAGCTCCCCCCTCGCTCTGCCGCTACAGACCACGCTGCACAACGCTCCCCATGCAAATGCAATCTCTATGACAATATTTTAAATACTCGACGGGCCGGATTAAACAGCCTAACGGGCCGCATGTGGCCCGCGGGCCGTAGTTTGCCCACCCCTGGTCTAGAGCCTCCATTTTTGCGCGCTGGTCGAAGTCTCGTGGCCCTCTGTCAGAATCCAGAGTTTCAAGAAGATCGGAGGGGGTCAAAATTTCGGCCAAAAACGACAGTGTTACCCCTTATGTTTTTTTTCAGGTCAAAACTTTGACATCCGATATCTCGGCTCTGGAAGGGTCTAGAGCCTCCATTTTTGCGCGCTGGTCGAAGTCTCGTGGCCCTCTGTCAGAATCCAGAGTTTCAAGAAGATCGGAGGGGGTCAAAATTTCGGCCAAAAACAACAGTGTTACCCCTTATGTTTTTTTTTTCGGGTCAAAACTTCGACGTCCGATATCTCGGCTCTGGAAGGGTCTAGAGCCTCCATTTTTGCACGCTGGTCGAAGTCTCGTGGCCCTCTGTCAGAATCCAGAGTTTCAAGAAGATCAGAGGGGGTCAAAATTTCGGCCAAAAATGACAGTGTTACCCCTTATGTTTTTTTTTCAGGTCAAAACTTTGACACCCGATATCTCGGCTCTGGAATGGTCTAGAGCCTCCGTTTTTGCGCGCTGGTCGAAGTCTCGTGGCCCTCTGTCAGAATCCAGAGTTTCAAGAAGATCGGAGGGGGTCAAAATTTCGGCCAAAAACGACAGTGTTACCCCTTATGTTTTTTTTTTCGGGTCAAAACTTTGACGTCCGATATCTCGGCTCTGGAAGGGTCTAGAGCCTCCATTTTTGCGCGCTGGTCGAAGTCTCGTGGCCCTCTGTCAGAATCCAGAGTTTCAAGAAGATCGGAGGGGGTCAAAATTTCGGCCAAAAACGACAGTGTTACACCTTATGTTTTTTTTTCAGGTCAAAACTTTGACATCCGATATCTTGGCTCTGGAAGGGTCTAGAGCCTCCATTTTTGCGCGCTGGTCGAAGTCTCGTGGCCCTCTGTCAGAATCCAGAGTTTCAAGAAGATCAGAGGGGGTCAAAATTTCGGCCAAAAACAACAGTGTTACCCCTTATGGTTTTTTTTCGGGTCAAAACTTTGACGTCCGATATCTCGGCTCTGGAAGGGTCTAGAGCCTCCATTTTTGCGCGCTGGTCGAAGTCTCGTGGCCCTCTGTCAGAATCCAGAGTTTCAAGAAGATCGGAGGGGGTCAAAATTTCGGCCAAAAATGACAGTGTTACCCCTTATGTTTTTTTTTTCAGGTCAAAACTTTGACATCCGATATCTCGGCTCTGGAAGGGTCTAGAGCCTCCATTTTTGCGCGCTGGTCGAAGTCTCGTGGCCCTCTGTCAGAATCCAGAGTTTCAAGAAGATCGGAGGGGGTCAAAATTTCGGCCAAAAACGACAGTGTTACCCCTTATGTTTTTTTTTTCGGGTCAAAACTTTGACATCCGATATCTCGGCTCTGGAAGGGTCTAGAGCCTCCATTTTTGCGCGCTGGTCGAAGTCTCGTGGCCCTCTGTCAGAATCCAGAGTTTCAAGAAGATCGGAGGGGGTCAAAATTTCGGCCAAAAATGACAGTGTTACCCCTTATGTTTTTTTTTCAGGTCAAAACTTTGACATCCGATATCTCGGCTCTGGAAGGGTGTAGAGCCTCCATTTTTGCGCGCTGGTCAAAGTCTCGTGGCCCTCTGTCAGAATCCAGAGTTTCAAGAAGATCGGAGGGGGTCAAAATTTCGGCCAAAAACAACAGTGTTACCCCTTATGGTTTTTTTTCGGGTCAAAACTTTGACGTCCGATGTCTCGGCTCTGGAAGGGTCTAGAGCCTCCATTTTTGCGCGCTGGTCGAAGTCTCGTGGCCCTCTGTCAGAATCCAGAGTTTCAAGAAGATCGGAGGGGGTCAAAATTTCGGCCAAAAACGACAGTGTTACCCCTTATGTTTTTTTTTTTCAGGTCAAAAATTTGACATCCGATATCTCGGCTCTGGAAGGGTCTAGAGCCTCCATTTTTGCGCGCTGGTCGAAGTCTCGTGGCCCTCTGTCAGAATCCAGAGTTTCAAGAAGATCGGAGGGGGTCAAAATTTCGGCCAAAAACGACAGTGTTACCCCTTATGTTTTTTTTCGGGTCAAAACTTTGACATCCGATATCTCGGCTCTGGAAGGGTCTAGAGCCTCCATTTTTGCGCGCTGGTCGAAGTCTCGTGGCCCTCTGTCAGAATCCAGAGTTTCAAGAAGATCGGAGGGGGTCAAAATTTCGGCCAAAAACGACAGTGTTACCCCTTATGTTTTTTTTTTCAGGTCAAAACTTTGACATCCAATATCTCGGCTCTGGAAGGGTCTAGAGCCTCCATTTTTGCACGCTGGTCGAAGTCTCGTGGCCCTCTGTCAGAATCCAGAGTTTCAAGAAGATCGGAGGGGGTCAAAATTTCGGCCAAAAACGACAGTGTTACCCCTTATGTTTTTTTTTTCAGGTCAAAACTTTGACGTCCGATATCTCGGCTCTGGAAGGGTCTAGAGCCTCCATTTTTGCGCGCTGGTCGAAGTCTCGTGGCCCTCTGTCAGAATCCAGAGTTTCAAGAAGATCGGAGGGGGTCAAAATTTCGGCCAAAAATGACAGTGTTACCCCTTATGTTTTTTTTTTCAGGTCAAAACTTTGACATCCGATATCTCGGCTCTGGAAGGGTCTAGAGCCTCCATTTTTGCGCGCTGGTCGAAGTCTCGTGGCCCTCTGTCAGAATCCAGAGTTTCAAGAAGATCGGAGGGGGTCAAAATTTCGGCCAAAAACGACAGTGTTACCCCTTATGTTTTTTTTTTTCGGGTCAAAACTTTGACATCCGATATCTCGGCTCTGGAAGGGTCTAGAGCCTCCATTTTTGCGCGCTGGTCGAAGTCTCGTGGCCCTCTGTCAGAATCCAGAGTTTCAAGAAGATCGGAGGGGGTCAAAATTTCGGCCAAAAATGACAGTGTTACCCCTTATGTTTTTTTTTCAGGTCAAAACTTTGACATCCGATATCTCGGCTCTGGAAGGGTGTAGAGCCTCCATTTTTGCGCGCTGGTCAAAGTCTCGTGGCCCTCTGTCAGAATCCAGAGTTTCAAGAAGATCGGAGGGGGTCAAAATTTCGGCCAAAAACAACAGTGTTACCCCTTATGGTTTTTTTTCGGGTCAAAACTTTGACGTCCGATGTCTCGGCTCTGGAAGGGTCTAGAGCCTCCATTTTTGCGCGCTGGTCGAAGTCTCGTGGCCCTCTGTCAGAATCCAGAGTTTCAAGAAGATCGGAGGGGGTCAAAATTTCGGCCAAAAACGACAGTGTTACCCCTTATGTTTTTTTTTTTCAGGTCAAAAATTTGACATCCGATATCTCGGCTCTGGAAGGGTCTAGAGCCTCCATTTTTGCGCGCTGGTCGAAGTCTCATGGCCCTCTGTCAGAATCCAGAGTTTCAAGAAGATCGGAGGGGGTCAAAATTTCGGCCAAAAACGACAGTGTTACCCCTTATGTTTTTTTTTCAGGTCAAAACTTTGACATCCGATATCTCGGCTCTGGAAGGGTCTAGAGCCTCCATTTTTGCACGCTGATCGAAGTCTCGTGGCCCTCTGTCAGAATCCAGAGTTTCAAGAAGATCGGAGGGGGTCAAAATTTCGGCCAAAAACGACAGTGTTACCCCTTATGTTTTTTTTTTTCAGGTCAAAACTTTGACATCCGATATCTCGGCTCTGGAAGGGTCTAGAGCCTCCATTTATGCGCGCTGGTCGAAGTCTCGTGGCCCTCTGTCAGAATCCAGAGTTTCAAGAAGATCGGAGGGGGTCAAAATTTCGGCCAAAAACGACAGTGTTACCCCTTATGTTTTTTTTTTCAGGTCAAAACTTTGACATCCGATATCTCGGCTCTGGAAGGGTCTAGAGCCTCCATTTTTGCGCGCTGGTCGAAGTCTCGTGGCCCTCTGTCAGAATCCAGAGTTTCAAGAAGATCGGAGGGGGTCAAAATTTCGGCCAAAAACGACAGTGTTACCCCTTATGTTTTTTTTCAGGTCAAAACTTTGACATCCGATATCTCGGCTCTGGAAGGGTCTATAGCCTCCATTTTTGCGCGCTGGTCGAAGACTCGTGGCCCTCTGTCAGAATCCAGAGTTTCAAGAAGATCGGAGGGGGTCAAAATTTCGGCCAAAAACGACAGTGTTACCCCTTATGTTTTTTTTTCGGGTCAAAACTTTGACATCCGATATCTCGGCTCTGGAAGGGTCTAGAGCCTCCATTTTTGCACGCTGGTCGAAGTCTCGTGGCCCTCTGTCAGAATCCAGAGTTTCAAGAAGATCGGAGGGGGTCAAAATTTCGGCCAAAAACGACAGTGTTACCCCTTATGTTTTTTTTTTCAGGTCAAAACTTTGACATCCGATATCTCGGCTCTGGAAGAGTCTAGAGCCTCCATTTATGCGCGCTGGTCGAAGTCTCGTGGCCCTCTGTCAGAATCCAGAGTTTCAAGAAGATCGGAGGGGGTCAAAATTTCGGCCAAAAACGACAGTGTTACCCCTTATGTTTTTTTTTTCAGGTCAAAACTTTGACATCCGATATCTCGGCTCTGGAAGGGTCTAGAGCCTCCATTTTTGCGCGCTGGCCGAAGTCTCGTGGCCCTCTGTCAGAATCCAGAGTTTCAAGAAGATCGGAGGGGGTCAAAATTTCGGCCAAAAACGACAGTGTTACCCCTTATGTTTTTTTTTCAGGTCAAAACTTTGACATCCGATATCTCGGCTCTGGAAGGGTCTAGAGCCTCCATTTTTGCGCGCTGGTCGAAGACTCGTGGCCCTCTGTCAGAATCCAGAGTTTCAAGAAGATCGGAGGGGGTCAAAAGGGTCAAAATTTCGGCCAAAAACGACAGTGTTACCCCTTATGTTTTTTTTTCGGGTCAAAACTTTGACATCCGATATCTCGGCTCTGGAAGGGTCTAGAGCCTCCATTTTTGCGCGCTGGTCGAAGTCTCGTGGCCCTCTGTCAGAATCCAGAGTTTCAAGAAGATCGGAGGGGGTCAAAATTTCGGCCAAAAACGACAGTGTTACCCCTTATGTTTTTTTTTTCAGGTCAAAACTTTGACATCCGATATCTCGGCTCTGGAAGGGTCTAGAGCCTCCATTTTTGCGCGCTGTTCGAAGTCTCGTGGCCCTCTGTCAGAATCCAGAGTTTCAAGAAGATCGGAGGGGGTCAAAATTTCGGCCAAAAACGACAGTGTTACCCCTTATGTTTTTTTTTCAGGTCAAAACTTTGACATCCGATATCTCGGCTCTGGAAGGGTCTAGAGCCTCCATTTTTGCGCGCTGGTCGAAGTCTCGTGGCCCTCTGTCAGAATCCAGAGTTTCAAGAAGATCGGAGGGGGTCAAAATTTCGGCCAAAAACGACAGTGTTACCCCTTATGTTTTTTTTTCAGGTCAAAACTTTGACATCCGATATCTCGGCTCTGGAAGGGTCTAGAGCCTCCATTTTTGTGCGCTGGTCGAAGTCTCGTGGCCCTCTGTCAGAATCCAGAGTTTCAAGAAGATCGGAGGGGGTCAAAATTTCGGCCAAAAACGATAGTGTTACCCCTTATGTTTTTTTTTCAGGTCAAAACTTTGACATCCGATATCTCGGCTCTGGAA
The DNA here is from genome assembly GCA_038021265.1 of Cyprinella venusta. Lineage (NCBI taxonomy): Eukaryota > Metazoa > Chordata > Actinopteri > Cypriniformes > Leuciscidae > Cyprinella > Cyprinella venusta. The sequence goes on from CM075875.1 coordinate 14,145,416, forward strand.
GGGTCTAGAGCCTCCATTTTTGCGCGCTGGTCGAAGTCTCGTGGCCCTCTGTCAGAATCCAGAGTTTCAAGAAGATCGGAGGGGGTCAAAATTTCGGCCAAAAACGACAGTGTTACCCCTTATGTTTTTTTTTTCGGGTCAAAACTTTGACGTCCGATATCTCGGCTCTGGAAGGGTCTAGAGCCTCCATTTTTGCGCGCTGGTCGAAGTCTCGTGGCCCTCTGTCAGAATCCAGAGTTTCAAGAAGATCGGAGGGGGTCAAAATTTCGGCCAAAAACGACAGTGTTACCCCTTATGTTTTTTTTTCGGGGTCAAAACTTTGAGGTCTGATATCTCGGCTCTGGAAGGGTCTAGAGCCTCCATTTTTGCGCGCTGGTCGAAGTCTCGTGGCCCTCTGTCAGAATCCAGAGTTTCAAGAAGATCGGAGGGGGTCAAAATTTCGGCCAAAAACGACAGTGTTACCCCTTATGTTTTTTTTTTCGGGTCAAAACTTTGACGTCCGATATCTCGGCTCTGGAAGGGTCTAGAGCCTCCATTTTTGCGCGCTGGTCGAAGTCTCGTGGCCCTCTGTCAGAATCCAGAGTTTCAAGAAGATCGGAGGGGGTCAAAATTTCGGCCAAAAATGACAGTGTTACCCCTTATGTTTTTTTTTTCAGGTCAAAACTTTGACATCCGATATCTCGGCTCTGGAAGGGTCTAGAGCCTCCATTTTTGCGCGCTGGTCGAAGTCTCGTGGCCCTCTGTCAGAATCCAGAGTTTCAAGAAGATCGGAGGGGGTCAAAATTTCGGCCAAAAACGACAGTGTTACCCCTTATGTTTTTTTTTTCGGGTCAAAACTTTGACGTCCGATATCTCGGCTCTGGAAGGGTCTAGAGCCTCCATTTTTGTGCGCTGGTCGAAGTCTCGTGGCCCTCTGTCAGAATCCAGAGTTTCAAGAAGATCGGAGGGGGTCAAAATTTCGGCCAAAAACGACAGTGTTACCCCTTATGTTTTTTTTCAGGTCAAAACTTTGACATCCGATATCTCGGCTCTGGAAGGGTCTAGAGCCTCCATTTTTGCGCGCTGGTCGAAGTCTCGTGGCCCTCTGTCAGAATCCAGAGTTTCAAGAAGATCGGAGGGGTCAAAATTTCGGCCAAAAACGACAGTGTTACCCCTTATGTTTTTTTTCAGGTCAAAACTTTGACATCCGATATCTCGGCTCTGGAAGGGTCTAGAGCCTCCATTTTTGCGCGCTGGTCGAAGTCTCTTGGCCCTCTGTCAGAATCCAGAGTTTCAAGAAGATCGGAGGGGGTCAAAATTTCGGCCAAAAACGACAGTGTTACCCCTTATGTTTTTTTTCAGGTCAAAACTTTGACATCCGATATCTCGGCTCTGGAAGGGTCTAGAGCCTCCATTTTTGCGCGCTGGTCGAAGTCTCGTGGCCCTCTGTCAGAATCCAGAGTTTCAAGAAGATCGGAGGGGGTCAAAATTTCGGCCAAAAACGACAGTGTTACCCCTTATGTTTTTTTTCAGGTCAAAAATTTGACATCCGATATCTCGGCTCTGGAAGGGTCTAGAGCCTCCATTTTTGCGCGCTGGTCGAAGTCTCGTGGCCCTCTGTCAGAATCCAGAGTTTCAAGAAGATCGGAGGGGGTCAAAATTTCGGCCAAAAACGACAGTGTTACCCCTTATGTTTTTTTTTCGGGTCAAAACTTTGACATCCGATATCTCGGCTCTGGAAGGGTCTAGAGCCTCCATTTTTGCGCGCTGGTCGAAGTCTCGTGGCCCTCTGTCAGAATCCAGAGTTTCAAGAAGATCGGAGGGGGTCAAAATTTCGGCCAAAAACGACAGTGTTACCCCTTATGTTTTTTTTTCAGGTCAAAACTTTGACATCCGATATCTCGGCTCTGGAAGGGTCTAGAGCCTCCATTTTTGCACGCTGGTCGAAGTCTCGTGGCCCTCTGTCAGAATCCAGAGTTTCAAGAAGATCGGAGGGGGTCAAAATTTCGGCCAAAAACGACAGTGTTACCCCTTATGTTATTTTTTTTCAGGTCAAAACTTTGACATCCGATATCTCGGCTCTGGAAGGGTCTAGAGCCTCCATTTATGCGCGCTGGTCGAAGTCTCGTGGCCCTCTGTCAGAATCCAGAGTTTCAAGAAGATCGGAGGGGGTCAAAATTTTGGCCAAAAACGACAGTGTTACCCCTTATGTTTTTTTTTTCAGGTCAAAACTTTAACATCCGATATCTCGGCTCTGGAAGGGTCTAGAGCCTCCATTTTTGCGCGCTGGTCGAAGTCTCGTGGCCCTCTGTCAGAATCCAGAGTTTCAAGAAGATCGGAGGGGGTCAAAATTTCGGCCAAAAACGACAGTGTTACCCCTTATGTTTTTTTTTCAGGTCAAAACTTTGACATCCGATATCTCGGCTCTGGAAGGGTCTAGAGCCTCCATTTTTGCGCGCTGGTCGAAGACTCGTGGCCCTCTGTCAGAATCCAGAGTTTCAAGAAGATCGGAGGGGGTCAAAATTTCGGCCAAAAACGACAGTGTTACCCCTTATGTTTTTTTTTCGGGTCAAAACTTTGACATCCGATATCTCGGCTCTGGAAGGGTCTAGAGCCTCCATTTTTGCGCGCTGGTCGAAGTCTCGTGGCCCTCTGTCAGAATCCAGAGTTTCAAGAAGATCGGAGTGGGTCAACATTTCGGCCAAAAACGACAGTGTTACCCCTTATGTTTTTTTTTTCAGGTCAAAACTTTGACATCCGATATCTCGGCTCTGGAAGGGTCTAGAGCCTCCATCTTTGCGCGCTGGTCGAAGTCTCGTGGCCCTCTGTCAGAATCCAGAGTTTCAAGAAGATCGGAGGGGGTCAAAATTTCGGCCAAAAACGACAGTGTTACCCCTTATGTTTTTTTTTTTCAGGTCAAAACTTTGACATCCGATATCTCGGCTCTGGAAGGGTCTAGACCCTCCATTTTTGCACGCTGGTCGAAGTCTCGTGGCCCTCTGTCAGAATCCAGAGTTTCAAGAAGATCGGAGGGGGTCAAAATTTCGGCCAAAAACGACAGTGTTACCCCTTATGTTTTTTTTTTCAGGTCAAAACTTTGACATCCGATATCTCGGCTCTGGAAGGGTCTAGAGCCTCCATTTATGCGTGCTGGTCGAAGTCTCGTGGCCCTCTGTCAGAATCCAGAGTTTCAAGAAGATCGGAGGGGGTCAAAATTTCGGCCAAAAACGACAGTGTTACCCCTTATGTTTTTTTTTTCAGGTCAAAACTTTGACATCCGATATCTCGGCTCTGGAAGGGTCTAGAGCCTCCATTTTTGCGCGCTGGTCGAAGTCTCGTGGCCCTCTGTCAGAATCCAGAGTTTCAAGAAGATCGGAGGGGGTCAAAATATCGGCCAAAAACGACAGTGTTACCCCTTATGTTTTTTTTCGGGTCAAAACTTTGACATCCGATATCTCGGCTCTGGAAGGGGTCTAGAGCCTCCGTTTTTGCGCGCTGGTCGAAGTCTCGTGGCCCTCTGTCAGAATCCAGAGTTTCAAGAAGATCGGAGGGGGTCAAAATTTCGGCCAAAAACGACAGTATTACCCCTTATGTTTTTTTTTTCAGGTCAAAACTTTGACATCCGATATCTCGGCTCTGGAAGGGTCTAGAGCCTCCATTTTTGCGCGCTGGTCGAAGTCTCGTGGCCCTCTGTCAGAATCCAGAGTTTCAAGAAGATCGGGGGGGGTCAAAATTTCGGCCAAAAACGACAGTGTTACCCCTTATGTTTTTTTTTCAGGTCAAAACTTTGACATCCGATATCTCGGCTCTGGAAGGGTCTAGAGCCTCCATTTTTGCGCGCTGGTCGAAGACTCGTGGCCCTCTGTCAGAATCCAGAGTTTCAAGAAGATCGGAGGGGGTCAAAATTTCGGCCAAAAACGACAGTGTTACCCCTTATGTTTTTTTTTCGGGTCAAAACTTTGACATCCGATATCTCGGCTCTGGAAGGGTCTAGAGACTCCATTTTTGCGCGCTGGTCGAAGTCTCGTGGCCCTCTGTCAGAATCCAGAGTTTCAAGAAGATCGGAGTGGGTCAAAATTTCGGCCAAAACGACAGTGTTACCCCTTATGTTTTTTTTTTCAGGTCAAAACTTTGACATCCGATATCTCGGCTCTGGAAGGATCTAGAGCCTCCATTTTTGCGCGCTGGTCGAAGTCTCGTGGCCCTCTGTCAGAATCCAGAGTTTCAAGAAGATCGGAGGGGGTCAAAATTTCGGCCAAAAACGACAGTGTTACCCCTTATGTTTTTTTCAGGTCAAAACTTTGACATCCGATATCTCGGCTCTGGAAGGGTCTAGAGCCTCCATTTTTGCGCGCTGGTCGAAGTCTCGTGGCCCTCTGTCAGAATCCAGAGTTTCAAGAAGATCGGAGGGGGTCAAAATTTCCGCCAAAAACGACAGTGTTACCCCTTATGTATTTTTTTCAGGTCAAAACTTTGACATCCGATATCTCGGCTCTGGAAGGGTCTAGAGCCTCCATTTTTGCGCGCTGGTCGAAGTCTCGTGGCCCTCTGTCAGAATCCAGAGTTTCAAGAAGATCGGAGGGGGTCAAAATTTCGGCCAAAAACGACAGTGTTACCCCTTATGTTTTTTTTTCAGGTCAAAACTTTGACATCCGATATCTCGGCTCTGGAAGGGTCTAGAGCCTCCATTTTTGCACGCTGGTCGAAGTCTCGTGGCCCTCTGTCAGAATCCAGCGTTTCAAGAAGATCGGAGGGGGTCAAAATTTCGGCCAAAAACGACAGTGTTACCCCTTATGTTTTTTTTTCAGGTCAAAACTTTGACATCCGATATCTCGGCTCTGGAAGGGTCTAGAGCCTCCATTTATGCACGCTGGTCGAAGTCTCGTGGCCCTCTGTCAGAACCCAGAGTTTCAAGAAGATCGGAGGGGGTCAAAATTTCGGCCAAAAACGACAGTGTTACCCCTTATGTTTTTTTTTTCAGGTCAAAACTTTGACATCCGATATCTCGGCTCTGGAAGGGTCTAGAGCCTCCATTTTTGCGCGCTGGTCGAAGTCTTGTGGCCCTCTGTCAGAATCCAGAGTTTCAAGAAGATCGGAGGGGGTCAAAATTTCAGCCAAAAACGACAGTGTTACACCTTATGTTTTTTTTTCAGGTCAAAACTTTGACATCCGATATCTCGGCTCTGGAAGGGTCTAGAGCCTCCATTTTTGCGCGCTGGTCGAAGTCTCGTGGCCCTCTGTCAGAATCCAGAGTTTCAAGAAGATCGGAGGGGGTCAAAATTTCGGCCAAAAACGACAGTGTTACCCTTATGTTTTTTTTTTCAGGTCAAAACTTTGACATCCGATATCTCGGCTCTGGAAGGGTCTAGAGCCTCCATTTTTGCGCGCTGGTCGAAGTCTCGTGGCCCTCTGTCAGAATCCAGAGTTTCAAGAAGATCGGAGGGGGTCAAAATTTCGGCCAAAAACGAGTGTTACCCCTTATGTTTTTTTTTCAGGTCAAAACTTTGACATCCGATATCTCGGCTCTGGAAGGGTCTAGAGCCTCCATTTTTGCGCGCTGGTCGAAGTCTCGTGGCCCTCTGTCAGAATCCAGAGTTTCAAGAAGATCGGAGGGGGTCAAAATTTCGGCCAAAAATGACAGTGTTACCCCTTATGTTTTTTTTTTCAGGTCAAAACTTTGACATCCGACATCTCGGCTCTGGAAGGGTCTAGAGCCTCCATTTTTGCGCGCTGGTCGAAGTCTCGTGGCCCTCTGTCAGAATCCAGAGTTTCAAGAAGATCGGAGTGGGTCAAAATTTCGGCCAAAAACGACAGTGTTACCCCTTATGTTTTTTTTTTCAGGTCAAAACTTTGACATCCGATATCTCGGCTCTGGAAGGGTCTAGAGCCTCCATTTTTGCGCGCTGGTCGAAGTCTCGTGGCCCTCTGTCAGAATCCAGAGTTTCAAGAAGATCGGAGGGGGTCAAAATTTCGGCCAAAAACGACAGTGTTACCCCTTATGTTTTTTTTTCAGGTCAAAACTTTGACATCCGATATCTCGGCTCTGGAAGGGTCTAGAGCCTCCATTTTTGCGCGCTGGTCGAAGTCTCGTGGCCCTCTGTCAGAATCCAGAGTTTCAAGAAGATCGGAGTGGGTCAAAATTTCGGCCAAAAACGATGTTTTTTTTTTTCGGGTCAAAATTTGACATCCGATATCTCGGCTCTGGAAGGGTCTAGAGCCTCCATTTTTGCGCGCTGGTCGAAGTCTCGTGGCCCTCTGTCAGAATCCAGAGTTTCAAGAAGATCGGAGGGGGTCAAAATTTCGGCCAAAAACGACAGTGTTACCCCTTATGTTTTTTTTTCAGGTCAAAACTTTGACATCCGATATCTCGGCTCTGGAAGGGTCTAGAGCCTCCATTTTTGCGCGCTGGTCGAAGTCTCGTGGCCCTCTGTCAGAATCCAGAGTTTCAAGAAGATCGGAGGGGGTCAAAATTTCGGCCAAAAACGACAGTGTTACCCCTTATGTTTTTTTTTTCAGGTCAAAACTTTGACATCCGATATCTCGGCTCTGGAAGGGTCTAGAGCCTCCATTTTTGCGCGCTGGTCGAAGTCTCGTGGCCCTCTGTCAGAATCCAGAGTTTCAAGAAGATCGGAGGGGGTCAAAATTTCGGCCAAAAACGACAGTGTTACCCCTTATGTTTTTTTTCAGGTCAAAACTTTGACATCCGATATCTCGGCTCTGGAAGGGTCTAGAGCCTCCATTTTTGCACGCTGGTCGAAGTCTCGTGGCCCTCTGTCAGAATCCAGAGTTTCAAGAAGATCGGAGGGGGTCAAAATTTCGGCCAAAAACGACAGTGTTACCCCTTATGTTTTTTTTTTCAGGTCAAAACTTTGACATCCGATATCTCGGCTCTGGAAGGGTCTAGAGCCTCCATTTATGCGCGCTGGTCGAAGTCTCGTGGCCCTCTGTCAGAATCCAGAGTTTCAAGAAGATCGGAGGGGGTCAAAATTTCGGCCAAAAACGACAGTGTTACCCCTTATGTTTTTTTTTCGGGTCAAAACTTTGACATCCGATATCTCGGCTCTGGAAGGGTCTAGAGCCTCCATTTTTGCGCGCTGGTCGAAGTCTCGTGGCCCTCTGTCAGAATCCAGAGTTTCAAGAAGATCGGAGTGGGTCAAAATTTCGGCCAAAAACGACAGTGTTACCCCTTATGTTTTTTTTTTCAGGTCAAAACTTTGACATCCGATATCTCGGCTCTGGAAGGGTCTAGAGCCTCCATTTTTGCGCGCTGGTCGAAGTCTCGTGGCCCTCTGTCAGAATCCAGAGTTTCAAGAAGATCGGAGGGGGTCAAAATTTCGGCCAAAAACGACAGTGTTACCCTTTATGTTTTTTTTTCAGGTCAAAACTTTGACATCCGATATCTCGGCTCTGGAAGGGTCTAGAGCCTCCATTTTTGCACGCTGGTCGAAGTCTCGTGGCCCTCTGTCAGAATCCAGAGTTTCAAGAAGATCGGAGGGGGTCAAAATTTCGGCCAAAAACGACAGTGTTACCCCTTATGTTTTTTTTTTCAGGTCAAAACTTTGACATCCGATATCTCGGCTCTGGAAGGGTCTAGAGCCTCCATTTATGCGCGCTGGTCGAAGTCTCGTGGCCCTCTGTCAGAATCCAGAGTTTCAAGAAGATCGGAGGGGGTCAAAATTTCGGCCAAAAACGACAGTGTTACCCCTTATGTTTTTTTTTTCAGGTCAAAACTTTGACATCCGATATCTCGGCTCTGGAAGGGTCTAGAGCCTCCATTTTTGCGCGCTGGTCGAAGTCTTGTGGCCCTCTGTCAGAATCCAGAGTTTCAAGAAGATCTGAGGGGGTCAAAATTTCGGCCAAAAACGACAGTGTTACCCCTTATGTTTTTTTTTCGGGTCAAAACTTTGACATCCGATATCTCGGCTCTGGAAGGGTCTAGAGCCTCCATTTTTGCGTGCTGGTCGAATTCTCGTGGCCCTCTGTCAGAATCCAGAGTTTCAAAATGATCGGAGGGGGTCAAAATTTCGGCCAAAAACGACAGTGTTACCCCTTATGTTTTTTTTTTCAGGTCAAAACTTTGACATCCGATATCTCGGCTCTGGAAGGGTCTAGAGCCTCCATTTTTGCGCACTGGTCGAAGTCTCGTGGCCCTCTGTCAGAATCCAGAGTTTCAAGAAGATCGGAGGGGGTCAAAATTTCAGCCAAAAACGACAGTGTTACCCCTTATGTTTTTTTTCAGGTCAAAACTTTGACATCCGATATCTCGGCTCTGGAAGGGTCTAGAGCCTCCATTTTTGCGCGCTGGTCGAAGTCTCGTGGCCCTCTGTCAGAATCCAGAGTTGGAGGGGGTCAAAATTTCGGCCAAAAACGACAGTGTTACCCCCTTATGTTTTTTTTTTCAGGTCAAAACTTTGACATGATCCGATATTCTCGGCTCTGGAAGGGTCTAGAGCCTCCATTTTTGCGCGCTGGTCGAAGTCTCGTGGCCCTCTGTCAGAAGTCCAGAGTTTCAAGAAGATCGGAGGGGAGTCAAAATTTCGGGCCAAAAACGACAGTGTTACCCTTATGTTTTTTTTTCAGGTCAAAACTTTGACATCCGATATCTCGGCTCTGGAAGGGTCTAGAGCCTCCATTTTTGCGCGCTGGTCGAGTCTCGTGGCCCTCTGTCAGAATCCAGAGTTTCAAGAAGATCGGAGGGGGTCAAAATTTCGGCCAAAAACGACAGAGTTACCCCTTATGTTTTTTTTTTCAGGTCAAAACTTTGACATCCGATATCTCGGCTCTGGAAGGGTCTAGAGCCTCCATTTTTGCGCGCTGGTCGAAGTCTCGTGGCCCTCTGTCAGAATCCAGAGTTTCAAGAAGATCGGAGTGGGTCAAAATTTCGGCCAAAAACGACAGTGTTACCCCTTATGTTTTTTTTTTCAGGTTCAAAACTTTGACATCCGATATCTCGGCTCTGGAAGGGTCTAGAGCCTCCATTTTTGCGCGCTGGTCGAAGTCTCGTGGCCCTCTGTCAGAATCCAGAGTTTCAAGAAGATCGGAGGGGGTCAAAATTTCGGCCAAAAACGACAGTGTTACCCCTTATGTTTTTTTTTCAGGTCAAAACTTTGACATCCGATATCTCGGCTCTGGAAGGGTCTAGAGCCTCAATTTTTGCGCGCTGGTCGAAGTCTCGTGGCCCTCTGTCAGAATCCAGAGTTTCAAGAAGATCGGAGGGGTCAAAATTTCGGCCAAAAACGACAGTGTTACCCCTTATGTTTTTTTTTCAGGTCAAAACTTTGACATCCGATATCTCGGCTCTGGAAGGGTCTAGAGCCTCCATTTTTGCGCGCTGGTCGAAGTCTCGTGGCCCTCTGTCAGAATCCAGAGTTTCAAGAAGATCGGAGGGGGTCAAAATTTCGGCCAAAAACGACAGTGTTACCCCTTATGTTTTTTTTTTCAGGTCAAAACTTTGACATCCGATATCTCGGCTCTGGAAGGGTCTAGAGCCTCCATTTTTGCGCGCTGGTCGAAGTCTCGTGGCCCTCTGTCAGAATCCAGAGTTTCAAGAAGATCGGAGGGGGTCAAAATTTCGGCCAAAAACGACAGTGTTACCCCTTATGTTTTTTTTTTCAGGTCAAAACTTTGACATCCGATATCTCGGCTCTGGAAGGGTCTAGAGCCTCCATTTTTGCGCGCTGGTCGAAGTCTCGTGGCCCTCTGTCAGAATCCAGAGTTTCAAGAAGATCGGAGTGGGTCAAAATTTCGGCCAAAAACGACAGTGTTACCCCTTATGTTTTTTTTTTTCAGGTCAAATCTTTGACATCCGATATCTCGGCTCTGGAAGGGTCTAGAGCCTCCATTTTTGCGCGCTGGTCGAAGTCTCGTGGCCCTCTGTCAGAATCCAGAGTTTCAAGAAGATCGGAGGGGGTCAAAATTTCGGCCAAAAACGACAGTGTTACCCCTTATGTTTTTTTTTCAGGTCAAAAACTTTGACATCCGATATCTCGGCTCTGGAAGGGTCTAGAGCCTCAATTTTTGCGCGCTGGTCGAAGTCTCGTGGCCCTCTGTCAGAATCCAGAGTTTCAAGAAGATCGGAGGGGGTCAAAATTTCGGCCAAAAACGACAGTGTTACCCCTTATGTTTTTTTTTTCAGGTCAAAAACTTTGACATCCGATATCTCGGCTCTGGAAGGGTCTAGAGCCTCCATTTTTGCGCGCTGGTCGAAGTCCTCGTGGCCCTCTGTCAGAATCCAGAGTTTCAAGAAGATCGGAGGGGGTCAAAATTTCGGCCAAAAACGACAGTGTTACCCCTTATGTTTTTTTTTCAGGTCAAAACTTTGACATCCGATATCTCGGCTCTGGAAGGGTCTAGAGCCTCCATTTTTGCGCGCTGGTCGAAGTCTCGTGGCCCTCTGTCAGAATCCAGAGTTTCAAGAAGATCGGAGGGGGTCAAAATTTCGGCCAAAAACGACAGTGTTACCCCTTATGTTTTTTTTTCAGGTCAAAACTTTGACATCCGATATCTCGGCTCTGGAAGGGTCTAGAGCCTCCATTTTTGCACGCTGGTCGAAGTCTCGTGGCCCTCTGTCAGAATCCAGAGTTTCAAGAAGATCGGAGGGGGTCAAAATTTCGGCCAAAAACGACAGTGTTACCCCTTATGTTTTTTTTTTTCAGGTCAAAACTTTGACATCCGATATCTCGGCTCTGGAAGGGTCTAGAGCCTCCATTTATGCGCGCTGGTCGAAGTCTCGTGGCCCTCTGTCAGAATCCAGAGTTTCAAGAAGATCGGAGGGGGTCAAAATTTCGGCCAAAAACGACAGTGTTACCCCTTATGTTTTTTTTTCAGGTCAAAACTTTGACATCCGATATCTCGGCTCTGGAAGGGTCTAGAGCCTCCATTTTTGCGCGCTGGTCGAAGTCTTGTGGCCCTCTGTCAGAATCCAGAGTTTCAAGAAGATCTGAGGGGGTCAAAATTTCGGCCAAAAACGACAGTGTTACCCCTTATGTTTTTTTTTTCGGGTCAAAACTTTGACATCCGATATCTCGGCTCTGGAAGGGTCTAGAGCCTCCATTTTTGCGCGCTGGTCGAAGTCTCGTGGCCCTCTGTCAGAATCCAGAGTTTCAAAATGATCGGAGGGGGTCAAAATTTCGGCCAAAAACGACAGTGTTACCCCTTATGTTTTTTTTTTCAGGTCAAAACTTTGACATCCGATATCTCGGCTCTGGAAGGGTCTAGAGCCTCCATTTTTGCGCGCTGGTCGAAGTCTCGTGGCCCTCTGTCAGAATCCAGAGTTTCAAGAAGATCGGAGGGGGTCAAAATTTCAGCCAAAAACGACAGTGTTACCCCTTATGTTTTTTTTTCAGGTCAAAACTTTGACATCCGATATCTCGGCTCTGGAAGGGTCTAGAGCCTCCATTTTTGCGCGCTGGTCGAAGTCTCGTGGCCCTCTGTCAGAATCCAGAGTTTCAAGAAGATTGGAGGGGGTCAAAATTTCGGCCAAAAACGACAGTGTTACCCCTTATGTTTTTTTTTCAGGTCAAAACTTTGACATCCGATATCTCGGCTCTGGAAGGGTCTAGAGCCTCCATTTTTGCGCGCTGGTCGAAGTCTCGTGGCCCTCTGTCAGAATCCAGAGTTTCAAGAAGATCGGAGGGGGTCAAAATTTCGGCCAAAAACGACAGTGTTACCCCTTATGTTTTTTTTTCAGGTCAAAACTTTGACATCCGATATCTCGGCTCTGGAAGGGTCTAGAGCCTCCATTTTTGCGCGCTGGTCGAAGTCTCGTGGCCCTCTGTCAGAATCCAGAGTTTCAAGAAGATCGGAGGGGGTCAAAATTTCGGCCAAAAACGACAGTGTTACCCCTTATGTTTTTTTTTTCAGGTCAAAACTTTGACATCCGATATCTCGGCTCTGGAAGGGTCTAGAGCCTCCATTTTTGCGCGCTGGTCGAAGACTCGTGGCCCTCTGTCAGAATCCAGAGTTTCAAGAAGATCGGAGGGGGTCAAAATTTCGGCCAAAAACGACAGTGTTACCCCTTATGTTTTTTTTTTCAGGTCAAAACTTTGACATCCGATATCTCGGCTCTGGAAGGGTCTAGAGCCTCCATTTTTGCGCGCTGGTCGAAGTCTCGTGGCCCTCTGTCAGAATCCAGAGTTTCAAGAAGATCGGAGGGGGTCAAAATTTCGGCCAAAAACGACAGTGTTACCCCTTATGTTTTTTTTTTCAGGTCAAAACTTTGACATCCGATATCTCGGCTCTGGAAGGGTCTAGAGCCTCCATTTTTGCACGCTGGTCGAAGTCTCGTGGCCCTCTGTCAGAATCCAGAGTTTCAAGAAGATCGGAGGGGGTCAAAATTTCGGCCAAAAACGACAGTGTTACCCCTTATGTTTTTTTTTCAGGTCAAAACTTTGACATCCGATATCTCGGCTCTGGAAGGGTCTAGAGCCTCCATTTTTGCGCGCTGGTCGAAGTCTCGTGGCCCTCTGTCAGAATCCAGAGTTTCAAGAAGATCGGAGGGGGTCAAAATTTTGGCCAAAAACGACAGTGTTACCCCTTATGTTTTTTTTTCGGGTCAAAACTTTGACATCCGATATCTCGGCTCTGGAAGGGTCTAGAGCCTCCATTATTGCGCGCTGGTCGAAGTCTCGTGGCCCTCTGTCAGAATCCAGAGTTTCAAGAAGATCGGAGGGGGTCAAAATTTCGGCCAAAAACGACAGTGTTACCCCTTATGTTTTTTTTTTTCAGGTCAAAACTTTGACATCCGATATCTCGGCTCTGGAAGGGTCTAGAGCCTCCATTTTTGTGCGCTGGTCGAAGTCTCGTGGCCCTCTGTCAGAATCCAGAGTTTCAAGAAGATCGGAGGGGGTCAAAATTTCGGCCAAAAACGACAGTGTTACCCCTTATGTTTTTTTTTTCAGGTCAAAACTTTGACATCCGATATCTCGGCTCTGGAAGGATCTAGAGCCTCCATTTTTGCGCGCTGGTCGAAGTCTCGTGGCCCTCTGTCAGAATCCAGAGTTTCAAGAAGATCGGAGGGGGTCAAAATTTCGGCCAAAAACGACAGTGTTACCCCTTATGTTTTTTTTTCAGGTCAAAACTTTGACATCCGATATCTCGGCTCTGGAAGGGTCTAGAGCCTCCATTTTTGCACGCTGGTCGAAGTCTCGTGGCCCTCTGTCAGAATCCAGAGTTTCAAGAAGATCGGAGGGGGTCAAAATTTCGGCCAAAAACGACAGTGTTACCCCTTATGTTTTTTTTTTCAGGTCAAAACTTTGACATCCGATATCTCGGCTCTGGAAGGGTCTAGAGCCTCCATTTTTGCGCGCTGGTCGAAGTCTCGTGGCCCTCTGTCAGAATCCAGAGTTTCAAGAAGATCGGAGGGGGTCAAAATTTCAGCCAAAAACGACAGTGTTACCCCTTATGTTTTTTTTTCAGGTCAAAACTTTGACATCCGATATCTCGGCTCTGGAAGGGTCTAGAGCCTCCATTTTTGCGCGCTGGTCGAAGTCTCGTGGCCCTCTGTCAGAATCCAGAGTTTCAAGAAGATCGGAGGGGGTCAAAATTTCGGCCAAAAACGACAGTGTTACCCCTTATGTTTTTTTTTTCAGGTCAAAACTTTGACATCCGATATCTCGGCTCTGGAAGGGTCTAGAGCCTCCATTTTTGCGCGCTGGTCGAAGTCTCGTGGCCCTCTGTCAGAATCCAGAGTTTCAAGAAGATCGGAGGGGGTCAAAATTTCGGCCAAAAATGACAGTGTTACCCCTTATGTTTTTTTTTTCAGGTCAAAACTTTGACATCCGATATCTCGGCTCTGGAAGGGTCTAGAGCCTCCATTTTTGCGCGCTGGTCGAAGTCTTGTGGCCCTCTGTCAGAATCCAGAGTTTCAAGAAGATCGGAGGGGGTCAAATTTTCGGCCAAAAACGACAGTGTTACCCCTTATGTTTTTTTTTCAGGTCAAAACTTTGACATCCGATATCTCGGCTCTGGAAGGGTCTAGAGCCTCCATTTTTGCACGCTGGTCGAAGTCTCGTGGCCCTCTGTCAGAATCCAGAGTTTCAAGAAGATCGGAGGGGGTCAAAATTTCGGCCAAAAACGACAGTGTTACCCCTTATGTTTTTTTTTTCAGGTCAAAACTTTGACATCCGATATCTCGGCTCTGGAAGGGTCTAGAGCCTCCATTTATGCGCGCTGGTCGAAGTCTCGTGGCCCTCTGTCAGAATCCAGAGTTTCAAGAAGATCGGAGGGGGTCAAAATTTCGGCCAAAAACGACAGTGTTACCCCTTATGTTTTTTTTTCAGGTCAAAACTTTGACATCCGATATCTCGGCTCTGGAAGGGTCTAGAGCCTCCATTTTTGCGCGCTGGTCGAAGTCTTGTGGCCCTCTGTCAGAATCCAGAGTTTCAAGAAGATCTGAGGGGGTCAAAATTTCGGCCAAAAACGACAGTGTTACCCCTTATGTTTTTTTTTTCGGGTCAAAACTTTGACATCCGATATCTCGGCTCTGGAAGGGTCTAGAGCCTCCATTTTTGCGCGCTGGTCGAAGTCTCGTGGCCCTCTGTCAGAATCCAGAGTTTCAAAATGATCGGAGGGGGTCAAAATTTCGGCCAAAAACGACAGTGTTACCCCTTATGTTTTTTTTTTCAGGTCAAAACTTTGACATCCGATATCTCGGCTCTGGAAGGGTCTAGAGCCTCCATTTTTGCGCGCTGGTCGAAGTCTCGTGGCCCTCTGTCAGAATCCAGAGTTTCAAGAAGATCGGAGGGGGTCAAAATTTCAGCCAAAAACGACAGTGTTACCCCTTATGTTTTTTTTTCAGGTCAAAACTTTGACATCCGATATCTCGGCTCTGGAAGGGTCTAGAGCCTCCATTTTTGCGCGCTGGTCGAAGTCTCGTGGCCCTCTGTCAGAATCCAGAGTTTCAAGAAGATTGGAGGGGGTCAAAATTTCGGCCAAAAACGACAGTGTTACCCCTTATGTTTTTTTTTCAGGTCAAAACTTTGACATCCGATATCTCGGCTCTGGAAGGGTCTAGAGCCTCCATTTTTGCGCGCTGGTCGAAGTCTCGTGGCCCTCTGTCAGAATCCAGAGTTTCAAGAAGATCGGAGGGGGTCAAAATTTCGGCCAAAAACGACAGTGTTACCCCTTATGTTTTTTTTTCAGGTCAAAACTTTGACATCCGATATCTCGGCTCTGGAAGGGTCTAGAGCCTCCATTTTTGCGCGCTGGTCGAAGTCTCGTGGCCCTCTGTCAGAATCCAGAGTTTCAAGAAGATCGGAGGGGGTCAAAATTTCGGCCAAAAACGACAGTGTTACCCCTTATGTTTTTTTTTTCAGGTCAAAACTTTGACATCCGATATCTCGGCTCTGGAAGGGTCTAGAGCCTCCATTTTTGCGCGCTGGTCGAAGACTCGTGGCCCTCTGTCAGAATCCAGAGTTTCAAGAAGATCGGAGGGGGTCAAAATTTCGGCCAAAAACGACAGTGTTACCCCTTATGTTTTTTTTTTCAGGTCAAAACTTTGACATCCGATATCTCGGCTCTGGAAGGGTCTAGAGCCTCCATTTTTGCGCGCTGGTCGAAGTCTCGTGGCCCTCTGTCAGAATCCAGAGTTTCAAGAAGATCGGAGGGGGTCAAAATTTCGGCCAAAAACGACAGTGTTACCCCTTATGTTTTTTTTTTCAGGTCAAAACTTTGACATCCGATATCTCGGCTCTGGAAGGGTCTAGAGCCTCCATTTTTGCACGCTGGTCGAAGTCTCGTGGCCCTCTGTCAGAATCCAGAGTTTCAAGAAGATCGGAGGGGGTCAAAATTTCGGCCAAAAACGACAGTGTTACCCCTTATGTTTTTTTTTTCAGGTCAAAACTTTGACATCCGATATCTCGGCTCTGGAAGGGTCTAGAGCCTCCATTTTTGCACGCTGGTCGAAGTCTCGTGGCCCTCTGTCAGAATCCAGAGTTTCAAGAAGATCGGAGGGGGTCAAAATTTCGGCCAAAAACGACAGTGTTACCCCTTATGTTTTTTTTTCAGGTCAAAACTTTGACATCCGATATCTCGGCTCTGGAAGGGTCTAGAGCCTCCATTTTTGCGCGCTGGTCGAAGTCTCGTGGCCCTCTGTCAGAATCCAGAGTTTCAAGAAGATCGGAGGGGGTCAAAATTTTGGCCAAAAACGACAGTGTTACCCCTTATGTTTTTTTTTCGGGTCAAAACTTTGACATCCGATATCTCGGCTCTGGAAGGGTCTAGAGCCTCCATTTTTGCGCGCTGGTCGAAGTCTCGTGGCCCTCTGTCAGAATCCAGAGTTTCAAGAAGATCGGAGGGGGTCAAAATTTCGGCCAAAAACGACAGTGTTACCCCTTATGTTTTTTTTTTCAGGTCAAAACTTTGACATCCGATATCTCGGCTCTGGAAGGGTCTAGAGCCTCCATTTTTGCGCGCTGGTCGAAGTCTCGTGGCCCTCTGTCAGAATCCAGAGTTTCAAGAAGATCGGAGGGGGTCAAAATTTCGGCCAAAAACGACAGTGTTACCCCTTATGTTTTTTTTTCAGGTCAAAACTTTGACATCCGATATCTCGGCTCTGGAAGGATCTAGAGCCTCCATTTTTGCGCGCTGGTCGAAGTCTCGTGGCCCTCTGTCAGAATCCAGAGTTTCAAGAAGATCGGAGGGGGTCAAAATTTCGGCCAAAAACGACAGTGTTACCCCTTATGTTTTTTTTTCAGGTCAAAACTTTGACATCCGATATCTCGGCTCTGGAAGGGTCTAGAGCCTCCATTTTTGCACGCTGGTCGAAGTCTCGTGGCCCTCTGTCAGAATCCAGAGTTTCAAGAAGATCGGAGGGGGTCAAAATTTCGGCCAAAAACGACAGTGTTACCCCTTATGTTTTTTTTTCAGGTCAAAACTTTGACATCCGATATCTCGGCTCTGGAAGGGTCTAGAGCCTCCATTTTTGCGCGCTGGTCGAAGTCTCGTGGCCCTCTGTCAGAATCCAGAGTTTCAAGAAGATCGGAGGGGGTCAAAATTTTGGCCAAAAACGACAGTGTTACCCCTTATGTTTTTTTTTCGGGTCAAAACTTTGACATCCGATATCTCGGCTCTGGAAGGGTCTAGAGCCTCCATTTTTGCGCGCTGGTCGAAGTCTCGTGGCCCTCTGTCAGAATCCAGAGTTTCAAGAAGATCGGAGGGGGTCAAAATTTCGGCCAAAAACGACAGTGTTACCCCTTATGTTTTTTTTTTCAGGTCAAAACTTTGACATCCGATATCTCGGCTCTGGAAGGGTCTAGAGCCTCCATTTTTGTGCGCTGGTCGAAGTCTCGTGGCCCTCTGTCAGAATCCAGAGTTTCAAGAAGATCGGAGGGGGTCAAAATTTCGGCCAAAAACGACAGTGTTACCCCTTATGTTTTTTTTTTCAGGTCAAAACTTTGACATCCGATATCTCGGCTCTGGAAGGATCTAGAGCCTCCATTTTTGCGCGCTGGTCGAAGTCTCGTGGCCCTCTGTCAGAATCCAGAGTTTCAAGAAGATCGGAGGGGGTCAAAATTTCGGCCAAAAACGACAGTGTTACCCCTTATGTTTTTTTTTCAGGTCAAAACTTTGACATCCGATATCTCGGCTCTGGAAGGGTCTAGAGCCTCCATTTTTGCACGCTGGTCGAAGTCTCGTGGCCCTCTGTCAGAATCCAGAGTTTCAAGAAGATCGGAGGGGGTCAAAATTTCGGCCAAAAACGACAGTGTTACCCCTTATGTTTTTTTTTCAGGTCAAAACTTTGACATCCGATATCTCGGCTCTGGAAGGGTCTAGAGCCTCCATTTTTGCGCGCTGGTCGAAGTCTCGTGGCCCTCTGTCAGAATCCAGAGTTTCAAGAAGATCGGAGGGGGTCAAAATTTCAGCCAAAAACGACAGTGTTACCCCTTATGTTTTTTTTTCAGGTCAAAACTTTGACATCCGATATCTCGGCTCTGGAAGGGTCTAGAGCCTCCATTTTTGCGCGCTGGTCGAAGTCACGTGGCCCTCTGTCAGAATCCAGAGTTTCAAGAAGATCGGAGGGGGTCAAAATTTCGGCCAAAAACGACAGTGTTACCCCTTATGTTTTTTTTTTCAGGTCAAAACTTTGACATCCGATATCTCGGCTCTGGAAGGGTCTAGAGCCTCCATTTTTGCGCGCTGGTCGAAGTCTCGTGGCCCTCTGTCAGAATCCAGAGTTTCAAGAAGATCGGAGGGGGTCAAAATTTCGGCCAAAAATGACAGTGTTACCCCTTATGTTTTTTTTTTCAGGTCAAAACTTTGACATCCGATATCTCGGCTCTGGAAGGGTCTAGAGCCTCCATTTTTGCGCGCTGGTCGAAGTCTTGTGGCCCTCTGTCAGAATCCAGAGTTTCAAGAAGATCGGAGGGGGTCAAAATTTCGGCAAAAAACGACAGTGTTACCCCTTATGGTTTTTTTTTTCGGGTCAAAACTTTGACGTCCGATATCTCGGCTCTGGAAGGGTCTAGAGCCTCCATTTTTGCGCGCTGGTCGAAGTCTCGTGGCCCTCTGTCAGAATCCAGAGTTTCAAGAAGATCGGAGGGGGTCAAAATTTCGGCCAAAAACGACAGTGTTACCCCTTATGTTTTTTTTTTCAGGTCAAAACTTTGACATCCGATATCTCGGCTCTCGAAGGGTCTAGAGCCTCCATTTTTGCGCGCTGGTCGAAGTCTCGTGGCCCTCTGTCAGAATCCAGAGTTTCAAGAAGATCAGAGGGGGTCAAAATTTCGGCCAAAAACGACAGTGTTACCCCTTATGTTTTTTTTTTCAGGTCAAAACTTTGACATCCGACATCTCGGCTCTGGAAGGGTCTAGAGCCTCCATTTTTGCGCGCTGGTCGAAGTCTCGTGGCCCTCTGTCAGAATCCAGAGTTTCAAGAAGATCGGAGTGGGTCAAAATTTCGGCCAAAAACGACAGTGTTACCCCTTATGTTTTTTTTTTCAGGTCAAAACTTTGACATCCGATATCTCGGCTCTGGAAGGGTCTAGAGCCTCCATTTTTGCGCGCTGGTCGAAGTCTCGTGGCCCTCTGTCAGAATCCAGAGTTTCAAGAAGATCGGAGGGGGTCAAAATTTCGGCCAAAAACGACAGTGTTACCCCTTATGTTTTTTTTTCAGGTCAAAACTTTGACATCCGATATCTCGGCTCTGGAAGGGTCTAGAGCCTCCATTTTTGCGCGCTGGTCGAAGTCTCGTGGCCCTCTGTCAGAATCCAGAGTTTCAAGAAGATCGGAGTGGGTCAAAATTTCGGCCAAAAACGACAGTGTTACCCCTTATGTTTTTTTTTTTCGGGTCAAAATTTGACATCCGATATCTCGGCTCTGGAAGGGTCTAGAGCCTCCATTTTTGCGCGCTGGTCGAAGTCTCGTGGCCCTCTGTCAGAATCCAGAGTTTCAAGAAGATCGGAGGGGGTCAAAATTTCGGCCAAAAACGACAGTGTTACCCCTTATGTTTTTTTTTTCAGGTCAAAACTTTGACATCCGATATCTCGGCTCTGGAAGGGTCTAGAGCCTCCATTTTTGCGCGCTGGTCGAAGTCTCGTGGCCCTCTGTCAGAATCCAGAGTTTCAAGAAGATCGGAGGGGGTCAAAATTTCGGCCAAAAACGACAGTGTTACCCCTTATGTTTTTTTTTTTCAGGTCAAAACTTTGACATCCGATATCTCGGCTCTGGAAGGGTCTAGAGCCTCCATTTTTGCGCGCTGGTCGAAGTCTCGTGGCCCTCTGTCAGAATCCAGAGTTTCAAGAAGATCGGAGGGGGTCAAAATTTCGGCCAAAAATGACAGTGTTACCCCTTATGTTTTTTTTTCAGGTCAAAACTTTGACATCCGATATCTCGGCTCTGGAAGGGTCTAGAGCCTCCATTTTTGCACGCTGGTCGAAGTCTCGTGGCCCTCTGTCAGAATCCAGAGTTTCAAGAAGATCGGAGGGGGTCAAAATTTCGGCCAAAAACGACAGTGTTACCCCTTATGTTTTTTTTTTCAGGTCAAAACTTTGACATCCGATATCTCGGCTCTTGAAGGGTCTAGAGCCTCCATTTATGCGCGCTGGTCGAAGTCTCGTGGCCCTCTGTCAGAATCCAGAGTTTCAAGAAGATCGGAGGGGGTCAAAATTTCGGCCAAAAACGACAGTGTTACCCCTTATGTTTTTTTTTCGGGTCAAAACTTTGACATCCGATATCTCGGCTCTGGAAGGGTCTAGAGCCTCCATTTTTGCGCGCTGGTCGAAGTCTCGTGGCCCTCTGTCAGAATCCAGAGTTTCAAGAAGATCGGAGTGGGTCAAAATTTCGGCCAAAAACGACAGTGTTACCCCTTATGTTTTTTTTTTCAGGTCAAAACTTTGACATCCGATATCTCGGCTCTGGAAGGGTCTAGAGCCTCCATTTTTGCGCGCTGGTCGAAGTCTCGTGGCCCTCTGTCAGAATCCAGAGTTTCAAGAAGATCGGAGGGGGTCAAAATTTCGGCCAAAAACGACAGTGTTACCCTTTATGTTTTTTTTCAGGTCAAAACTTTGACATCCGATATCTCGGCTCTGGAAGGGTCTAGAGCCTCCATTTTTGCACGCTGGTCGAAGTCTCGTGGCCCTCTGTCAGAATCCAGAGTTTCAAGAAGATCGGAGGGGGTCAAAATTTCGGCCAAAAACGACAGTGTTACCCCTTATGTTTTTTTTTTCAGGTCAAAACTTTGACATCCGATATCTCGGCTCTGGAAGGGTCTAGAGCCTCCATTTATGCGCGCTGGTCGAAGTCTCGTGGCCCTCTGTCAGAATCCAGAGTTTCAAGAAGATCGGAGGGGGTCAAAATTTCGGCCAAAAACGACAGTGTTACCCCTTATGTTTTTTTTTTTCAGGTCAAAACTTTGACATCCGATATCTCGGCTCTGGAAGGGTCTAGAGCCTCCATTTTTGCGCGCTGGTCGAAGTCTTGTGGCCCTCTGTCAGAATCCAGAGTTTCAAGAAGATCTGAGGGGGTCAAAATTTCGGCCAAAAACGACAGTGTTACCCCTTATGTTTTTTTTTCGGGTCAAAACTTTGACATCCGATATCTCGGCTCTGGAAGGGTCTAGAGCCTCCATTTTTGCGCGCTGGTCGAATTCTCGTGGCCCTCTGTCAGAATCCAGAGTTTCAAAATGATCGGAGGGGGTCAAAATTTCGGCCAAAAACGACAGTGTTACCCCTTATGTTTTTTTTTTCAGGTCAAAACTTTGACATCCGATATCTCGGCTCTGGAAGGGTCTAGAGCCTCCATTTTTGCGCGCTGGTCGAAGTCTCGTGGCCCTCTGTCAGAATCCAGAGTTTCAAGAAGATCGGAGGGGGTCAAAATTTCAGCCAAAAACGACAGTGTTACCCCTTATGTTTTTTTTCAGGTCAAAACTTTGACATCCGATATCTCGGCTCTGGAAGGGTCTAGAGCCTCCATTTTTGCGCGCTGGTCGAAGTCTCGTGGCCCTCTGTCAGAATCCAGAGTTTCAAGAAGATCGGAGGGGGTCAAAATTTCGGCCAAAAACGACAGTGTTACCCCTTATGTTTTTTTTTTCAGGTCAAAACTTTGACATCCGATATCTCGGCTCTGGAAGGGTCTAGAGCCTCCATTTTTGCGCGCTGGTCGAAGTCTCGTGGCCCTCTGTCAGAATCCAGAGTTTCAAGAAGATCGGAGGGGGTCAAAATTTCGGCCAAAAACGACAGTGTTACCCCTTATGTTTTTTTTTCAGGTCAAAACTTTGACATCCGATATCTCGGCTCTGGAAGGGTCTAGAGCCTCCATTTTTGCGCGCTGGTCGAAGTCTCGTGGCCCTCTGTCAGAATCCAGAGTTTCAAGAAGATCGGAGGGGGTCAAAATTTCGGCCAAAAACGACAGTGTTACCCCTTATGTTTTTTTTTTCAGGTCAAAACTTTGACATCCGATATCTCGGCTCTGGAAGGGTCTAGAGCCTCCATTTTTGCGCGCTGGTCGAAGTCTCGTGGCCCTCTGTCAGAATCCAGAGTTTCAAGAAGATCGGAGTGGGTCAAAATTTCGGCCAAAAACGACAGTGTTACCCCTTATGTTTTTTTTTTTCAGGTCAAATCTTTGACATCCGATATCTCGGCTCTGGAAGGGTCTAGAGCCTCCATTTTTGCGCGCTGGTCGAAGTCTCGTGGCCCTCTGTCAGAATCCAGCGTTTCAAGAAGATCGGAGGGGGTCAAAATTTCGGCCAAAAACGACAGTGTTACCCCTTATGTTTTTTTTTCAGGTCAAAACTTTGACATCCGATATCTCGGCTCTGGAAGGGTCTAGAGCCTCAATTTTTGCGCGCTGGTCGAAGTCTCGTGGCCCTCTGTCAGAATCCAGAGTTTCAAGAAGATCGGAGGGGGTCAAAATTTCGGCCAAAAACGACAGTGTTACCCCTTATGTTTTTTTTTTCAGGTCAAAACTTTGACATCCGATATCTCGGCTCTGGAAGGGTCTAGAGCCTCCATTTTTGCGCGCTGGTCGAAGTCTCGTGGCCCTCTGTCAGAATCCAGAGTTTCAAGAAGATCGGAGGGGGTCAAAATTTCGGCCAAAAACGACAGTGTTACCCCTTATGTTTTTTTTTCAGGTCAAAACTTTGACATCCGATATCTCGGCTCTGGAAGGGTCTAGAGCCTCCATTTTTGCGCGCTGGTCGAAGTCTCGTGGCCCTCTGTCAGAATCCAGAGTTTCAAGAAGATCGGAGGGGGTCAAAATTTCGGCCAAAAACGACAGTGTTACCCCTTATGTTTTTTTTTCAGGTCAAAACTTTGACATCCGATATCTCGGCTCTGGAAGGGTCTAGAGCCTCCATTTTTGCACGCTGGTCGAAGTCTCGTGGCCCTCTGTCAGAATCCAGAGTTTCAAGAAGATCGGAGGGGGTCAAAATTTCGGCCAAAAACGACAGTGTTACCCCTTATGTTTTTTTTTTCAGGTCAAAACTTTGACATCCGATATCTCGGCTCTGGAAGGGTCTAGAGCCTCCATTTATGCGCGCTGGTCGAAGTCTCGTGGCCCTCTGTCAGAATCCAGAGTTTCAAGAAGATCGGAGGGGGTCAAAATTTCGGCCAAAAATGACAGTGTTACCCCTTATGTTTTTTTTTCAGGTCAAAACTTTGACATCCGATATCTCGGCTCTGGAAGGGTCTAGAGCCTCCATTTTTGCGCGCTGGTCGAAGTCTTGTGGCCCTCTGTCAGAATCCAGAGTTTCAAGAAGATCTGAGGGGGTCAAAATTTCGGCCAAAAACGACAGTGTTACCCCTTATGTTTTTTTTTCGGGTCAAAACTTTGACATCCGATATCTCGGCTCTGGAAGGGTCTAGAGCCTCCATTTTTGCGCGCTGGTCGAAGTCTCGTGGCCCTCTGTCAGAATCCAGAGTTTCAAAATGATCGGAGGGGGTCAAAATTTCGGCCAAAAACGACAGTGTTACCCCTTATGTTTTTTTTTTCAGGTCAAAACTTTGACATCCGATATCTCGGCTCTGGAAGGGTCTAGAGCCTCCATTTTTGCGCGCTGGTCGAAGTCTCGTGGCCCTCTGTCAGAATCCAGAGTTTCAAGAAGATCGGAGGGGGTCAAAATTTCAGCCAAAAACGACAGTGTTACCCCTTATGTTTTTTTTTTCAGGTCAAAACTTTGACATCCGATATCTCGGCTCTGGAAGGGTCTAGAGCCTCCATTTATGCGCGCTGGTCGAAGTCTCGTGGCCCTCTGTCAGAATCCAGAGTTTCAAGAAGATCGGAGGGGGTCAAAATTTCGGCCAAAAACGACAGTGTTACCCCTTATGTTTTTTTTTTTCAGGTCAAAACTTTGACATCCGATATCTCGGCTCTGGAAGGGTCTAGAGCCTCCATTTTTGCGCGCTGGTCGAAGTCTTGTGGCCCTCTGTCAGAATCCAGAGTTTCAAGAAGATCTGAGGGGGTCAAAATTTCGGCCAAAAACGACAGTGTTACCCCTTATGTTTTTTTTTCGGGTCAAAACTTTGACATCCGATATCTCGGCTCTGGAAGGGTCTAGAGCCTCCATTTTTGCGCGCTGGTCGAATTCTCGTGGCCCTCTGTCAGAATCCAGAGTTTCAAAATGATCGGAGGGGGTCAAAATTTCGGCCAAAAACGACAGTGTTACCCCTTATGTTTTTTTTTTCAGGTCAAAACTTTGACATCCGATATCTCGGCTCTGGAAGGGTCTAGAGCCTCCATTTTTGCGCGCTGGTCGAAGTCTCGTGGCCCTCTGTCAGAATCCAGAGTTTCAAGAAGATCGGAGGGGGTCAAAATTTCAGCCAAAAACGACAGTGTTACCCCTTATGTTTTTTTTCAGGTCAAAACTTTGACATCCGATATCTCGGCTCTGGAAGGGTCTAGAGCCTCCATTTTTGCGCGCTGGTCGAAGTCTCGTGGCCCTCTGTCAGAATCCAGAGTTTCAAGAAGATCGGAGGGGGTCAAAATTTCGGCCAAAAACGACAGTGTTACCCCTTATGTTTTTTTTTTCAGGTCAAAACTTTGACATCCGATATCTCGGCTCTGGAAGGGTCTAGAGCCTCCATTTTTGCGCGCTGGTCGAAGTCTCGTGGCCCTCTGTCAGAATCCAGAGTTTCAAGAAGATCGGAGGGGGTCAAAATTTCGGCCAAAAACGACAGTGTTACCCCTTATGTTTTTTTTTCAGGTCAAAACTTTGACATCCGATATCTCGGCTCTGGAAGGGTCTAGAGCCTCCATTTTTGCGCGCTGGTCGAAGTCTCGTGGCCCTCTGTCAGAATCCAGAGTTTCAAGAAGATCGGAGGGGGTCAAAATTTCGGCCAAAAACGACAGTGTTACCCCTTATGTTTTTTTTTTCAGGTCAAAACTTTGACATCCGATATCTCGGCTCTGGAAGGGTCTAGAGCCTCCATTTTTGCGCGCTGGTCGAAGTCTCGTGGCCCTCTGTCAGAATCCAGAGTTTCAAGAAGATCGGAGTGGGTCAAAATTTCGGCCAAAAACGACAGTGTTACCCCTTATGTTTTTTTTTTTCAGGTCAAATCTTTGACATCCGATATCTCGGCTCTGGAAGGGTCTAGAGCCTCCATTTTTGCGCGCTGGTCGAAGTCTCGTGGCCCTCTGTCAGAATCCAGCGTTTCAAGAAGATCGGAGGGGGTCAAAATTTCGGCCAAAAACGACAGTGTTACCCCTTATGTTTA